>VZTG01000087.1:1173081-1196698 GCA_013397845.1 Melanocharis versteri
GAGGGGGGTGGGAAGGAGGAATGGCTTTTTAAATTTTACGTGTATAAATAATACATAGAGAGGTGATATAAATTTCACATATAAGAATATATATTTTATGGGTACAGTTTTCTTTCTTCTTGTAACAGTAGACCCGAGGATCAGATGATAAGGGCGGAAGCTGTAGCTGGTGGTGGGGGTACGTGTGTGAAGTAGAAGCAAATGGGATAGGTGTTTGAACTCCTGGAGCAGTTGTTGAGGGGGTGGGATATGTGTGTGTCCTGCCCTCTTACCAGGAATCCAGGCTCTCGCTCTCTGGCTGTCCTCCTCCCAGGTTTTCTACTCACACTTGTATGTGTGCGTGTGTGTTGGGGGGGAGATAAGGCAAAATGACAGCTGTGCGAGACCATGATTTTTTTTACTCCATTATCCTGCTTCCCGCTTCCACCCCCGCGCCCCGGAGCATTTTTTAGATTCCCCTTTGGAGCCTGTTGCTTAATCAGCTACAAGGGCTGCTGCCTCCTTGTGTGAGAAACTCTTCTTAACCTGGCTCCTGCCTGTCCCAGAAGGGTGGGACCGAATTTAGGTTTGGGACTGTGGTGTTGCAGAGCAGTACCTGCTGTGCCCCGGTGCGGAGCAGACCCCACCGGGACCTCTGGCCCGGTCTCTGCCCCGTGCTCGGCTGTGCTTGCCCCAGCTGGGAGTTGGACTCAAGTGGAAGTGTTTGGGGTTCGCGAGCCTGTATAAACACTCCGTGAAGGAAGGAGGATTGAGAGCTGTCTTCTTGACAGTGGTGTGACGGGTTCCTGGGGACACAGACCTTTGATCATTTATTGGAGTAGGAATGTGAGCAAGTCAGATGTATGTTAATGTGGTTATACAGAGCAGCAGGCAGCGGATAAAAATCATGTCTGTTTGCTGCGCCCTCACCCAGGTATGCCTGCCTCCTGGTTCGGTTCCCAAGGCTCTGCCTACATTCCTTGTAGTAAGAAAGTCAGAAATAGCCACAGGGTTTTGTAGACTTTGGATGCACAGAAACCCACATGCATAAGCAAATACTAGGTGAGGGGACTCCACCTCTGGGTGTTTTGTGTGTGGTTTCTGGTGACTGGAGCTCTGCTTTCAGGGTTCACAATGTCCCCTGAATGCCTTGATAGGATTATTTCCCTGTACATCTCCGCAGCCCGTCCATTCTTCTTTCTGTAATCCCATCTCCTGGGGCAGGAGAAGCAGCTCTGGGTTTATAGTATGCCCAGAATCCTGTAGCTGGGATTATTTTTTTGTACTTCTGTCTCACAAGGCTATTCCTCCCTTCTTTCCTTCAGTGATGCTTCCTTCCCACCAAGCTCCAGCAAGGGAAAGTTCCTCGCACCCACTTGTGAAAACATGAATCATTCCTCACCTTTCCTGTCCCCAACAGGCTCCGTGTCTGCATTTTGCACGCTAATAATGTGGCATTGCATAAATTAGGATTGTGGCAAATCGCTCTAAAAGGAGACACATTGACTGTCTTGGGAAGAGATGTCGTTCCTAGAATAAGTTGGTGGCCATAGAAGAGGCAAGGCAAAGGGGGCTGTTAAGAGGGGAACTGCTGGAGCTGTGTTTGGCCGAGGTGTTTGCAGCAGAAGTGGAGGTTGGCAGAGAGAGCAAACTCTGTGGCTGTGGTCCTTCCACCTAGCTGGTTTTCTGTAGAAGGTGAGGAGGCTGAGCCTGGGCATGTTGATGGGGTATATCAGGTCAAAGGGTTAGCTAATCATCTCTGGTAAAGGGATGAGGAAAGGCCTGAGCTGCTAAAAACAAACAGCCAGCACACCTAGGTAGGCAAGAGAGATGGAGAGGCTCAGGTAGACCAGAGGAGGTGGTGATCCCATCAGCAGAAGCGTGTGGAGATAAGCAAGTGGTGTTCCTAGTCAGTGTGTGCCTCGCAGGGTTCAGTGCAGTGGGATGTCTCCTCCCTGTCCCCTGTGCCAGCCCCTGCCTAGGAGCGATGGAGTCACTTGCTCCTGGCAGTCTGTCTGTCTCTCGCAGCTCCTGAGTCCTGTGCTTCACCACCTCCGAGGTGTTGGAGTAGGGCTGTGCCACAGAGAAACTCCTCATAGGGTTTATTATGCCTGACCCTTCTGGTGTCTCACGAGGCTGTTTCTGTCCCGGTGCCAGGTACTGTAGGGTACAAGGAGCAGTTCCTCTGTATGGTAGTGTGGCGTGATCACGCACTGAAACCTTCTTAGGAGGGGTTTCCTGAACCCCTCCCCAGTCTCCGAGCAAAATGCTGGGAAGAGATTCAATCATGCTTCATTCTAATAATGGGAACATGGGAAAAACATGCTTGAGAGTGTTCTGCTCCTGCAGTGTTTCTTGCTCATGCTGTCCCTGGAAGTTCAGGAGATCAGGAGAGGTGATAGAAGCTGTGTAGAAAGTGAAGTATTTCAAGATTTAAAACTACTCAGCCTCTGGATGAAGTGGGGAGGTCTCTTCTGTAGTCTTACATGATTCACTTCCTGTTTCTGCTCTGACACTGCTCTTTCTGTGCTTCTTTTCTCAGCACGACTGAACCATGGAGCTTCGAGTGGGAAACAAATACCGGCTGGGCAGAAAGATTGGCAGTGGTTCGTTTGGAGACATTTACCTAGGTGAGTGTGAGAGTCTGTCTCAAGGTTGGTTTTCTCAATTGCATCATTGTTTTGGCGTTGTTTTTCTTGCCTGTCGGTATTTGTGGGCACCATGTAAGGTTGGAAGGGGTGGAGAAGAGAAAAAACTTAAGGAATACTGCTAGTTGCTGCTGGCCTTCTCATGGTAAAGAAAGTGGGATGAGCTCAGCTTTGTCTTACCACATACTGGAGACGCGGTGGTGGTTGATCAGACTGATTTAGATTCGGACTGTTTGGGGTGTATTTGTCATACACCCTATTCCAGCATTCTCACTTCCTTTTCTTGAGCTTGGGTGTGTGTGGGTATAAACTCTGTTCACAGAGTGCGTGGTGGAAAGGGATGGCATAGCTATTCCTTCAAGGGTAGAAGGAATACAGTTTTGGGGAGACTGGTAGTGGAAGAGGTGGTTGAGGACCTGTGAGAGAGAGGTCTGAGACTAGGAGGTGTAAAACAGGTCAGAGAGCCTGGCCTGGTTGAAGTCCTGGGGCTCAGATCTGTCAGATCTGTAATGGGATTTAGAGTTAATGTCTGGAATGACTTGAGCTGGAAGCTCAGTGGACAGAGCCCATGAGGTGCTGGGTTTCCTGTTACCACAGCAGGTCACCTGGGTAGAAGTTCTTCCAAGCCAGTGTGCTGATGTGTAGATATGTTCCCTGATGCTTTGCCTGCTCATGTTTTTATTGGCTCAAACCGTGTGGGGCCAGAGTGGCGAGACTACCCAGCAGCCTGCTGGATCCCTCCATGGGGGCTGGCGTTACCTGTCTCTGGTTCTCACCACTACCTGTTCAGCTGTGGTCCTGCAGGCCGGCAGAAGGGCTGCCCTCTGCTTTGGTGTCTGCGCTCTTTGGGTACTTGCAGGTGGTCGTCATGTGCTCCTTGACTGTTAATTTGTTCAGTTGAGTTGTACTTTGCTTCCCAGTACATCCACCACTCCTCACTTTTGCTGGTCCTTCAATTTTTCCTAGTTTGTTCATCTGCTGAGCAGCTTGGAGCCAACACGGCATTTGAGGTGTGGCATTTCCAGTGCCTGGCAGTGGAGGACTACAGTGGTGATCTGTAATGTGATGCCTCTGCATAGGCTGCTTTGGGTCTCCTTGGCTTCCCCCATCACCAACACTATCAGGTTGCAGAATTGGCCTTAGTGCACTGTCAGCTGTATTGTAGGAGAGCTCTTCCCATCCCTTCCCAAGTCCCTTTTATTGAATGCCTCTAGTTCGGATTACTTTTTCCCCTGATTGTAAATCACTGTCTGTTTTCAACCTCTGGTTTTTATCTCCAGTTCCCTCTTGCTTTATTATTCTCTCTTGATTGGTGTTGGCAGCCTTTCTTGATTAAGTGTCCTGTGGGAATCATCAGTAACAGGCTTTGTTGCCACCTTTATCCAGAACAGGAACAAAGATGATAAATAATGGATCTGGGATCCCAGTTCCGCTGTATGCTGCCTTTACTGCAGCCTGTTCCTGTATGCTGCTCCTCTGTGGCCCTCCAACCTGTTAGTGTCTTGGGTGACAGTGCTTTTAATTCCCAGGTGCTAGGGATTGAGAGGTGATAGGTCGGGCACAGCATTTTCTGCCTATGCTTGGGCTTGAAGCCTTGGGGACCCTCTCTAGGACAGTATAAATTGTCAGGAGCTTGCAAAACATCTGAGGTATGTGTGGGGAGAGAAAAGAGGTACTGAATGGAAAGACCTGATCCTGTATTCCTCTGTACCACGTAACAGGTCACCCACCTGTGCAAAGCAGGTACAGAAAACAGCCTCTGGTGAGGGGGTTGTGCCCGCCTTGCCTGTCACCAAACAGAGGAAGCCCAGTGCCCCGGCGTGGTGAGCACAGCAGGATTCAACCAGGTTACTTGAATGCAGTATCAAAGCCCTTGTGATGTTCATTGAGGTGCAAGCCAGCATGTTTTGAAGCAGTGATAGCGAGACTTCGTGGAGCCTGGGTGACTCCCCAGCCTGGAGGGATTGGGCATGTGCGTCTGTGGTGGTGCGTCTGGAGGACGCTTGTGCTCACGCTGTGCTCTCACGGCCTGCTCTGCAAGACAGAAGGACTCGTTCACGAGGACTTCTCTCCTGCACCAGGTTCACCTCACAGTTTTCTCCTTTGGTAATGGTGTGGACACAGAGCAAGGCTTGTCTGTCTCTGAGGATTAGCAGGGGCTGTATGGTTTATCCTCAGCTTCTGTCTTTCAGGGTGTTTTCTATCTTCACCTGCTCTGTAACAAGTGGGTGCTGCGTGCTGTCCTCTTTGGGATTTGTTTTTGGTATTTTGGCTGTCAGAAGGAAACTTTGATTTCTACGTGGGTAGACACAAAGGATGGACTGTGTTAATCCTTAGCTGGGGCTTGAAGCATGATGCCTTCCTTCCGTGCCCTACTTTGAGGGATAGATGTGCTAGGTGGAATATTCTCCCCGCACTGGTTTGAGAGGGTGGGAAATGAAATCAGGCTGCCCCTCTAAAAATGCTCGTTCAGAGGAGCAAAACCCACTTTGCAGAGGAATTGCTGAGACCTTTAGGCCACCGGAGGGGGACGGGCTTTGTCAGAGGTGCTGGCCAAGAGGCAGGGCAGGGTTGCTGGGCGTGTAGGAATCATTTGGCCGGGATGCACGCTGGTGGTGGAGAGGAGCTGGGCAGACAAAGCATGCTGGGACCTGAGCTGGCTGGGGACAGTTCCTGGTGGCAGGCTCCTCCCTTGCTGGGAGGGGAGTGCCTTCCCTTTGTTTCCTGGCTTGTTAACTCTCTCTCGCCCTATCTGCCTTCATCCATCTGTTCCCAGCCCTCCATTCTTCCCTCGGCAGGCTGTGGAGAGGGGCGTGGGGGGTACGGGGCCTCTGCCAGTTGCCCCCGATGCTCAGGGAGGGCGGTGCTTATTGTATCAGACATGCAGCCAGGATTCCACTCTGAAAAGATCCTGTTCAGCCGGTGACATCCTCTGTCCCCGGGGCCCCGTTTCAAAGAGCTTGTGATGAATGAGTTGAATTTGTGCAGCCCCCACAGCGGAGCGAGACTGGGGGAGGATGTTAGGAATTATCCCCCATCCTACATTCAGTCTCTCGAGTGGCTGAAGCTAGCAGACTCTGCTGTGTTTGTCTGAAACACGGTGCTTTCCAGTCTGTAAAGAGAGCACGGAACTGTTGGTTTTGTACTTGTAGCTTTAAAAAAGATGGTAGCTGAAGCATGGAACAAAGGATCAGAAAGACTCCTGCCCTTAAATTCCCTCCTTGCTAGTGGTGGTCTCGATCTGGGTGGATCTCTAGCCGAAGAAGTGGTACAGGGGGCAGCTTGTAGACATGGTGAGGTTTGGAGAAGGAGCAAGCCTGGAGAGTTCAGACAGTGACCCCCTCAGCAAAGAATAGGTCAGATTGGTCCAGAGAAGGGCCACAGTAATGATTAGAGGGATGGAGCACCTCTATTATGAGGAAAGGCTGAGAGAATTGAGATTGTTCAGCCTTGGAGAAGAGAAGGCTTTGGGGTGACCTAGTTCCAGCCTTCCCTCCCTGAAGGGAGCCTACAAGAAAGTCGGGGAGAGACTTTTTGTGAGGGCAGGTAGTGATAGGACAAGGGGATGAGTTTAAGCCGAAAAGGGTTTAGATGAGATATTAAGAAGAAGTTATTTACTGTGAGGGTGGTGAGAGACTGGAACAGGTGCTCCAGAGAAGTGGTGGGTACCCCATCCCTAGAAGTATTCAAGGCCAGTTGGATGGGGCTCTGAACAGCCTGGTCTAGTGGAAGATGTCCCTCATGGCAGGGGTGTTGATTCTAGGTGATCTTTAAGGTCCCTTCCAACCCAAAC
This sequence comes from Melanocharis versteri, assembly GCA_013397845.1. NCBI lineage: Eukaryota > Metazoa > Chordata > Aves > Passeriformes > Melanocharitidae > Melanocharis > Melanocharis versteri. Next base: position 1,179,502 of record VZTG01000087.1, read on the forward strand.
CATCCTGTGAGTCTACTTGTGCTCTTTAGGCCACAGGGTTGTTTCTTCTTTCTCTGACACCTGTGTATGAGCTATGGAGAGTGTGGGGCTGAAGGCCATCTGAGCATTTGAATTGCATATTCACATTTTGAAGAATCTGAGTCTTCTTGATGCCTACCCCTGCTTTCCCTTTTCCACCTTTATGTGCCCACAGATAACATTCCCTGCCTGCAGACAGCCTAGTAGATGGATGCAGCTTCATGTTTCTAAACACTCAGGGTAATGTGGAGATGAGAACTCATTCATGTTTCCACTGTTCAAGTTCTGGGAATAGGGTTCATTCGAAATGCTAATGCTGCAAATTCAGAGAGACTCATCATTGCTTGTGTGTCAGAAAATGTATTAGGAGAGGGAAAAATTCTCCCTGGGGAACAGTCAAGGGAGCTGCTTCAGAGGATTTGGAGGAAAGTCTTCACAAAGGCAGGGGAAAGAGACAAGGGAAGGAAGTACTCTTATCTTTTTTTGATGTCCTGGGTATTTCCACGCTGAATGAGGGCCAGTGGTTGAACATTAATTTAAAAGGTGGATGGATACTGGCCCCTTTTCTTGCTCTTTTCCTCCTTGCACTGTGATGCTTTTAAGAAGGGTCTTGTGATGGAGTGAAGGGAATGTACAGACCTGTTTTTCTGGCCACCAGTTTTTAAGCAGAAAATGCCAGCATCTTTTCAAAAGTAAGCATTGGACAAATGTTTCTACCTCTCAGGATGCCTTTTTCCCTTTCCCTTCTCCAGGATCCTGCATTAAAATCTGTATTAAATTAATCCCATTGCTCCTCCTTCCCCTCCCTAAGAGCACCCTAAATAATTCCTCTCCCTCCTTAGTGTTTACAGCCTTCAAATATTTGCAGACTGTTGTCATGTCCCATTCTTCCTCCCCACCCTTCTTAGTTGTATCTCTTGTCTATGTTACATATTTAGCTCTTTTAATCTTCCTTAGTAAATCAATCCCTCTAGGCCCCGATCGTTTTTGTTGCTCTCTTACAAATTCCTAGCAGCTTGTCTGTCTCAACCCGGCACTGCAGCATCTAGATTATGTGTTTTTGCTAGCAGGCAGCTCTTGGCTAACTTTGTGTAGAAGCCAGAACTCTTCAATTGGAGATGGATCTCTTTAGGATCCACGGGGAGAAGCAATCCAGTTGTGTGAACATTTCCTTCTTCTCTTTGGTCCCTGGCTCTGGAGGCGGCGTGTGAAAGAGGATAAATAAAGAGATTTATCTGCAGCTTGTCCTTGTGGACTCTTAAAGTCTTATCACAGAGTTCAGGAGGCGCAAATTAGCCAGACCTACCAAAACTAGCTATGGGATATCTGCAAAACATCACCTTTGACTCCAGCTCAGTTTGGTACGCATGTTCTGGAGTAGTTTATTTTATGACAGTGTTCATAAGCTGCTCATGGTCAGGGCTGCTCTCTGATTTGTGTTTAAGTGCAATTTCTAATAGTTCCAGATACGAGGAAGGGCTCGTCAGTGTGTGTGAAGCAGGCATGGTGGGGGAGGAGAGAAGCAAGTCTTGAGTGTCATTCCCGTGACCCGTGTGCAGATATTCCTTCTTTCCATTTTAGGATGATGTGAAACATCTGGAATCCTTTCAGCTAGTACAAGAAAAAGAGCAGCCTGTTCCTTCTTTGACAGTGCACTTTGGGACCAGAGTGCTGGCTTTTGCAGCTGGCAGCTCAGTTGTTTTCAGAGAGAAGTGTATAGGGTGGTGGTTTAGTATCATTGCAAAGTATCTAGCAATACCTTCAACAGAGGTGTCCAGGCAGCTTAATTCAGAACCAGATTCTGCTTATTTCTTCATGCTTCTAATTTGGGATATAGCAAATGTTTCTGTGTTGGCAAAAGATAAAGGTATTATTAAAACCCTCAGGAGAGGGAGAGGCTGGGGATTTAGAAACTGTCTGTTTTGAGCAGGTCAGTGCTGTGGAGGAAACAGAGAGAGCTGGGATGTTAGTAATGTCTCCTCCTGAACTAATTGGCTCTGTTGAAATGATGTAACTGAGGTAACCGGTAATTCTGCTGGGGAAGAGATACTTCGTATCACTGCCTGAGGGGCTGCTTGGGTTCAGGGGCAAGGTTTAGGATCAGAGGAAGCTAAAACTTCCCCTGAGTTTAGGTGCTGTTGATATGTACAGATTGACCTTCCAAAGTCTGTCACTTCTTGAGATAACAAGGCAGTTCACGTGTAGGATTGTTGTTCTAGCCTGACTTCAGGGTCAGACCTGGTTTCCTATTCACGTGCCTCTCTCTGGGCTTGTGTTTGCAAATGGCAGTGCCGGAAACTCTGTATGAAGTTGAAGTGGCTGAATCTCATTTCTGTCATAGAGGATAAATTTCAGGGCAAATCTTAAGGTCTTGGCATCTTTACAGGCCTTGTTAAAAGTGTTTAACTTCGGTGGAAGCTCGTGCAATCTTCATTTCACTCTCATTCCTATGCAGGAGCCAATATTGCGACTGGTGAAGAGGTGGCCATCAAACTGGAATGTGTCAAAACCAAGCATCCCCAGCTCCACATTGAAAGCAAGTTCTACAAGATGATGCAGGGAGGAGGTGAGATGAGGAGGAAAGGATGGGGCCGGGGGAGTGGTTGGTGAAGGAAATTGTTCTGCAGTGCTTTAGAAAATAAATTATTTGGTGTTACACATGATCTTCTCAGCAGGGGATGCAACATCTATTCTCTCTGTTCCCTGGGCTTAATCTTTTTCTTTCCCCAGTGGGTATCCCCTCCATTAAGTGGTGTGGAGCAGAAGGGGACTACAATGTGATGGTGATGGAACTCTTGGGGCCCAGCCTGGAAGATCTCTTCAACTTCTGTTCCCGCAAATTTAGTCTCAAGACAGTTCTGCTCCTGGCAGACCAGATGGTAAGTTTCCTCTGAAGCATTTGTGCCTACTCTCCTTTTCCATGCCTTTTCCCCCCACACACTCCCCTCCCATCCCCTCTGCTTGAGAACTGCTGTATCCCAGGCTTTCTTCATTTAGCACAAGTAGCTGCCAGCTTTCTATTTCTTGATGAAATTGGGGGCCTGGAACCTAGACACTGGTGGCTTTTCCTTATCTCCGTCTCTCCTTCCTTTGCCTACTGCTTGCCTTGTGTTAGTGTTGCACACATGGATACTTTTGCCTGCATGATGAACTGTTGGCACCTATCTTAATTCCGCTGCTCATGCTCTGGGTTTAAGACTCTTAGCTCTTCTGGACAGACCCGTTCTTTTCCCGGCCTGGCTAAGTTCAAAAGGTGACAGCTGTCAATGCTGAAGCTCAAAGTTTTAGTCCATATAGACTTGCTTCCCATCCCTCCTTGTGATGTTAATGGTGACCTTCCCAGAGTGAGGACTAGGCTGGTGTGCAGGGTTAAATTCCATCTCCACATCCTGCAGCATCCAGAGGGTGTCTTTTCCTTGGCTGTCATCTCTGATATTCTCTATGTTCTCTGCAGAGTGTCCTTTTCTTTCTCTGACAGGTCAGTGTCTTGGACAGGGTACTATTTTTGACAGATGCAGTTAAAATAAGTTTGTTTCTTGCTTGTCTCACTACTTATATATATATTTATCTATCTATCCCTCCTCCAGATCAGCCGTATTGAGTACATTCATTCCAAGAACTTCATCCATCGGGATGTAAAGCCAGACAACTTCCTTATGGGCCTTGGCAAAAAGGGCAACCTAGTATACATCATTGATTTTGGTTTGGCCAAGAAGTACCGAGACGCCCGGACCCACCAGCACATCCCTTACCGGGAAAACAAGAATCTGACTGGCACAGCCCGTTATGCCTCTATCAACACCCACCTGGGAATTGGTGAGCCTGCTTGCTGTTGCTCCTTGGTGGGGCTTTCCAGGGGAGGTTGTATGTCCCCAGAAGGAGGGCGTTGGGTTCTTCACCTGACTCCGCTGATGACCTGCCTTGAGATGGTGGGCAAATAACTTAAGCGTGTTACTTCTGCTGCTGTGGTGGCACTCTGAGCTCCTGAAGACAGAAATCATCTCCTGCTCTGTGTTTGTGCACTGCTTAGTGCAGGGGACCCTGTTAAACATCAAGTCTGTGACCTCCTCGACTCTGCTCCTACTAGATCTGCCTTCGCACAATTTTTGCAGGGTGATTAGATGTGTAAAGGAGACTTTCACGGGCACTGAGCCTTTAGGAATATGTGGAGTTGAAACCTATCTCTTTGACTCCTGAGTGCCTTTGTTAGTGGTTGCTCTGTAGCTGTCAGAGCTGGAAGATAGAGGCCCACTGCAATATGGTGTTACCCACCACTGAGGGTGGGGATGTGCTGGAAATGTACAAGAAGCTGGAATGAGGGGAGGCTTCCAGCTGCCTGGACACCCCTGTTTTGTGATTGAGGATTGGCTGTCACAGGCCTTCAAAATACAGTCTGTGAACTGCACAAACCCACTGAGGCAGCTTCACGGAGGTAGGGCTCTGCCCTTAATGTGTGTGGTTAGTACTATAGGGATGAAACTAGGCTGGAAAAGAGTGCTGAGTGTTCAACCAGGTCTTACACTGGTGATCACCATCATCCCAGGTTTTGTAAAAACCTTGTGCAGGTCAGTACCCACAGTGCTTAAACCTCCTGAAGTCACCCAAACTCCTGTCCTGGGAGTCAGCCCCTGGTGGCTGTGAGGAACATAGTTGAAAATCTCTTGCAGTTTTCTCTTCTGTTCTCTGCCTGAAAACTTCTTTCCAGCATTTGGCCTCCTTTCTCTGCTAAATTTTAGCTAAACTTTGTTCACGGTATGAAGCTTCGTTAGTTACTGTAAGGTCCATTCTGGGCAGGCTGACTTGGTTCTGCTATTGACTGGCAACTCTAAGGAGCAGAAACACCGAGGCTGTCTTGCCTGTTGGACCCAGGGAAGTATCTGCTGTTCTTGCAGATTGTTTATATCTCTGGGAGGCCCTTCTTCTGAAGTGTAAAACCTAACCTGGGAATTTGAAAATCAGAGCAAAGCACTCAAACCTTTTAAACTAACAGCTTCCACAGGATTTAATGTCCTCCATTCTTCCTGAATTCTCCCCTCTTGCAGATGCTTCTCAGATACCTGAAGTCAATACTTGGCCTGCAGAAAATACAGCAGTTTTTCCCACTGTCTTCCTTGCTTAATACTATATAACTTTAGATGGAGAGTGCTTTATTTATATCAAAATGAGGAGTGTTGTGTGGTGAGAGTGGGCTGTAATCTCCTGACCTCTTCCATGTTATAAAAATAGTTCTCGTAGAGCTTTCTGAGTTGGCCTTCTGTATTTTGGCTTGACCTGTGTATATATAACTGACTCTCCATTGAATTCTCAGTCAAGATTTCCACAGCCATGGTAACTGCCACAAGGAGACATGCACAAAATAATTCTCACTACTATGTCTGTCGATTCTTTTGTGTGTGCCTGCTCTGCCCGAACTGATCACGAGAGGCTAAATGTCTGGTTGTGGCTTTTGAACAACTTCATTATTCATTCCACCCCAACTTAGCCCTTTACTACTGGTGCTTGGCTTGTGTGTCAGGATGAACAAACAATGTCTAAACAGTAATCCAAGGGCAAATTGCATATGCCATCAGTCTGAGTGCAGCCGCCGCTCTCTCCATGCCCTTTGCTTCGGGAAAGTCTGGGTGTGAGTTACACTGCGCAACAGGTCTCGGGTGTATTATCTCCACGTTGCAGATAGTTGCCCTGAACAGCATAAAGGTTACATGACTTGCCTGGAGGAAAGCGGATGGGGGTGTTTGGGTTTCAGCTGGAGTTCCTGTTTCTCAAGACCTTGCCATTGGGTATATGACAGAGATATTTGTGAGTTAGCAGCATTGCCATGGGAACCATCACTCTGAATTTTTTGACTTTTCAGAGACTAAATTATCTGTCTTAATGTTGCGTTAATGTGGTCTAGGGAGAGGGAAGGAACCAGGTGCCGCGGTATTTGTGTGACAGGAATAGCAAATGAATAAATGCCTTTATTTGAATTTGCAAGCTAAGGGTTGGGCATTCCGATGTCTGGAGGAAACACATTCTTTTCCCAGTGACTGGGGAAAAAAGTAGGAGGCGAGATTGGGGAGGGTTTCCACAGCTGGAGACTTGCCGTTGGGGGAGTCATTGGACTGTGCAGGCTTTGCTTCACGCATTCCAGTCAATTTTCACATGCTCTAGGGATGAGAGTCCCCTGCACCCGCTGTAGCCTGTAACGTCTGAAATAGATGCCCGGGGTGCCCAGGAGACAGTCTTGGAAGAAGCCTGATGGGCTCTGTCTGGGTGACAGAGGGGGTGGGGGAGCAGTGCCTTCCCGAATGAATGTCCTAGATGGCATCGGTGTAGGCTGTGAAGATCATAAAGTCTTCCTGCTCATCCTGCCCTCTGTCACCCATTCCAGATTCTTGTGTGTTTTTAAAGGCTGTTGCTATGCAGTGGAGAGAGAAAGGGGAACTCTAGTCCAGCATATGCAAGATCAGATCTGAGTATGTAATCAGGAAAACATTGCTTGGTTAAGCCTGCTTGCAGCTGGGCTGGCTCCAGGGAAGACAGCTGATTTTTAGGGAGTTCTGCATGGGAGCAGCATCACTTTGGTAGGATCAGAGTGGAGGGAAACACTCTTTGGACAGGGGGATGAGGAGGCAGTTTAGGTTGCCAAGAAACACATTTTGTCATGAACTTTGTGTCCAAGGCAACCGGTCCTCGGTCTTCGGTCTTTGCCCAAGCATGTCTTTTCCTGTCCTGCCACTCGCCCCTGACTTGGCTTCAGAGGACCCTGCTTTGGGAAGGGAGTGAAGGTGTGGGCTGGCTGGGAACCTTGCTGGGGGTGGGAGGGAACTGGCAGGAGATTGCTTGCAGGGTGGGTTGGGTTTGAGAGGTCATGCTGGGTTGTGTGGGAAGGCGGCCTTGTATTTTCTATTGGAAGGGGTTTTGGGAAGGAGGGAGGAAAGGATGAGTGTCTTATGAAAAATGACATTTTTCATAAAATTTGCTTTCAAAAAAAACCCCCATTGTAGGAGAGCCGAGATAAAATGGAGAGAGGAAGTGTGGTATCACAGGTCATGACTATGATTCTGCTTCTAGACTGACTTGCTCAGCGCATGCGTTCACATCACTTGTATTTCTCTTTCTCTTTTCAAACTCCAAAGTGAGATGGTTTTTTTTCCCTGCAGCCCAGGGGTGCTCTGAGAGTTAGTCACTGATTGTCAGGTTTCTAAAAGTGGAAAGTAGTAACACTAAATAATGTTTCCTTGGTGTGTAGAGGTAAAGTTTCATTTCTAATTCGTTGCTGTTTAATGTTATCTAGTATCCTGAGGATGTTGGTATATGAGGCTGTGTAAAAAAAGTAATTAACTAGTGAGAGATGTGTAATAGTAACTGAAGATGAAACAAAGAAACACAATATAGGAACTGTTGTCCTTTACCCTCCTCCAAGGTTTAATTCAGTATCTTGTACGTAGGATTACAGATGAGAGACTGCTACAATATTTTGAGGTAGCTGTGCAGCTGTGACCCATCGTGTTGGTACTTCAGGCCCATCGCAGGTTTGAATCTCACTGAAGTTGTTTAAGTGGGCTACAGTGACCACATGTACGTGAGGTGCTAAACATCGGGACTGCAGCGCAGTCAAACACTTATCATTCGGCATTTTAATAATTAGGTGTTTTGCTTGCAGTTGTTTTTCCTTGATCGTATTGCTGTGTTAAGACACAGTTAAAGTGTGTTTGCATGCACGTAATGGGTGCTAGTTAGCTTCCCAGTTTGATTTTTAACCCCTCTCATTGCCTTCAGTGAGGGCTCATAGCATCCCCGCTGACTTCAGGCTCCCTGATCTCAAGTCTCTAATTCTGGCCTTCCCTAAAGTGCTAGGACTGTGGCCAGGCATATGTTTGCAGAATGTATCCCATTCTGGATGGGATTGGTGGCTGTGCTCGAAGGTGCTGTGCTTCACACAAGTGGAGGTGTGTTATTCAGCCTGCCCTAAGCAGTTTGGAGTTCAAGCAAGATTTTGGACGCGAGATCCTGATTTATTCCTGAAAGGCTGATTTGCTTGTTCAGTAGGTTTCTCTGGTTCCTGCCCTGCCTTTCCTTACTCCTCTGAGGGGAACCACCACGCTCTAGTCAGGAAGCCACAGTTAGAGGTGTTAAAGCGACAGCATGGATAAGTCAAGGGCTGGCAAGACTGCAGGACTGAGGTTATCCTTGTCTCCTGTGCTTTCAAGCCCTGGCTGTGTGTTCTGACTCCATTTCTACATGCCTCCTGTCTAAGGATGTAGGTCATTAGCCAATATTGTTTAGTTTTGTTTATTTGATATGCATGGTGAGTAATCACGGCTCTCTGAGAGTACATGTATCCCAACCTTAGGCTAAATGCAAAACTGGGTTTCTTTTCTCTGCTCCTGTCATAGCATCTAAGTATCTCCCAGACAGTCACGTAATTATCTTTGGCAGTAGCCTGATAAGATTAGGAAGTATTAGCCCCTTTAAAGTGGGCAACTTGACACGGTAAGTTAGTGAGGTCAAAAAAGGCTGTTATTTCTGCATGCTCAAAGTAAGACACTTTGGGAATCTGCGGGGCTGCTTTCTCCTCTACTGTCTTGGCATGTGGCATTTTTATAGTGTTCCGTGTGCTTTGACACACATGATCTCTTCTATCAGTTATGGAGTGATGAGACCCTCCTTTTCTTCTGCAACCACAGTACTTTTTTTTCCCCTCAACAGTTTTAACCTGCCAAGCCCTCAGTTATCAAAACAACTAGGAGGTTATGAGAGTGATGCACGAGGAAGAAAGAGCCTCATGACCCACAGCTTATGTTGTTACATGTGGATGTGTGTATCTGTGGCCTGCTACAGCTACTCTTTTGTCATGATTCCCCTCAGCTAACAGAAAAAGGGATAGCTGTAGTGATTTACTGGCCTTTGAATGGGGCAGGTGGTAGCATGTATCTGATACTGATAGCCCACAGACCAGTACATAGTCTGCAGCATCTTCCAGGATGTGGCACTGAATCCAGCAAAATGTGCTGTAGTAAATTAATCTAATAGATGAAGCTCTTTAGTCTTTCCTCTATCCCTGTGCTCTCCCTTAAGCCATATTTTGTCTGCCTGTTATCTGTGTCAGTTGTTGTTCTTCTCAAGATGTAAAGTACTTTCTCCCGAGTGTTTATTTTATTTGGGAGGGAAACAAGAACAAGACAATCTTGGCAAGATTTGTAGATGAATTTGCAAGCATGTTGGAGGAGTTGGGAGGAGTTAACCAGACAACATTTGCAGTTGTTGAGGTTCTGCATCAAATCCTTCTTGAGCTAGCTTGAAACTTAAAATGGCTTGGCTGTTCCAGAGAACAAGGTCAGTGTGAAATGTTGGGGTTTTTTTGTGAGCCAATTTCTTTTTTTTTGTAGGTGAGCATCTAAAGATGGGTCCTTGCAGTGGCATCTTAAGGGCAACCCTAAGTCCAGGTAGTGATGCCAGTTACACAGTCATTCCCCATTTGGAGGGGAATTTTTTCTTCAGAGTATGCCCCTTTCCTCCACAGCTTGAAAAATGTCACCAAGCTGGAAAGACGTCTTTGCACATTACATGTTAGGCTTCTCTGAACTATCAACAAAGGTGTTTACTACAAGAAGGGGTCCCTAGTTCCTTGTTTCTGTCCTGCTTAAAGACTATCAGCAGTTTAATTAGAAGATGTGTTTGAAAGGGCTGTGTTGGTCTTACCTCTGTTGGCTTTGTCTATCTGTGACTGCCTCTGTCATGACTAATCCCTGGGTTGAAGAATCATTCTGGGTGGAGAAGTGTAGGTGCCCTTCCTCTGGGACTGGGAAGAGCAAAGTAGGCAGGGTTGCTGCAGCAGTTCTTGAGATGTGAAATTCTTGCATGAATTAAGGCTTGTCCAAGTGAGGAGGTAGTCAGAGTCATTAGTTATGAAGTGGGTTGGGCCATGTGGGGAGAGGAGCACCTTAACTCTTGTAGTATGACCATCATCACAGGAATTTGCTCTGGAATGTCTTCTACAAGTTTGTCTACCTATAGAAATCTAGCAGAAAAGAGAGAGGGGTGGTTGTTCTGTTCTTTGTTGACCTCCAAAGCCGTGTGATTGCAAAGCAGTTTTGGTTGCTGCTCACTCCTTGCCGCTTTGTAACTTCTCGCAGAACAAAGTCGCCGTGATGACCTGGAGAGCCTGGGTTATGTGCTCATGTATTTCAACCTGGGCTCGCTGCCCTGGCAGGGCCTCAAGGCTGCCACCAAGCGCCAAAAGTACGAGAGGATCAGCGAGAAAAAGATGTCAACGCCCATCGAGGTGCTCTGCAAAGGGTACCCTTGTAAGTGCTCTCATCTTGATGGCTGTCTTGTCTGGTGCTTGGCTTGTTCACCTGCTGAAACCCCCCGGAATCCTGAACCCTAAAGGGCAGTGCCCCATACCCCAGACCAGGATGTGCTGCTGACACCAGTGATGAGAAGGATAACAGCGGTCGTGGTACAGTTCGGGTTCAGAAGTGGGAAATGTGTTTTTGTGGACAGTCAAAACTTATGTTAGTAAGGGCATGAGAGTGCTGAGATGGGGGATCTTTAGGACTTTGTGAGCAGTTTGGAAGGGGGGTGGGCATTGAGCTGAGAAGGTATGCTGGTGATGCTGAATTTTTACTGGTTAATGAGGAGTCCCAGAAATAACCAGGCAATAAAGTGGCAAATGCAGTTCTTTGTAGGTAAACATGGAGTAATGTATGTGAGAACAGAGAGAAGTCTTGGTCCTCATGGTGTATGCACTATGGTAGGCTCTGGCTGACCAGTGCCACTCACCAATGAGCTGTTGCAATTACAGTCAATGGTTCTGTGAAAACATCAAATTTATGCTTGGTGGCTGCTGAGGAAAGGGAGCATTAGGAGTTACTAGGAAAGAAGCCCAAACTGTGTGCATAAAAACATGGCCCGCTTGCTCCTCGCATGCACTATGTAGCTCTGGTCCATCCCACTGTTTTACAAAGGATATGGTATAACTGAGAAAAGGCCCAGGAAAGGGTGACCAGAGGTGAGTTGGTTTCTGCGCAAGTAACGAGTTTGCTGGAACCTGAAAAAGAGGTGGGTAGAGAGATTATAGCAGTCTACGCTCTGGCTATGCCTACAGAAGCTTGGATGGGAGCCGATTATTTGGTGGCCCCAGTTTTTGTATTATTGGAAGAGAAACAATGTTGGTTTCCACCAGCTTCAAAACGAAAGGATGTGGTTCTCCACACAGCCAGTAGTAGACCTGTGGAACTCCTTCCCAGAAGATGTGGACACTTAAAGCTTACAGGAGTTCAAGGAGAGACGAGACAAGCACGTGGAAGAGAGATCCTGTGAGGATTACTAAATAGTTAGGAACTACATCCAGATCAGGAAGTTCCTGGAGCTGAAAGTAGGTGCTGGGCTAATGTCGGTGGAAGTGTCAGACGTGCCTGCCCTATTCTTTCTCCTCTTTTCTACTTTGGGCCACTGCTTACAACAGGCTACTGAGCTGGGAGGACTTCTGGTCTGAGTTGAACTTCCCTAAGCTCACCTCCAGTTCTTCTTTAGGCCTGCATTCCTACTGTCCTTCAGCAGGCACTGTGACTTGCTAGGTCTTTCTTGAAGAAGCTGACAGAAAGAGATGCCTAACGTTTTCTCTGGTAAAAACAGAGATGAGGTCCTTTTGGTGGCCAGAGCGCTGCAACCAACAGGCTCAGTTTGTGTTACACAGCTCTGTGTTTGTGCTGTCCTGGTCCAGCAAGCTGCTGTTGAAAGGCTGCAGCGGCTCCATGGTGGGACCAGGGAGGTTGGATGGCCAACAGCAGCCATCAACTGTTCTCTGCTCTCTCCAGCTGAGTTCTCAACATACCTCAACTTCTGCCGTTCACTGAGGTTTGATGATAAACCTGACTACTCGTACCTGCGGCAACTCTTCCGCAACCTCTTCCACCGCCAAGGCTTCTCCTATGACTACGTCTTTGACTGGAACATGCTTAAATTTGTGAGTGTGTTTGGCAAAAGGGCTGGACCAGGGTTGATTTGTATCATGAAGATGGGGGAGGAGAGTTGGAAACGGCCTGCTGTCTGTGCTTAGCCCTGGTGAACAGCTTGAGCAAAGGGACTAGGTAGAGTGAAAAAGAGGCAGAGTTGTTTGGTGTATAACTACCTGGGGGTATAGCTACTGTTGTATTAGTGAGTGTGCCTAATGGAGCACATGTGTCAGTAGATCTATAGCTAGAGGTAGGTAGAGATAATTTTTCAGGAGAGAACTACATTTGGAGCTGGGACACAGATGTGGGTTGCAATAACAGCTGTAGTTCATATGCTTTCTTATCTGTTTCGTTTTGAAATAGAATGAGGTCCTTTCTTGGTGCAGTGGAAGATGGTGGGGGGAGTTTTGGGAATGGAGCTCCACTTCCTTGATGTGAGGGAGCACCATGTGTTTTCTGTCTGGGGCTGCTGCTGTCTCTCCTGCCTGACAGCCATGTGTGGCGTGGGGGTTTCTCTCCTCAGGGAGCAGCCCGGAACCCTGAGGATATGGATCGGGAGCGGCGAGAGCACGAGCGAGAGGAGAGGATGGGGCAACTCCGAGGGTCAGCCACGCGAGCGCTGCCCCCTGGCCCGCCTGCCGGAGCCACTGCCAACCGTCTTCGCAATGTCACCGAGCCCATGGCCTCCACCCCCACCTCCAGAATCCAGCAGTCCGGTGAGGGTGGTGGGAGAGCTGGGGGAGGGTGCCACCCCTTATCGTTGGCTGGAAGCCAAAACTATTGACTGATATTCTTGTCTTGACATTTCTCTGCCCCAACAGGCAACACGTCTCCCAGAGCAATCTCAAGAGTGGACAGGGAGCGGAAGGTCAGCATGAGGTTACACCGAGGAGCTCCTGCCAACGTCTCCTCATCTGACCTCACAGGGCGGCAAGAAGTGTCACGGATTTCAGCATCACAGGTGAGTTCCTGCTGCAATGTTCCTGGCTTTGGCCTGGATGTCTCAGAAGGTCCACAGGCCCCAGAGCAGTTTTTGCCTGATCTGCTGGAGCTGACATGAGCTGGAAGCTTCTGGTGTGGTGAGGGGAAAGGTACTAAGTTACACCCTTGCTCTTCAGTTATATATTTTCTGGAGGCCATGCTCAGTACTGCCATTTTAGCTCACAGCTTTGCTTGGAGTAAGCCTTCATCTGGTTGTCTTCCAGATCACCATTTGGAGCAGTGAAACAGTAAACTCTTTAGAGGGAGGGTGTCCTGAGAGAAATGTGCAGCCCCTCTGTTTTGGTGTCTTTTTTGCTTTTTTCTTCCTCTCCAGCCCTTAGCAACTTTTCCTTTTCTTTTGTAGACAAGTGTGCCATTTGATCACCTTGGGAAGTGAGGAGCAATTGCCACTGGACCAGTGTTTGCTTAGGTGAGCCTGTACTCATGCCTGGGAACCCCCAAGGAGGGAATTGCTGGGAAAAAAAAGCCTTAGGTTAAGACTTTATGTTGTTGTGGGGGATTGGTATATTTCCTTTCCTTTCACCTTACTTTGAGATGGTTTTTGGCTTCAGAGGGAAAAGTGAGGTTGGCTGCCAAAACCTTGAGGGGACAGATTGTCTTAGGTGTAAAGGTAGATTCCATTTCTCTGGGAGGATAGGAAGGGTGGAGAAGGTGCTGGGCTGGGGAGCCATTTCATTAGCTCCTCATGAATGCTTTTCTGGCAGTGTGACAGTGTTGGGGTGGAGGGTGCTGAGCAGGTTATCAAGTGTGCAAGACTTTGTACAGCTACTGAGTGCCTCTTGTAGAGGAAACGACAGTAGCTGGGCAAGGTAACTCTGAGGGGAGGCAGGAGTGTAGAAGAAAGGGCTGATTTGATTTGTTACACCCCAGCTGGCATTGGAAGTGCTGGGAAGAGCCTTTACTCCTAACATCTCTTGCCTTTTTCTCTTTTGAATTCTCTTTTTAGTGTCTTCACTGTATTTTTCTTTTAAAAAACAAAAAACCCAAAAAACAAAACAAAAACCTAAAAAAAAATAAAAGACAGAAAAAAAAACAAACAAAAAACCCAACAGAATTTCTTTTTGCCAACGATGAGGAGTCGAGCTGTGCCCCCGCGCTGGTGTGAGCCATTTCCAGAGGGCCACCTGTCCCCGGCGTGAGCGCCTCCGAGGAGCTGTCGACGCGGGAGCCGTGCGGGAACACCTGCGCTGCCCCCCAGCCCCTACCGCTGCCCCCACTGGCTACCCTCAGTTCCCTCTCCTGGCTCTCTGCTCCTGGTTCTGATTTCTCTTTATTTTTCTTCTTCTTCTTGGATATCTTCTCCTGCTTTAATTTTTTTTTTAATATTGTTTTCAAATCATATGGTTTCTAGCCATATAAATTTAAACTTTGCTCTCCTTTTTTTCTGAGGGCAGGGGTTGGTGGTGGGTGGGTGAGGTTTTTTTTTTGGTCTTTTTTTTTGTTTTGTTCTATTCAGGAGCCTTGTGGGCCAGGAGGGAATCAGATTCCAGCCACACTTGATGGTAGAAGTCTGATTTTTATTATTATAACAGAATTTATTTTCTCAAGCATTAAACGCATTTTAAGCTGTGAGGGGAATTGTGGCAACAGCCTAATCATTGACTCGGGCTTCCTTTCCTTGGGTGGCTTCTCTGCGGTTTCTTTTTTGGCTGTTGGGAGAAGTGCCAGCCCTCCCTGATCCAAGCGGTCCTCACAACACCGAGGGATCTCTTTGGAGAGGCACCTGGTCCCACGGAGGATGGGATTGTTGGAGCTGACATACAGGGAGAAATATACTTCTCATCCCTGCAGCGGGGTCTTTTTTTCGTCTGGCTGTGCGTGTTTTTCTATTTTTATTTTTTAATTAAAACTTGTTTTAATTCCTGCGGAGAGAGTGTGGGACTTGAGGAGAAGAGAGGGGCGCACAGAAACTGGAGTTTGGAGTTCTTCCAGAGTGATGGCTCTTGCTCTCTCCTTTCCTCATGCAACCCCAAGTAAGATCCACCAATACATGCACAATCCCTTCCTGCCCTCTCCCACCCGTCTCCCCCCTTTTCCCCCCCACTTTAGTTGTTTTTAAATATAATTTAGGAATACTCAAGCTGCTTTGTGGCACTTGGGGCTTTGAAACACAATGATCACCACTGCGACCTATGGCCTGTAGCAGACACACTGTCACTGTAGTGTGGAGCCGATGGGTTGTTGGCAGGGCGGGGAGGGTGGGGTTAGTCTTTGTTTTGTTTGTTTTTACCCTTTCTATTTAACACTTTATTTTTCCTCCCTATTTTTTTCCTAATTTATTTACCCCTCTTACTGTCTCTCTCTTTTTTTTAATTAAAGAGCAAAACTTTTTATTACTTTGTAATTTAAAAAAACAAAAAAAAACCTGAAGAACTTTGGGGGGATTTTGTACTTTTTTCCTGTGTAAATATTGGACTTTTTTGAGCTTTATCGTGGTTGTTAATTTGAAGTAATAAAGTAGAAAATGATAAAGTGATGCCAGCATCTGTCATTTCTTCCTTTAATGGCCCTGGCATCTTTGCTGGGAGTCACATCTTACACACAGGAAGCACAGTCTTGCGGCTGAACCTGTTTCTGAATTCCAGGAACAAGTTTGATCAGAATTACTGGAAAAAAAAGGCACAAGACTGGAGCGCCTAAAAATAAACCTGAGCTGATCTCTGCAGTTGCAGCCTTGGAACAGGCGAGAGTTATGTGAAATCTGATTCAGGATCTCTTGGTTCCTGGATCTGAGCCTCTGGCGTCCCATGCGTCTGGCCTTGAGGAGGAGAGGGATGGGCCTTTCCGCGCCGTTGGCTTTGGGTGTGCGCTGACTTTGACAGAGGTGGACCCTGGATTTTGTGTTTTCTTGCTTTCTTCAAACCTAAGTCCTGAAGGAGAGGGGCGCGGAGCACCTGACAACAGCGCAGTGCCTGATGCAAACAGACTGAACTCCCTGTGAAGAGGCACCTGCTGCTTTGGTGTCTGCGGTGGTGTGGTTTGTTTGCGTTTCTCCTTTGGTTGTCTGACCTGTCTGGCAGTAAAATACTAAATCTTAATGCTGATTTATTTCTAAATTGCTGCTCGTATAGTTACACATCCCTGCATTATCCTGATGAGAGGCCTGTTTCTTCCAGGCTCTGTAAAACCCTTGAACCTTATTTTCAGAAACACCTGCTGGGAATAAATGATGGATCTCGGTGACTTCGCAAATTCTTTCCAAGCCTGTTCTCTGCCAGCTGAGCAGGAAGAACTGTTCCTTTGTTTCCCTGCTGCATGGGTCTTCCAGCTCTTGGGATGAGCGAGCAGGAGGGAAGAGAAGAGAAGAGAAGAGGAAGGTAGTTCCAGGGGTATGGGGTATTCTGCAGTTGCCTCTATCCTGCATTTGTCCTGCCTCCATTTTGAGTGTGATTTTGCTGGATCAGAATGAGACTGGACTTTTTCCGTTGTAAATCCTGTTTTCTGTGAGAAACGGGATCGTTTCCTGTGTGTAAGACAGGGCGTAAGGCACGGTGTGTAAGCACTGCCTTCCCTGCAGCGTGGGGGAGCCAGCAGAGCCGTGATCTGGCAGGGTTCAGGAACCATGGGGGTGTTTGGGGTAGGAGTTCTGGCCTGGGACAGGAGGGCAATGCGGTGCCATTTTGGGACATGAGGGGTGGCAGCTCCAGGGGTGCATCTGTGTTCCAAGAGGGCAAGTGGACTTGTAAAGCAGCAGGAGAAAAGGAGAAAATCATCAACTCTGTCTCGAGTAGGATGCCACCTCCTTCTGCAAACACAGTCATATTAAACGTTCTAGGGCGTGGTGCGTTTGCTTCCTTTGTTTGGCTTTTTTGGGTTTTTTTAGACTCAAACTGCCTTGCTCGGGCTTGAGTAGAGGCACGGCTTTAGTTTCCAACACCTCTGCCTCTGTTCGTTGCACTCGGAGTTCGGGGGAAATCGGCGCTGAGGTCGGGTGGAAATCTGCCTGGGGGAGGATCTTCCTGAGGTCAATACTGCCTTTAGCCGGGCTGGCCGGCGACAAGAGCTGCTGGATGGCTGGCCCGCCCGGCTCCGGGAAGCGCATCCCACCGCCCGGCGCTGCGGAAACACCCCGTTTCACCCGCCCCGGCGGCGCTGCCCCTTTAAGAGCGGAGCGGTGACGTCACCCTGCCCCCCCTGCGCGGGCAGTGGGCGGGGCGCGCGGCGCCGTGCGCAGGCGCGGAGGGAGGGCCGGGCCGGGCCCGGCGTCGCCATGGGCTCCTGAGGCCTCCGCG
>VZTG01000087.1:1196748-1231048 GCA_013397845.1 Melanocharis versteri
CATCCCCGCGTCTGCCCGCGGCCTCCCAGTGCAGCCCCCGCAGCCTCGCCCCCACCCGCGGTGTAGCCCACCCGATTCCTTCCTGTCCCTCCCACCCCGCAACCTGTCCTTGCTGCAGCTGTCCCGCTCTCGCTATGCACGCACACGCACCAGCACAGCCCCCGCGTTCCCCAGTGCTGTCACGTTCTTTGGTGTTATGGGGTGGGTGTCACTGTCTGTCTGCACGCGTGTGTCTGGTCCTGGGTGAGCTGGGAGCTCGGTAGATTGCTATAACATGATGGGTACCAGGTTTGTGTTTGCTGGGTTTCCTTTGGTTCAGACTGGATGGACTGACAGACGCCTCCTGCATGTGCTGGTGCGGTAGGTGTGTGTGAGGAGGCTGTTGCTGTGCCTGTGTTCTCTTGCGCTGTAGGTGAGTTGTGGTGGGTCTTGTTTGGATGCTCGTGGTGTCTCGAAATCTCAGTTGCTCTGTGAGGGCTAAATTCAGCCTTGGCAGCTGCAGCATGTAGTGGAAGGAGGGCTTTGGAAGAACATGTGCGTGACTGAGTTCTGATGAATTGTGGAAAGGGACTAGAGTGATTTCAGGGACATGAAATCTATGAAAGCTGCCTGGAACACTCTGAAGCTGTCAAGAGTGGGCAGAGGAGGAGTGGGAAATCTAGAGAAAATAGTGAAGATTTTACAGAAAGTTTGAAATTGTTCTTGCCATGTAAGGAACTTGAACAGGAGTAATTATTGAAGACATAAAGACAGGTTTCCCCAGAGAGAAGACTGTTTACCTCTGTTAAAGGTAAAAATAGAAGACATTGATCAATAATAAAGCAAAGGCTAATAGGATGAATAGAAATGGATTTCCTATCCTGCAAGAAAAAGAAAACAATCGATGAAAATGTAATAGAGCATATATCCCACTGACAAAGGCTTGGCTCTTTTAATAGAGCCGTTAACTGTGCTTTTGAACTTGTGTTGCTGGACGTTACCCTTTGGTCTAAGAGCTTAGTAGCCTCCCTAAAAGGGAACACAGATTTCTCTAGAAATGCTATTCAGGTTTCTAATACTAAAGGTTTGTATTTGTGGGATACTGTTGGCAAAAAAATAAACTCTCATGCTTTTTAGGATGTTGGCTAAGTACTAAACAATAGGGTTTTAGGGAGAGCTTTACTTATGGTGAAGGTATCCCAGAAAGGCCTACTTCAGGCTTTTTTTTCACCATTGTCCCCAAGAAAATGGGCTTCAAAGCTGCTCTGGTCTAGGGGAGCAGGTTTTTAGGTCCTTCATACTGTCATTATTACGGTTGTGCTGTAAACCCTAGGTGGCATGGAAGCAGCAGGTGGGTGCCTCTGCGTCTGGAGCAGGAGTGATTTGTTCTTGCTGTAAAATGACTGGGAAGCTTTACTACTGAAATCGGCATTTCTGACCAGCTTGGTGGTGTGGGCAGATGTTTTTCTTTGTGTTACGCTCAGGTCTCTACAATCAGTTCAGAGCGCTGGAAGTGTTTTGTGTTTTGGAGCTGTGGGGCAAGGGGATGAGCACCTTCCAACCACTGGGCATCTTTTGGACTTTAGTTTGCCTCTCTCCTTGGGACACGTGGCAGTCAAAAGGGGAAGGTTCTTAGATAAACTGGCCAGAAAATGAAGTTCAGCGTGACTGGCTGGTTTGGCATAACAAAAGCATTCTGAGCTGTCTGGTCTATAACCATTTGACAGAATCCAGCTAGAAATCTGCCTTGTTCCCTGTCAGCTTCTTTGCCTGTTTGCTGGTGGCAGGCTGGGAGGTGAGCTTTTGGAATTGTGGGATTAGGGTTCTTTTCTTCTCATGGATAAAGGAAGGGTGGGTGGGGTTTTTTCCTAGCACAAAATAACTTTTAAAGCACATCCTTCCCCCTCAAAAAACGTAGTCCCTTTTTCTACCCAATTCTACTGCTGAATCAACTAAAACATGTAGTAATCGTGTTTTGATGTAAGATGACAGCCTTTTAATATCCACATGAGGAACTTACCCTTCATTCCTTCTCCCTTCCTGTTTTGGTTTCGTTTTTAATTGGCTAATGTTTGGCTTGAGGGAGATAAACTGTTACCTGCTCCTTCTAGCAGAGGTGCCTGTTTCATTTTCCAGCAGCTCAAAGGATGTCTGTGAGCTGTTGCAGCAATGTCTGGTGGAAACAGTGAATTCCTCAGGAGATGTTTGTTGTTTTGTCCTAGCTGCTTCAAGAGCCCAGTGTTGTATTGTTTAAAGTATTGAAGGTTGAAGTAAGTCATGAAGTTTCAAATCAGACTTGTTGATTCTGAAGAGCCACTGCTATGACTTGTTTTCTCAGTGTTTCCAGCCTAAAACTGAGGAAACCAAGGAAAGCAGCAGTGGATGTGCTGGTTGGTCTGTCGACAATATAAAGAGGATTGCACGGCCTCACAGAGAAATTGCATTTAGCCTTTGTACAGTCGAGCTTTTCTAGTATGCGATTGCTGCTGGCTGCCCGTGTAACAAAGCAGCTGGGTGTTATTGAACGGCCCTGGCTGGGGGTGGAAGCTCTTCTCTGCTTTAGAGTTTGTGATTGATTGTGCTTGCCGAGGCCCTGGACATTTGAGGTGTTGTAGTGAATAGCAGTGGGTTGGAGTTTTGTGTGCTGACTTGCCCAGCTGTTTGCTTGGAGCACGGTGTCTGTTGTGTGCTGTTCTCGCTTCTTCCAGACTCATTGGGATTTGCTTTCTTGTGGTGGAAGAGCGGTTTCCTGTCAAGACATCACACCCTACCAGAACGCTTGGGACTCTGAAAGTGGTTTGACACTGTGATAAGATGGATTGAAACACTTAGCTAAAACAACTGTAAAATATTATAGTGCTTGAACTGAAAACACCCTTATAGTAAGGGGTTTGGGGACATTTGTTTTCTTTTCTTTTTCCCTCTGTTTTTTTCTGTTTTTCTTTTTTCTTTTTTTTTTTTTCTGTTTACGGACTACTTTTGGGGAGAGCAACTGGTCTTGTTTTCAGAGCAGCAATTCCCCAGGAAGGTTTTGGAAGTGAAATTCTGCTAGCTAAAGCAGTGAGTTGCAGGCACCCTCCAGGAGTCTCACCTCAGAGTCTCCCTCTTCTAAGAAGAGGCGGGGGCTGGAGTACTCGCTTATAGCCAGGGTCTCTCTCTTTAAAAATCAGGTCAACCTCCATGGGGTTTTTGTTTCTGGTGGTGTAAGTTACGTGTCTGAGAAGGCAACAGAGCCAGCTGTGTCCAGGGAAAATGCAGTGTATAGGCAAGCTGCTCAGGAACTGTGCTGTATCTGGGTTTGGCCAGGTCTTTGTAGCCCCTGAGGGGCATAATCCACAGGAAACCTGAAAAGGGAAATAACTGATGTTCTAGCTGCAGCATTAACCCATACAGTATCTGGATATTTGTCTCCCTGCCCTTAAGTCTGTCTGTATATTGAAAGGATGGGAATGTTGCTATTATTATCTTACAGTCACAGTGCCTGGGAGTCTGATGATACTGAAAGGATCAGCTATTTGAGGAGGTTGTATAATGAAGAGTGACCATGAACATAGAGAGTTGGTGTCACAGCCTCACGTTTTTTGTGTCTAGCCCCAAAGCATCAATCTCTGTCTGGGTATTTTGTACATGTGGCCCCCGATCAACTCGCCAGTAAAAAAAGGTCCTTCTGATTCAGCAAAGGAAATGACTGCAACCTGTTATGTAGTGCAGCAGTGAGGCTTCAAGAAGGAGATGAGATGAAATAATAGCTTAAAATCTGACCTTGCCGACCCAGTGTTCTCTCCTCAGGCAGCAGAACATGACATGGATGCTATTGGAGGCTGCTGAGCTGATTGCTTGGGAGCCTGCGGCTCCCTGGTCGTCTCCAACACAGATACAGGCTAGGCAGCAGTAATGTAGCTGTGCCTCCGTCCGGGTTACTTGAAATGGACATAGACAAGTCAGTCACCTCAGGAGGCAGGTTAGAAGTGAGTGAATTTCTCTTCGTGGCTCATCATATCTTGTCTCAACCTTGCCAGTTTTGCTAGGAAAGACTGGTTAGTGGTGGGTGAAGCTATTTGCAGCTATTCGTCCCATCAGCTGGGAGTAACTTCTCTCTTCCTCCGAACTCTCCTGACTTACAGACTTCCTTTCCCCCCTCCCAATGTCTTTGTGATGGCCCTGATTTTACAAGTGTCTTTAGCGAAAAGTAATTCATATAAATTCCCTTTTAGGCAACTTTGTGCAACTGGGTAATTTAATGTCACAGTGTCTGGAAACATTGGGTTGAAGTATTGTCCTTTTTTTAATCCTGCATCCTTCTCAGGTTGATGCTTGGTGTGGGTTTTTTTCTGTATAGAGAAAATGCATTGCTGCTGATGGCTTTTGGGATAGAGTGACTTCCATGAATCCAGGAATACAAAGGTCCTAACTCTGCTTTCAGAAGTTTGTAGGATTTTTATTTTTCTTGATGAAGTAGCAGGGCAGGAGGGAAGTGTGGAGGGGCTAATGTTAGATAGGGGCAATGAAATTAGAAGGTCGTGATTTTGGGGAATTAGGAAGGATGTTTGTGTCTTATGTCCAGAGGTTGGAAAAAAGAAAAAAGAGGAAAGATGAGCAACAAACCACAAAGAAAAATAAGCCAATCAGTTGTTATTGTAGCTGTAAAAGAATGGCTTTATAGTGAGTGTGGCCTTGGGTGCTTTGTTGAGAATCACTGATTTTACTTCTGCGGTGCTCATCACTGCTACGTCCGCATCAGAGAATGATTACTAGGGAAGTCACATGTGCCATTGCCCTCATATGCACCACTGCACAGTTGCTTAGACCTGTGATAAGATGTCTGGGTTCTTTCAGCTCATTTACTTGCTGAATTGAAGTATGGATCTGATGTGATAGATTCTATATGTCATGTTCTGCGTGGAAAAGTATACTCTAATGTATTAGAAAAACTTTCTTTGTGTGTGACTGCCACAAGTTCAATGCTTTTCCATGCTGCTGTAGAGTTTGAGTTCTGATTCTTCTTAAAGAAACTTATCCCCTGTGATAAGTCTAAAACTGTTGTCTACCCTGTCTTGGCACTCAGAGGTGGGAAACAATGCATGCAAGTGGTGGTGGAATAAGTCCTGATTTGACTTTGTTCTTGAGAGTTTGGGAAATGAAATGCAAACTTCCTCTGTCATGTGGGATGCAACTGTTTACAACACATCCTTTTTTCTTCTTGCCTCTTTCCCCTCTGCCAGTTGCAGAATATCTTTATAGTCGTTCTGTGATTCTCCGCTGGGAGCAGAGGGCTTGCCTGATTTGTGTGGAGTGGGCCTGCTGGGAGTATGGGAAAGGGACGCAGTGCGTGGCCCAAGTGTGTTTGATCCTGTTCTCAAAGGAGCGGTTGGAAGGTTGAGGAACATCCCTTCTCCTCCACTCCCTCCCCCTTCTCTCTTTTTCCTATCCCCTTCCAAAAAAGGGACTGGATGTTGGATGTTGACCTATCACAATGTGGGTCAGTCCACAAAAAGAAAAAAAGAGGAGGAGGAGGAGGGTGGGGGGAGGAGGGCTGTGCAAATACAGTGAGACAACAGAAATTAATAGAGCAGAAAAAAACTCTGGAAAGAAGAGTGCATGGCTCAGGGTAAAAGGGTTTTGTTGTTGATTCTGAGTTTTTTAATGGGTGCAAGGGGAGGGGAAGCTTCTCTTGGGATGACTATGGGTTAGCAAAATGGGTGGGGCTGGAAGTGGAGAAGATTTTTGTGGTATTCTCTGATTTTAATTTCCCTAAAATGAGAAACATAGGGGTGTGACCTTGTTGAAGGTTAAATTGTTTGTGTGTACAGTGTGGCGTTATGTGTATGTAGGCATCGGATCATCTCTTGAGTGTGGCTTAGTGCGTGTGTACCTTGCCCTGTGGTTCAGTCTTCCTTAGGTGCCTGACTCCTCTACCTTCTGCTTCTGAGCTAATGGCTCCCTGCTCCACTCTTGCTGATGCTACTGGTCTTCTGTCCCAGTGACACTTTTCTCTTGTTTCACTGACTGTACTGGCAGCTATGAAATTGTGACTGGGGCATCTCTTCAGACTGCTCACTCCTCTAAAGAAACAACATTGAGGAGAAGTGCATTTGGATCTGCATTTGTTGTGCAGACAGACAAGTACCTTAAGCTGACATGGAGCGCAGTAGCTGTAGATGCAAGCACTGCGTGTGTTTGTATTTGTGGTGGGTGCCTGTCTTGTGACTGAGCACAGCATTGCTCATGTGTGTTCAGAGTTACCCGTGTGTACCCGTGTGTCAAGTGTGTGTTGTGGGGTGACTTTCACCGACTTGAAGTTCAGAAAGCTTTGCCCAGCATGAGCAGTAAAATGTAAATGAGTTGTACTAGTTAAAATTGCATGCCAGGTCACATACGTAACTCTGATTGTTTTGGGAGTGCTGCTGGAGAGCTTAAAAATGCACTGTTGGGACCTTTTCATGTCTCATAGCTAAGTAAACTAGATGCCACCCCAGAGAGCAAAAGCAATTTAAGAAGTAATAAATGTAAAAGCATTTGATTTTTCTTGGATTGCTATCGCTGATTTCAGCTGTGCCAGTGACTCTCTTGCTGTGTAGTGCTATTTTGTCCTGACTATCTACCTGCTCCTTTGCCTCTCTTTTGCCATTTCAGCTGGTGATGCCATTCCTTGGGGTGTTGAAAAGACCTTAGATTAATTATTTATCATATATACCCAGCACAATAGAAGGAGTTGGTCCCAGTAGGGAATTCTAGGCATTGTTATAATTAAAATACTCTAAAATAAACCTTGAACCATTTTGTCCTGTGTTTTTGTATTCCTTGTAAGTCTAGGGCACATTGTCAAAAAATATTAAGCTGCTTCTTTCACTAATATAAAGCTTTTGCTTCTGTCCTAATAGATGCAGAAAGTTCAGGTTCTGATTTATCTACTGCATGGCACTTCTGTATTGGCCTTTTTGGATCCAGAATAAAGATAATTTAATGGAGAAACTCTTGGAGGAGTAAGAATTTGAGGGGCATGGAAAATGGTTTTGTGGTATTTTAAGGAAATTCAGAATGGTGGATATTTAAAGCAATGTAAGTGTGGAGTAGGTTTTAAGGAGAAACATTTTCTTGTCTCGTAGCTCTCCAGGAGAACCAGCCAGGTCGTGTGTGTTTTTTGTGTCTTGTACAGCAGAAGGAGGCTTAGCTGTTAAGACTCTTTCATGGGATAGCTCTGTGTATCATTCTTTGCTCGCTCAGCAGTTTAGAAATTAAATTCTTTCAGCCTCGGATGAGATGATCTATTTTAAAAACACAGATTGTGTTTGCAGATGGGAGAGAACAGCGTCCGAGTCCTGTCGTTTGGGGTTCTTTTGCTATTAGCACTGGGATAGGTCTTGCTCAGAGCAGGCAGACACCTCCTCCTTTACTAGATTGTGGTTGAATATGTGTTCAGATATACCCCATGGAACTGAAGGACCACGCCTGAATCTTTCTTCCCTCCTCTTACGCCACTTCTGTTGTGTCAGAAGTTAGGTTTTCATATTTATGTTTGTTTATCTTTATGTAGAAATAGCTCCTCCTCCCTGGTAACATTTTCCATGCCTTTATGCAAGCCAAAAATGAAGTTTTTTGTTTTCACTTATGCCACATCCTGTCTGTTTTCTGTTCTAAGTTTATTTTCAGCAGAAGAAGCTGCCATGTTATTGTCGGAGACAGAAGGTCTCTGTTTCCAAGAGATACAGGACTGGCAATCTGCTCCTGATGGAGAATTAGTGTGCTGCTGTTTTCTCTGTGCATGCAGGCCATGTGGACACACCCCTGCTGCTTTACATCTGTGTGGTGTCTCTAAGAGAACCGGTCCCTATGCCATTTGGAGCTTCTTCTCTATCAAGAATCTTAGTAACAGTGTTCTGCATCTCTGGGTTTTTATCAGGATAGTTATCTTGATAGAAATAGCACAGGCTTTGTTTTGTTTTCTTTTCCCCTTCTTGCACTGAGAGCACCCCCTAATACTGCTAAAGTGTTTTCAGAAGATGTGTTAGATAAGTGCAAGGTGTACTAGTTTGGTGTTTAAGCTAGTGCCCTGGCAGCACAAGGCTCTAACGTACATAACTTGTAATGACATCTGGGCAGGAACAGGTGACGGCTTGTAGGGGACTGGGGATGTGATCTCTGCCTTCCGTGTTGGGAGCTGGTTGTGTATAGACCTCACACAGACCTCAGCACTGCCAGGAGCTCCTGTAGCCCACGTAGAAGAGTCATACTAGCTCTGATCCAAATTTCCTGTGGCCGTCCTGGAATACACCTAACCTGCGTCCAAAAGCCCTACGTATTTACCTAGATGTACTTTTATGTGTGCTTGTTTCCTGTTTCCAAAGTTTGATGCTTTTCCTGGCTCTCTGTTCTGGTCCTGTTATGTGGCAGGTTACCTCCGGGGGGAGCAAGGTAGTCACTTGGAGATGGGGAAAGCTCCAAGAGTGAAATTTAGAAGTGTTGAAATATTTTCCTTTGATATATTTAGGAGAACTCTCCAGAGAGGGAGAATAGGTGTGCAAGGAACTTTACTCTCCCTTGAACTGAAAGCGGTGAGGTGGAGATGAAACAGGTGGGCAGAGAAAACAGGATATGGCAGAAGAGTAAGAAATGCTTCAAAATTTATTATGCATTAGATTGGTTTGTATTGCATTGGTAATTCGGGTTTCTAAATGCCCCTAATTTGACATATGGTAATGTCAAGCTCTTTCCTCGTGGGTTGGTACCTTGCAGTGCTGGGAACTGTATGGACAGAGAACAAAAAGATGGTTGTCCCAGGGAGCTTAAAATGCACAAGAAACAACAGAGAAATACAGCCAGCTGGGAGGAGCACCCAGAGATAGATCACAGCCAGGAGCCTGACTGATGTCAGGTCGCTGCACAACTGAAGTAGCAAAGTGGGAGAACGGAGAAGATGGAGGTGAATAGGGAATAGCTTTGTGGCTGTTGGAAAGTACTTTGCTACCCAGGCGTGAGAGGAAGCAGGACAGTGTGTTGTGGCACTGACTTGGGCTGTGATGGAGGTAGGTGTCCAAGAAATAAGTGTCAAAACACATTCACAGTGGCAGGTAAAGCGGAAGCTGCTGAAACCAAGGGACTGGATCTGTAGCTTATCAAGGCAGTATTTTTGTTGTGACATGTTCCTAGGCACCAGCTTTACTGGGCTTGTGTCCTGTTGCACAGTGGGTAAGAGACATCTCAGAAGCAAGGCCTGTTAAGAGAGTTGCCACAGCCCACCCTCCCGATGCTCTTTTTAACAAGGCGGAAGAGGGGCTAGCAGACTGAGCTGGTGGTGGTGAATGAGCTGAAATCCATTCTCCTGCTTAAGGCTCCAGTCATCTGTGCTATTACCTGTTTCTTAAGTATGGACCAGAATTGCTCTTACAGCTTCAGCTTCTTGCATACAGTAGTATTTCATAACAGCTTTGTGCGCTGCTTATACCTGTCACTGTAGCTGTGATGTGTGGGACTTGAGGAGATTAGAAGGGATGATTCGGAAGGTTTGTTAATTTTGCAGATTTTGGAGTACAGCATTCCTTCATGTTTCACTATCAAGGAGAATGAACTGCAAACTAATGCATAGAACCAATAAAAGGTGTCAAGGAAATAAAAAGCTGTCCTCAGGGGTAACCCTGAGTGCTCATTGGTGAGGTGGTTTGGGGTTTGGGTGGGACATGTAAGCCCTGTTTTGTAAGAGAGTTTGTATATTTTCTTTCAGAACACAGTGGTGGAAAAAGTTATTAATTTCAATGACTGTGTGAATTGAAGGGGATTAGATGAAGAATGATGCATAATCATGTAATTAATGGCTGTTGATGTATAATCACAAGGGGGCAGTGTTAAGATTACATACACAACTTCAATTTATGAGTGACCTT
Source organism: Melanocharis versteri (assembly GCA_013397845.1). Classification (NCBI taxonomy): domain Eukaryota; kingdom Metazoa; phylum Chordata; class Aves; order Passeriformes; family Melanocharitidae; genus Melanocharis; species Melanocharis versteri. The sequence continues at coordinate 1,206,606 of VZTG01000087.1, forward strand.
GCTTCTGAATACATAACCCCTGTCATGACAAAAAGCTTGTTGATCACTTTTTGCTGTTTCCACTTATTTTAAAATGAGTGCAGAGACACAGAAGAATTCCCTTTCAGATCCTCAGTTCTGTTGATGTTACTGATGCTGCATTTGGGCCTGTGCCGTTGATGTGGTTTGATTAGCTGGGGTGTGGAGGTCCAGGTCCTATTCCTCCTGACACCTGTGGTCTGCTGTACCGATCCTCTCCCCCATGAACTTTAGGAAGGGCTTAGCAGCTTCCTGTCTTGCATAGCTCCCAAAGTGCATTGGGATGTGCAGGACTGCAGCTGGCTGGACTTTATTTAGAGCTAGGTTAACCACAGGTGCATCTGCTCTGATTTCATTTTAGATGTGCCCTTTTTGAGCTTTGTGCAAGCACTCTCAGCACTGTGTGTGTTCAGTTGCTTCAGAAGTTACTTGGGTAAAAAATCTCTTTCTTCTCAAAGCAATAAAAACCTTGCTAACTTGTGACATGTCTACCCAGCCTCCATCTCTCCAAATTTTTAGATATAGTACAGATAATGAAATGTGTGTGTGTGTATGCTTAGAAGCTCAAAACTTAAGTTATGTTTCCTGTACTGATCAGGACTGGAAAGGAATTACCCTACTGTACATGCAGTTATGGAAAGCTGTAACTTAGAGCAGGGATATTTTGGAAAAACAACAACTGGAAAGAACAAAGGAAAGCCAAGTTTGATGATTCTTTGTAAATTAAAAGCACAGCACTTGTGCAACTCCACCTATAGTGAGATAATATATGCTTAAACAAATCTGGCTATTTCCCAGGATTTTCCTCTTTCCCCCATGGAAGAAAGCAGAAAGGAGGTGGAGTGTGACATCAGGTAACATCAGACTGCTGCGCACCAGTGCTGCAAATGTGTGTTTTGGAAAAGCCTGTGCTGAAGGGGCCATTTTCACACCTTAGTGTACATGTGGAAAAAACTTGCTACTGGGGCTCTGCTGTTACTGGGTACCTGTTCCCTAGTTTGTGCTGTGGCTTCAGGTGGAGCAAGGCTGGGGCAATTCCTCTGTGAATATGTGTTCTCTTTTGTGTTCTGTAACAACCTGTCAGTAGATGACAGATGTGTCCTTCCCTGGTGCAGCTGTAAACTGTGGCGATGGATCATTGGCCTTTCTAAAGCCCTTTCCATCCTCTGATCATAAAGGCCTGTGTAAGAGCTATGTCTTGTGCTTTAAAAGAAGGGCTGTTCTGAAAAATATTAGGAGGTTATCAGAAGGAGGCAATATTCCGCTGTTCCCTTTGATATCTGCATCAGAAGCAGCTCTTCTAATGGATAGAACCAATGGCTGCCTGCTTGTGATCTTGCTTTAAGTGGATTATCTTCCTACAATCCAGAGGTCACACTAGAGCCTGCTTATGACCAAATTGAAAATAATAGCTACTTTAGATCTTAGACCTTCAAGAATTTGTTCCATTGAAAGAAGATAGCTTTTTATCCGGGAAATGGCCAAGGGTCATGCTGCTTTGAAATCTTGCATATTCTTGTGTTCTGCGTGTGGTTTTGTGTGTCAGCTGGCTTTTAAAAGCCAATCAGGTTAAATTCACGTCATGTAGAAAACAATGCAAAGTTAGTAAAATTAGTAACAGGCTGGCTAAATGTACCATGCCATAGAAATTTTGGTAAAAGCATGACTTTCGTGCTCATTGTGCTGTCAAAGTGAGAAGAGCTTTCAGTGCTTATCCTTCAATGAGGGTGCTTTGGGCTGAGTGTGATTTTCAACATAACAGTAGGAGAGGTGGGGATTGCTCGCTGAAGGAATTAGGATATTCTTCCCCCTGCGCCCTTCCTGCACAGGAGCACTGTGGCACATGTTCTTGTTGCTGCTTGGCAGGCTAACCATGACACTAGGACACAGCAGAATAGCCTGTACTCTTATGGAAAATAGAGCTGTTAACTTAGGTGTGCCTGTCATTTTCCAGTAGGGATGATTTAGATACTTCCTTCTGATCTTTTTACAAGGGTATGTAGTGATAGGACTAAGGGAAATGGCTTTAAACTGTGAGTAGGTTAAATTAGATATTACGGAGACATTCTTTACTGTGAGAGAGGTGAGTCAGTGGCACAGGTTGCCCAGAGGAGTTAGGGATGCTCCATCTCTGGAAGTGTTCAGGCACAGGTTTGTTGGAGCTCTGGGCAACCTGATCTAGTGGAAGGTGTCCCTGTCTACAGCACAGGGCTTGGAACTAGATGATCTTTAAGGTCCTTTCCAACCCAACCCATCCTATGATTCTGTGATCTCTGGTGAATGCTGTATTCATCTTACATATTTTTATTGCAGAAGGGTGGTGATGATGGCAGTGGCTGGATTTCATGATCTCTGGGAGGCTGTCAGAGGTTCCTGAGTATCACATGATCTGTTATATCATGAGGGGTCGCAGTAGCAGACTTAACCAGGTCCTGTTCATAAAACATGTGAGCAGCCTGGTGAAAGGCATGTGAGAGATGCAAAGTTCTGTTACATTCCTGACTCCTTTCAGCTGGATTCAATTGCTTTGTGTTTCTATTCCCTGACAGGTCTTGGCTCGTGGGCAGCTCTTCAGCAATCCCAACTGGAACCTCACACCAAAAGGCACCATGATTATGATGACTGATGTCACTGCAGCCCCCAGATTGGGGTCAACTGCCACCACTCCAGCTGTGGCTCCTAACTTCTCCTGGATGCCAGAGGATGGCAGCCCCACGGCTGTGGAGCAGCCAATATTCCTCATGACTACTGCTGCTCAGGCTATCTCAGGTTTCTTTGTATGGACAGCTTTGCTCATCACCTGCCATCAGGTAAAACCCTGTCGCTTGTACTTCTCATCCTTTCCTTTTCCCCACATGAAGGAACAGACCATTTCCATAGTGTGAATGGAGAGGAAGCACACTCTTTAAAATTAGCAGGTGTAAAACGTTTGGCCGTCTCTTGAAGGTTTGCAGAAAGGTGTGTTATCTCAGGCCGTCCTTTCACAGGCCTTTAGCTGAATCTTACAATTTTTTTATTGTGTCAGCTGTTAGCTAAAAGATTCTAGTCACCTGTTGTTTGACATTCCTCCTTTGATCTCCTGTGCCAGTGGATTCCACAGGCTGAACTCTGCTGCGGAAAGGAGTAGCAGGAAGTGTTTAATTTTTTTTTTCCTCTTCCCTCTCTCTGGGGCAGGTGTCCTGGGAGCCAGAATAAGTCAAACCCTGCATCCTGTTCTATACCTCTCTTTCATGCAGTTGTCATGTGAACTGAAAAATACGGTGGGGAAACACAAGCCCTGTTATTTATCAACCCATGTTTTGTACCTGTTGGATTGTAGATTCCAGAGTGATGACTAGAATCTGGAAAAGTACAGCCTATTGATGGAGTACAGGGGCTAGTGAAGGTAAAAAATGGATTAGTCACAGATGAATAAGAGTAACACCTGCAGTTTCACCAGCTTGGGTAACAATTACAAGTGCCATAGATCCTCCTGTCAAATTGATCACCTGCTGAGGGTTGGAAGAAATTTTTCCTCTGCAGTATAACATAACACAGTTAGGCATTGATGCCCTTCTCTGAAGAAACCGATGGAGGTCAGTGCTAGAGAGACACTGTTGATTGAAACGCGCTGTTTTCCTCTTACACGGCAGCAGTTCCTGTGCTCTCCTAGGCACACGGATCACAGGGCTCTTTTGACATCCCAAGGGCAAAGCTTGGAGTCATCTGAACTCCGGTGTCAACTGTCTCTGTGCTGGATGAGATATGTCACTGGGATTGTCGCAAGGCAAAAATATCTCTAAGGTTTGTTAGCTTCTTTTCAACCTGTTCTCCTCAGGAAATGAGCTTTTTGTGAACTCCTCATGGGTTAAGGAGAGGAATCGGAAGTATTTTTGAACCCTTTATAGGAAGAGGAAACAGAAGTATTTTTGAGCCCTTCAGCCAATTTTGGCCAGGGAGGGACAAGCAACAGACAGCTGGGGAGACACAAGCCCCTCTCCCTTACAAATGGAAAGATGGGATTGTCAGTGTATGCTTTGTTAGTCTCTGGAGTATCCTCACAGCACCCCAAAATGCAGGGTGAAGCTTCAAACAAATGCTTATGCCTCTTCAGGCTGCAGAATCAGTCAGTGGTGAGGCACATATGTAATCAGCTGGCTGTTACTAATTCCAGCAGCTGGGACAGCAGCTCAGTGAAAATTGCTGTACAGAGGCCTTGCCTCTCCTGACTCCGTGGTCAAGAGAGTGTACCCACAACTCGTGCTGAAGCTCTGCCCTTGTTATTAGGGCATTACAGGGGTTGTGCTCATCTTCAGGGTGTGCTTGTGGTCAATACCTTTTCGGGGAGGTGGGTATTCTGTGAAAAAGCAAAGCGTCTTAGGTGTGGGATTTAATGATGGCTAAGGAACTGTGAGTGGTGGGAGCGGGTGGGGTGGGGATGCTGTGCTCCCCCCAGCCAGTGACTTAGAGGGATTGGCACGTGTGCAGTCAGACAGAACAAACTGTGTGGTTCCTTTGAGCACGCTGCGTGAGCTCAGTGCTCCCTTGGTGGCTGACCCTTTGTGCCTGTGCTGTCACCCATGTGCAGAATGACACCTTTTGAGCAGATGGGCTGTGGCTTATCAGCTTTGGGATGTGCTGTAAAGGGCTCTCTTAGGTTGTTTCAGGTGAAAGTCTTGAAAGAATCCAAAACAGCCAAAAGAGTGAGTGTTCACAATGAGCGTGCGCTTAAGTGCGTGCACCTTCCCTCTTCAGAGAAAAGCAGCCTGCAGTGTTATGAATATTAGGTACTTAAAAGAGGATAGCAGGAATATAGGACTGATAACTGGGAAAAAAGTCATGAACAAAAGAATATGGGCAAGGTGATGTAAAAATAAATCAATTCCCTATAAGAAATTAGATTAGAAATGCCTCCATTTTCTCTTCCCTCTCCTTCCCCCTCTCTGCAAACTAAGGGTTGCTATATCAATGCCATATGATAACAGTGATTTATCTTTTCTTTTATGTTCATCACCTTGAGACTGCTGGAGGCAATCAAGAGGTGATTTACTGAGTTTGTTTTTCCTGGCCCAATTGACCCTCCAGTTCTACTTTCTTCTCTCTGCTCCATATACCACTGATCCCGGTCTCCCCTCTCCGTCTCTCAGATCTACATGCATCTCCGCTGCTATAGCTGCCCAAATGAACAGCGCTACATCGTTCGGATCCTCTTCATTGTGCCCATTTATGCCTTTGACTCATGGCTCAGTCTCCTGTTCTTCACCAATGACCAGTACTATGTTTACTTTGGCACGGTGCGGGACTGCTATGAAGGTAAGGAGGGGTCAAACAGAAAATGGGGGGGTGGGAAGTCTCTGCCCTGAGAGAACTTTATTTCTGGTTGAGAACATGGAGAAAGCATCGCTGTCACCTACTGAATAGTGTGCCTAACTGGATGACCATGGCTTGCTTAGTGGCTGAAAATCATAGAATTATAGGATTGTTTGTGTCAGGATGGACCTTTAAAGGTCATCTAGTGCAGCACCCCTGCCATGGGCTGGGAGATCTTTCAGTAGATCAGGTTGCTCAAAGCCCTCTCCAACTTGACCCTCTCCCTCAGTGGCCTCTGAACATGAGCCTTCCCTCCAGGGTTCTGTGGAGACAAAGTGTTTGGTTTTCTGGGGTCCTTTGCTTCAGGAAGGTAAAAGCTTTTGGTAAAGCCGAGAAATCTGGTCGTATCTGGGTGTCAGAAAGTGAGGTATTGCTTAGCTCCTGTCTCTTCTGACCGCACTTAGCAGCCAGACACTTGCTTTGTCCTGTGTTTCTGGTGCAGCTTGTTAGCAATGTATTCTTCTGGTCCCATCCTGTGGCCACTTGTGTGCTTGCACAGTGTAGCACAGTGGCCACGTGCTGGGGCTGGTGAAGTGTAAAGTGCTTTGGAGTCCTGTAGAAGAGAGGGTGCCATGTTCAGGATGAGCACCTGCTTGATTTTGGTTATCTGCTGCAGTGACGTAATACCACTAGCACTGTATGTGAGGGAAATGGTTACTTTCCTGTAAATGCTATTGTAACTTCCCTCCTGGTCTCATCCTGAAAGAAGCCTCTACCCACCCAGCAGGAGAGACTGCACTCTAGCAGTGTATTTTTGAGGACAATTTATCACCATACCCTCATTAAATCCTAACTCATTGGTGCAGTTGTTTTGGTGAGATCTGCATTGCAGGGTTGCCCCTGGCCGTGTGAACAAGTTAATCAGCTGAAGGGACCAGCAGGCCTTCCTTCACATCTACAACAATGCTCTGGATGCAGCAGCAGATGGCAAACACTAACACGTGATGCAAGAAGGCATCTTTGTTTGGGCCTGGGTTTTTTTCTTTCCCCGCCCTGTGCACGTGTATAGGTCTAGCAGGAAGCCTGCTGCTCTCCTAGCAGCAGCCAGTATCCCTCTGCCTCTCTTGCTCTGAGAGTTTGCAAACATTTGAACATCTGCTCAGGAGGCTACCTGTGCTCCAGAGTTCACCTCGGCATGTTGGCCTGTGTTTGAAAACTACAAGTGGAGGTGAAAACACCTTTGGAAAGCAGGTTCTCTCCCTCACTTTTTCTGGGGATTGCTTCAAAACAGCCTTTTTGTTCTCTTCCCTCTCTTGCCATCCACCTTCTTTATGTTTTGGGAAGGTTTTACATTGCAAAGTGGGCTGTTAGGGAATGGGGGAAGAAGACCCTACTAATAAATTTTGAAAGCTGTCTTAAGGCAAAGGACTGTATTTTGTAGTGTGTGTTAGGAGGAGCCTGTTTTGGTGTTACTCTTTCGTGTGGCTCTGCTTCTGTACAAACCAGGTTGTCAGTAAACACTGACACAAGTAGAGGTTATTTGTTTTTGGGTTTTTTTTGTTATGTTGATATCATGAATACCACCTGATGAATGTGGATCGGGAATGGTAGAAGAGTTCTTTGCTGGTGTGATGAGCTTTGCTAGTTAGCACCTCTTTTGGGGATAAATGGGCAGATATTTCTCCCTTTTTTGTTGCTGTTGTTTTGTTTTCTTCCTCTGATGTCATCTCTTCCCTAGTGCTTGGGGAATGGGCAGCTGGTATTGTAATGACCACATCAGAGGGCAGGGGTCACTGGAGGACAGTAGGAAAATCTCAGCTTTTCTTCCTCTGGGTGCTGGGAGCTGTCAGCTAAGTTGCAGGAAAATTGAAGGCAAAAGGGGTTACCACAGTTATTTAAATAAGTTTTCCGTGGTTGGTGTTTTCTGTCCTAATTAAAGCTTTGGCAAAATCATTACTGTGTGAACTTTGTTCAATAATAAGGATTACAGATGGAATAACAGTATCCCAATTACATACACAGAAGCATGTATACCACTGGCTTTTATGTGCTGTAGCTGTCTTGCCAGCTAGACACGTCTACAAGCTATAAGTACAACGTTTTGAGACTATAAATGTTTTGGGGAGTGTGGAGTACCTCTTTGCCAGGGCATAGTTTGGATGCTTATAGAAGAGTTTGTCTGACTTTGGAAGATCGTTCGTGTGGAAAAATTGACCTCAGGTCTAATAACTGGCTGCTTGGGGAGATCAGCTTCTCAGTGTTGTACATTATTAGCTTTCTGTTCTTATTTTAAAGATCCTTGAGACTGCTGTTTCTATCCCAGATTATTTGGGGCAAAAAGCAGGATTTAGGTGTTGTCATTCCAGGGAATGTCCAGACACAGGTGACCATAGAATATAATGTTGCAAGAAGGGTCATCTGCTCTGTCATTTTTGCCCCAGGGCTGTCTGTGACAAATGCAGAAGTACAGTCCTTGCCCTAAAAAATCTCATAACTTTGAGGGTCCAACAGCAATTATAACAAGTCAAGAGAGTGGCAGACAGAGTGTATACAGGCTCACTTCATGCACATTTGGGTGAGTTTGGGTCCCATGAAAAGGAGATAGAGGTGTAGTTTTGGGGAACTGAAATGGGGCAGGGTGTTAGTGGTCAGTCTCTTTGTCATCTGTACCAGGTTGCTGGGGAAGGCGGAAAAGAGGTGGCCTAAGGAGAAGTTTATTCAGTACACAAGAAATTTTGTCTTTTTGAGAAAATGAAACACAGAGCCTGTTTTGCAAAAATCCCCACTAGACATGAAAACAGAGTTTCTCTGATTGTTATAAACCCTCTGTTTCTCCAACTCTTAGATCTGTAGTCTGGTTATCTGGCAGTGACGAACTGTGTTCATCAGCTAAAAGGTTAAATACTGGGGATAACATATGGCTGATGGATCAGAGGTATCTTTTCCAGGTTATTTAGTACCAGTGTAATGTCCTGGAATAATGCACAGGAACCCTGTAAAGAATGGCATCTTATAGATGCCAAATAAAACAGACTGACCACAGTTTTAAATGGTTCTGTGACACTTTTGGCATGAGTCATGGAACTGGCCTGGGACTTTGGCCAAACTCATGTTCAGATTGTCTTGGGAGTGCTGAGGTAGGATGATAAATGCAGTGAAAATAATCTGGAGTACTTTGAAGGGAAAGGTGCTGCATAAGCAGTCCCTGCTAATGTTTGGTCTGTTGCCTGTACTCTAGGTCCTTGCACCTGTTTTGAAGTTGGTTGTCATTTTACTGTGATTGATGTCTTTGCAGCCTTTGTAATATACAACTTTCTCAGCCTCTGCTATGAGTACTTGGGAGGGGAGAGCTCCATCATGTCTGAGATCAGAGGGAAGCCAATTGAGTGAGTATTTATTGTGCTTACAGCATGACGCTGTCCTCCTTCTGTGCCCATCTACTATTTCTCTATCCCTGTCCTGAAAAACTGTGTCAGGTGGCAAATGTCTGCTGGAACTGGGCAGCGTGGATGATGATGATTTACCGGTACCTTGCTCTGAGACAGATCAGGCTGATCACATCCTCTTAGGCAAGCTGGGCTGATTCACAGTTTTTCTGGACACCCGTCTATTCCTTTGTTTATTTTCTTACTCCCTTCTCCTCCTTTAAATCTTTTCTGTCTTCAGGTGATTGTGTGTGTCTCCTCTAGGATTTATGTTTCTCCCCATGCTACTCAGTTACAGGAGAAAGAATTGCAGTGTATAGTCAGGATGTTGTTTTAGACATGTCTCTAAAAGGAGGGTATGGCTGTAACTGCAGTCATTGTTGGAGAAAGCACCAGTCCTGCAACTTTGCTACAGAGAGGTAGATAAAGAGGGTAGGAATCTTGCACTCTTGCCCAAATCTTGCTTGTGAACTCTGTCATCTTGTGTTGGCTCTTTCAGGTCCAGCTGTGTGTATGGGACTTGCTGCCTGTGGGGAAAGACATATTCAATTGGATTCCTGAGATTCTGCAAACAGGTATGGGCTGGAGGGACTGGGCCATCCTGCAGAAATTAAATGTGTTTGGGTGGCAATGGTGCCTTTTACTGCTAAATTTGAGATCTTTGAGGGGGGCTCTAATAGCATTTTGAGAGGCCTGCAGACTGCTGAGAAGAGGAGGTGTTTCAGGGTTGGTTTGTTTGTTTAGAATGATTTTAACATTTTCTATTCAATCCCACATCAGGAAGGCCTTAGTTTAAGACATGAGTTACCTCCTGGAACTGATGCTAATGCTAGGAAGAAACTCATTCCCTTTCTGGATTACAGAGGTCCCATCTCTAAGATACTGATGTCTGTGTTGTGTCGCAGACACCCCACAGTTGTGTAACAGCCTTCTGAATTCCCAGTGCTGCTGCTGTGGTTTGGAGCTGAGGAGGGGGTGGAGGTTAAGCATGACACATTGGTTTGTAGGAGGAACCGAGTATTGCTCACCATGTGTGTCTGTCTGTGCTGAGCTGGGTATGCCGAGGGCGGGTGAATGGGGGAGACCTAGACCTCTGTACAGCCCTTGTCTGCTCACTGCAGGTCAGTCGCCTCTGGCTGCCATGAAACAGCAGGTGAATTTCAAGGCTTTACTCACTTGCTGAAATGAACACAGGAGGTTTCTGTGAAGGCAGTATGAAGCAAGTCTGGCTCTTTGAAAGGGCTCAGGTCGTTGTAATTTCAGTCCCTGGGTCTAGATGTCTGCCCTGGCTGCTTCTGAACATCATGGCCCATCTTCTGTGTTTTAGCAATATGCAGGAGCATCAAAAATATAGTGTAGCCTCATGGTAATATCCGGTGTTAACCTGTGCTGCACAAGTGGCCATTTTCAAAGAACCACTTCTTTTGCTTATCTGTTCTGTTTGAGCCTGCCCCATATTTTGTCCTTAGAGCTTTTCTGTTTTCTTCCCTGATACTTTTATTTTCTAGTCTGCACCCAGTATGTTGCTTCAGCTGTTTCTCATGGGTTTCATCTGGACGCCCTTTGGTTGGCTCACTGCCTTACCTATTCTTTTTGCTGCTAATGTTAACTTCTACCTTTTAAATATATCATAAGCAGATGTAACACCCATGGAGGTGAATGAATGCTGGAGAAATTATTTCCCTTAGACTTCTTGCTTCTCCCACAGCCTCTGGCAGTTATCACCACCTGGGTTGCATATGTCTGTGTTTGGAAAGTTTGTTCCCAACAGTGAAGACTAGAAGCACACTTTAGGGGATGGGGAAGGTGTGTTTTTTCTGCTGGCCTCCACGAATCCCAGCTCATTTGGTAACTCTGCTTTTGGTAGATGTTTTGCTTTTCTTTTGCTGGTATCTGGTAGCAATTTTTCTACTCATGCCTGCCCTTTGCTAACTGCTAAGTCTGCTGTGGAGGCTGTGAGGGAGGTGTATTGCAAAGACATGCTTAAATACTTCCATCCTTCTTGGCTTGAGCTTAAGTATTGCCTTGGTGAGAAATTGTTGATGCCAAGGTTCACTTTCTGGTACTTCTAGACTTCCAGGATTTTTGGGGAAGACCTTTCAAGGCGAATTCCTGGGGAGGCTGGTGCGAAAGGGCAGCAGAACAAATGTCAGTGCTGATCTGTGCCGTATCCACCATCGTGATGATCAGGAAGAGGAATGTGCTGAAAAGAACACCTTGCACTTTCTAGCCCTGCTCTCAGCATCTCCAGCACTTCTGTTGCTTCCCATCACCACCGGCCCATTTTCTGCTCTTGCCAGTCCCTTTCATCCTGAAGGAAGCTGTGTGTTATAAACATTTCCTCTTTCCACCTTCATGCCCCCTCCCCCAAAATTTTCTCAGGCAGGTGTCTGTTGTGGGTCAGTCAGTCTGCCTGTGTTGCCTGTGAACCTCCAGCAGTGTGGTGATGTGCTGGTGTCTGTGGTTTAAAATCTGACCAGCTTGTTTCCTTAAAGATGTCTTGATCAAGATTCTTTGCTGGGCCTCTGTCTGGTGACCCTCACACATGGGTCACACACGATCCATGTGCTTCCCATATGCTATAGCATCTTCTAGGGAAGCAACTAAAAATAGTACGTGGTGGTTTGCATTGCAGGGAAATGGTTAAAACGTCCCCAGATCGGAAGGAGGGGAAGCTCAGAGGATGGAGTTGTTTACCAATTAGCTTGACCTTTTCCAGTTCACATATTTAAAGTGACTCACTAACTGGCATGTGCTGGGATTTTTAATCTCCTTGAAGTCTTATGACCACTAACAAATTGCATCGTATCCAAAGCAATTATTACTGTTTGGTTTTGCCTTCTTTCCTTACATAGCCCTCCCCACATGCACACAGGTCAGCACCTACCCAGGCTCTTCCAGCCTCCTTCAGGGAGATGCAGGTCACATCTCTTCAGGGAGAAATTTTTAGGGCCATAAGTCTTCCATTTTTTAGGACTTTAAAGTTCAACATCTGCAGAAAGGTGAAGAATGCAGTGGCTTTGAGAGAACACTCAGTCCCAATAGGAGCAGTAGTTTATACAGGCAGAATGGACAGAGCTGATCCCAAGTGCCACGGAATCTTTGGGGAGATTCAGTAAAGGTCATGTGGATGACAACAGAATAGCTCTCAACTTGTGTGTGGCAACACACATCACTGTGTTTACAAAACGCCTTAATATTGTGGCAGTTGTCAAGAGTTCCTCCTCAGACAGCGGGGTTCCCCTCTTATCCAGGGGACCTTCTTGCCTAACGTTGTGACAGCCATAGACTGAAGTTTGCTTTCCTTCCCCTCTGTGTCTCTGTTAAACTTACTGTGTCTGTGCCGTAGCACAGTGTGGGATTTTTTGTTTTTCATACTGTTACAGTGCATAAATGTGCTGCAGCACAGCCTGTGAAAAGCAGCTCTGGAAGAGTGGGGCTGAGCAGCTTCTAGGAACAACCCTACAGAGAGGTTTTTCTTCCCATTCTGGACAAGTAGATAGCGCATGTACATCTTCTGAAACTGCTTCATCTCCTTTTGGGTGCTGCAGTCCTCAAGCACAATCAATTAGCAAGCAGCAGGGTTAGACTTCTTGTTGGGATTGTGTTGCCTTGCTGAGTGGTCCCAGTGGACACTCCATCGTGATGCTGGTTTGGCAGCTTGTCCTGTCGCACCACCTGCCTTCTCATTCCTCCCCTCTCGTTCCTGTAGGCTACCCTGCAGTTCTGTGTGGTGAAGCCCCTCATGGCGATCAGCACAGTCATCCTTCAGGCCTTCGGCAAGTACCAGGATGGTGACTTTGAGTAAGTTTATTTATTTAGGATGCAAGATTTGGCTGCCCCTTCTCTGCCTGGCTTTGCTTATTGTCCTTGTGTGTGCTGAGCCATGGGAAAAGATGGGACTACATGGGCTGATGTGCATGAGAAAAGAAGGCAGAGGCAGCCCTCTTTTAGTTTCATGTTTTTTCTACCTTGGTTTGGTGCAGGGGGGGATGGGACAGAGAGGCAGGGAGGAAATGGACTCTTGGAACTCTCCATTGGCAGTGGCAAAGGGAAAAGATCATGCTGAAGTTTCAGGCATTCATATATATCTTCTCTTTTCAGTGTAACCAGTGGCTACCTCTATGTAACGATCATCTACAACATCTCTGTCAGCCTGGCACTGTATGCCCTCTTCCTTTTCTACTTTGCCACACGTGAGCTGCTCAGTCCCTATAGCCCAGTCCTCAAGTTCTTCATGGTGAAGTCTGTCATCTTCCTGTCCTTCTGGCAAGGTGAGCTGTTTTTTCCTTCCCTTGGTAGGCACAAAGAGCTCTCTGCAGGGGCTCAGACACAAGAGTTGATAGAGCAGATGTTGATTGATAGACAGAATGTCTTTCTGTATTCCATTTGGTTTATAGTCATTCATTGCTTTTCTCTGGGAAACCTGTTTTGCTCATTTTAATTTTTGTTTATATGCTCCTGAATCCTTATTATCCCTGTGTGTGCATGTGCACAAGAATATGTACCTGGCAAAATCAGCTGATAGGGTAAAGAGTCCTCTGCATTCCTGAAACAATCATAAAGCACAAGCTGCCAGCATTTTATCTGCATGCTGCCATTTTATTGATTAAAACGGCACATCTAAAAATTTTTAGTGCTTTTTTTAGTGCTCTATAAATAAAATTTTAATGGTATGTCTGTGATGTATGTGAAGCAGCAAGCTGGCTGGATGCAGTGAGTGCTACCACAGAACCACTGCCGGGAGAAGGACATTCAGAATTCATACACAGGATGCAGAGGCACAGTCGGAAAGTTGAAATTCCACCTAAGCTTAGTGCTTCTGACTAATTGGCTCTAAGCATTTCCCTGTTCAATGCCCTACTTAGGTTTACCGAGTTGCACTTCAAAGACTAATTGAGTAGGAACTTAGGTGAAATTTAGGCTGTTGGAGTATGGCCCATCCTCCCTGTTTACAGTCAAACTAATAAGCTGTCTAGTTTATCATCTTGAGGCATCTGGTCACACACTTTGTCTTCCCTGAAATTCTTCAGCCACTAAGCTGTGGACAGGGAGAAACCTCTTTCTTACAGTGGTGTGTCAAAAACACTGATGTGCTTAAATGAAAAGTTCTGTCACTTCAGTTTTTGCTCTAGCCTAGTGGAAGTGCTGATGTTGCAAAATGTGAAATATGTCAAAATTTTCTTAAGAAAGGATGTTCTTTGATGTTTGATCTTTGTGTACTTTCAAGTCTAATCAACAAGAAAAGAGGTTTAATCTGTGAAACAGCAGCTCACAAACAAGCTCCAAATGATGTCCAGGTGTTAGAAAGACAAATTACTTGACAGTAGAATTGCCTTGTTAAGGTTTAGGGCTTAACACGTTTCAGTGACCTCAGGGGAGGTTAACAAAGCTTGGGAAGAAGGATGTACCACAGATAGTGGACACAAAGAATGCAGAATTTACAAGCCACAAAGACATTTGGCAGAACCCCCAAGATAAAGAAGAAACTAATAAAGGCAGCTCAGCAACTGTGCTGAATCAGCTCCAACGGAGTAATACGTAATTCTGGCAGGGAGAGATCACGGCCACTGACCCAAGAAACCACCAGCTCGAAAGGAGAGAAAGACTGATCATGCAGACTAATTAGCACGAGCAGTGGGAGGATCATTAACCAATAGAAGACGGAATACTAATTAAAAAGAGAATTAGGTAATTTTTAGCCAAGGAACATTAGTGGCTTTGTTTGCTAAAATGTATAAATAGCAAAAAGCTTTAGTAGTCATCATGCTGGCTTTGTGGATTTGCTAGCCAGCACCCCTTTCTATGCAGAACTGTAAATAAGCCAAATACCTTGACTCTTTGTGTGGAGCATTGGCCTCTTGTAGACTGTGTGAAAGAACCTATTTTGGGACAACACTGAGATCACAGGAGTGCTTACAGAAATATCTGACTCCTCTTACCCTTTTGGACTTGATTAAGTCCTGCAGCAGTTAGTTCCACAGTTTATGTGTCAGTTGAGAATAGAAGAGGATCAGTGTTTGAACATTCTTTGCCTGAATGTATTTGTCTCATTTTATTCTTCCTTTCTCTGTCGTACAAGTGACCATAGGTGGGTGTTTGTAGCCCACTCAGTTTGTAGCTCCTGTGGGGTTGTGTCTAGAACATAGAGAACAAACAGCTGTTTCCATTCTTTGCAGTTACTGTGAGACCATGTTGTCTGCACATTTACATGAACTTATTGCTTTGTTTAGGGATGCTGTTGGCCATCTTGGAAAAGTGTGGTGCCATCCCCAAAATCCACTCCGCTAATGTGTCTGTGGGTGAAGGCACAGTCGCTGCTGGCTATCAAGACTTCATCATTTGTGTGGAGATGTTCTTTGCAGCCGTTGCCCTGCGCCATGCCTTCACATACAAGGTGTATGTGGACAAGAGAATTGATGCCCAAGGTAGGAAGTATGCCAGTGCATATGGCTTGTCTCTTTGGTAGTGAGACTGGGTGGAGACTGGTCCCTCAGGCAGCCAGCACATTGATATGACTCCCAACGCGATAGCTTGGAAAACACCACATCCCCTCCTGCGTGGTGTCTGAACAGATTTATTGTGCAACAGCTCTTCGGGGCAGAAACCTTGCCGGAGTTGCACTGTTCCCTTTTCAGTTCCCCAGTATGCCACCCACAACAACTTGTTGCAGACCTGAGGGCTGTAAGATGTTGCATTGTTTCGGTAGAGTGGGTATGTCCTTCTTCCTGTCTCCCCAAAGGGGAACTCGATTGCTCCAGATTGTGCAACAGACTGAAGGCAGGAGGGACAGGGCCTAAAACAGGCTCTGTTTTGAATCTGGCTTGGGAAGATGAGCCTATGCTTTGGCAATATGTTTGTCACGAAGGAGGAGGATCTTCCTGTAATGCCTTTGTGAGGGTTGGGCTGCTATAAGGAAGGTTCTTATTCTGGGGAAGAGGAAGATGGATGTTATTCCTAGGAAAAGGGGGTTTCATGCCTAGTCTGTGCAGTGTTTTCCAAATAAAGGGATTTCTTTCAGCTGGGGAAGATGTGTGCCAAGGTGCTGGAAGACAGCAGCCCTCGGACAATGTTGATGTAGATGACCCCTCCGTCCCAGCCAGCCCCAGAGATTTTGGAAAAACAGTGGTTGCAGTGGGGGGAGATGAGATCTATGGGTGATGAAAGGGTGAACTGCTGGTCAGTACAGTGGGGAATGTTTTGGTGGTGGGCCTTGTTCAGTTCTTGTTATTTCCTCTTTCTCTGTCTCTGTCTCTCTCTCCTCTTCCTTTTATCTCTCCCTTGCTTTGGCCACTGGTCCCTGATGCAGCTGTTCCATCATATGGGCCATACGGTAGGTACAGCATGCTTTGTGTGTTTGTCTCAGTTGGTTTTTAGCTGGGATGCTGTTCTCTCCTGATTCCTAGCCTGCCTACAGCCTGCCCCATCCCTTGTTCCCCTTTCCTTGCAAGTCTGTAACTTGACTGCCTCACACAGCTGCTTTAGGGTTGTCTGGATTATAAGTAGTAAAACGGCCGTGTGGACATTTACACGTAGCTTTAGAGCATCTGTGTCAGAGCTGTGGGAAGCTCTCTCCAAAGATTTGCACAGGCTCTCAAAGGAGCTGCTCTCACCCCAGCCTCCCTTCACTTTTATAATTGCCACAGATGATCAGCATGCTTTGGTTCTCTGGGGAGCTCATCCCCAGGACTGAGCAGAGCCAGAAGCCCACACTGGAAATGGAACCTAGAAGCCATGAGACATGGCAGGTCCTAGAAGGAGACACAGCCTCCCTCTGTGCTCAGCACTTGGGTGGTACATTCTCCAGCTGCTGCTTTCTTCATGGTATCATCATGCCACATGGGGTGGTTCTGCCTCTAGTACTGCCTGTTTCCTTCCTTTCCTTACTTTGTGCTGCTTTCCACTCATATGATCTCTTTCCCATGGACAGTTTGATACCACCTAGCAGTCTTAATTTCCAGTGAGTGGAGTGGCAAATACCATTCCTCCTATATTTTTAGAATTTCCTTTATTTTTGTCGTCTGAAAGTGTTTAGAGGAGCACTTCCCTGCCTGACTGTATTCGTTGCACACCCAGGCCAGCACCGATAATGTGTAGTGGAGGTTGTCACTGTGGGTGCGTCCCATTCTCATGGTGTGTCCTCCGTTTGGTGCTGTCGTGGCTTCGCTTGGCTCGCAGTGTCTGGATTTAGGAGCACCACTGGTAAAACTCAACACTGTTTGTGTGTTATTTCCTCAGCAGCTGCTTAAGGAAGTCTGTAACTCACCTTCTGTGGGATCTAGGATTGCATGTTCCCTGTTCTCCTTACCTTCGTGTTAAGGGGTGTGGGGAAGGCAGCAGTGTTCTTTACTTGTCCATTCCTGTCTTACCCAAACAGGTCGCTGTGCTCCCATGAAAAGCATCTCCAGCAGCCTCAAGGAGACCATGAATCCCCATGACATTGTCCAAGATGCGATCCACAACTTCTCTCCAGCCTACCAGCAGTACACCCAACAGTCGACACTGGAGCACGGTCCCCCCTGGCGCAATGGCAGCCACGTGATCTCACGCTCCCACAGCTGCTCCGGTGCCCGTGACAACGAGAAGACCCTCTTGCTGAGCTCTGATGATGAATTCTAGGAGGGGAAACTGCCAGCACAGGCTGTCATTTTCCTTCTTTTTTTTTTTTTTAATAATTTATTAATGCAGAAACACACAAGTCATATCACTTCCTAGAGAGTAAAGATTGCAGAAGTGGCGCTTCCCATTAGCTTTTGTGGGTACGGACACGATGAGCGATGCGGAGGTGGCGGAATGGCCAGGACTCCATGCTCGAGCCCATTCCTTACAGCAGCAATCGAATTGAATTGATTCAAGCAAAGCTCCAGGGTTTGGGGCTCTGGCTTCCCACACCTGCCCAGCTTGGTGTGGAGTGTGACTGGCCGGAGCCTGGAGTTGCAGCCAAAAATGTTTTTGGTTTTTTTCCAACAGGACAACCTGACTGCTTTCTATTTGTTTTCCTGAATGGTTGATGTAGGCAGTTTTCTCCCCAGCTCCCTGGTACTAACATCTCTGTGAACCTTGAGAAATAGGATGGGGATGCAGCCATAAGCGTTCATGAGGACCAGACCAGAGACTGGTCTTTCTATATAGCCATTGCCTTGAGTGCTAAGTAAGGAACATCTGTCCCCAGCCTCCTGAGCACCTAGTCATGAGTCCTTGAGTCACTTGAGTAATCGAGGGGGAAAAGAACAGGGATTTCTTCGTGTTCCTTGGCTCCCTGCATCCCCAATTGCTATAAAAACTTGTTGAAGCTCAGTGGGGACAGAATTACTTTTTCACAAGGGTGGAGTTTTTTAATCACCAGGTGTCCAAGCTTCCCATCTCCCTGGTGTTCCTGTGGCCGGAAGCCTCCCTGGAGCATCTGTCTCCTGCTAACAAGACTGAGGACTGGCTGTGATAGATGGTGGAAGTTTGTAGAGCTCTGGCCCCTTCACCCTTCTTTGGGAAGGGAAGATATGTAAACACAAAACCAGTTTTTCTTCTTGTTTCCTGTCCCCCAGCATTACATCTGCCCCTGTTAGAGGTAGCTGCCAGAGCTGGTCCTGGTCTCTTACAGGTAGCTCTCCCCATGCTCATCATCACTGACTCCCTGAGCTACAAAAGTTTCACCCTTAGGCTGGAATATTCAGGAAGGAATGTTGCACACTCCTTTGTTTTTTATCTCTGTAGCTGTTCTGGGCCAGACTGGAGCAGACTTGAAACCTGACATGACCTGGCTGGTCAAATTTGTCGCTTTCATTTTCTCAGGCAGCAGTTGCTGCTGCACATGTCACAGGCTCTGCTGCATCTGCAGTGCTATCAAGGGTGGAACCAGCATCCATGGAAGTGGGAGAAGCTTCCCCTTGCTTCTCTTGGGTTTTGGATGAACCCATGGGTACTTAGTGGAGCCAAAACAAAAGTGATCCCTCTGTAGATCTATGAAGGGACCAGGAAATGCCTCTTGCTTGCTTAAAATTATCTACGGGAAGAGTGGGCAGCACACTCAAGTGCTACAGCTCAGATGCAAGCAGGAGGCAAAATTGAGAGATTGGAGCAAGCTGCTGTGGTCAGCTGTAGTTTCTCCATTCCTCTCCCACTGCCCAGAGCAGACCTGTGTGATTCTGGATTGTTCCTTGCTGCTCTGCTAGGAGGACTGGAGTCTGGTTTGCTGCCTGGAGTTTACTTTTCCATTTGTTTCCTAATCCATCTGCTTGTTCATTGAGTGTCTCAGAAGCAACCGTGAGTGAAGAGCACCTCATTTATTCAGCACCTCTGCCCAAGCTGGGCAAAAGGGCTTGAAGAGAGGCAGGTTTGCTCCCTGCTGTGAGGATGAGATAGGGAGAAGCTTAAGGATGGTGTCTCCTCCTGTACTGATGTTTCTGGGGGTGCAGAAGCAGGTAAGAGCAACGGTACTGTTGAGGGAGCTGGAGGCAGGGTCAGTGGATCCAGCAGGTTCTATGCTGCTGGGTTTCCCCATTCACACACATCCAGCAATGCCATGCTGTTGGTTACTAATTTTCCTAAGTCTGTGACTGCTTAATTAGACATGCAAACACACTCTGCCAGGCTTTGTGTGGGCTTGGTGTAAAATTTCCTCATACATAAGCTGCCTGGAAAGCAGGGCTGAAGGGACTTTCCTTCTGTCTTCTATGGCTTTGATTAATAGTCCTTTAATGTGAGATACCGATTTTACTCTCTCCCTTAGGAAAGTGGGGCATGGGACATGATCCCATCCTCCCCTTTCTTTGCATTTGCAGGCCTTGATGATGTCCCAGTATCACTTGGTGACTGCCCCCAGTCTTTGTTGCATTTGGGTGCTGAAATCTGTGTGATTGCCCCATTGAGCATGAAGGTGGTCCATGCTTAGAGAAGCATTTCTTAGAACTTACTTTGAAATGTCTCCTGCATATATATGTGTGTGTAGATATATATATATATTTATATATATATATTTATGCTGTGCAGAGGATCTGGATATTCTCAAGGCATCCTGTGTGTAATGGTTTCAAGTATAACTCTTTTGCACCGGCTGCCTTTGGATGAGCCTGGTGAGCTAGTACCCAACAAGCCAGCTGCCCTACTTTATAATTTTATATATATACATGTTTTTTAACACCACACAAAATCATCCATCACTGAGCTTCCTGCTCTCCCTCATGACCGGCAAGTGTCAGAGCAAGCACTGGCTCTGAAGCCATTTTGTGTTGGAGGAGCAAATATGAGATCCAGAGCTTGAGACCAAGAAGGCCAAGGCATCCATGGTCTTGTAGGTCTGCTCATGGTAGCCCAGGGCCCAAGAAATGTGCCAGTTCCAGGAGTAGACCCTTGGAGCTGCTCTCCCTCACCTGCTTCTGCTCTCCTTCCTTCCTTTTTTGTTTACCATGTAACATACCCATGGGATTTGTTTATTATTTTTCCATATAGAGTAGTTCTTTGTATATAAATGACTGAAAAAAAGTATGATAAATAAGACAGAGTCACCTAGTTTTGTACCTATTGTGTTTAACTGATGTGAGCTCAGCGACAAGCCGCTCTCTATTTTGGTCTTTGTGGCGTTATACTCCGCAGAAATGAGCAAATATGATGACAAATAAAAAATATAGAGATAATATAGATTGTACTTAAACTGCCTCTGTGTGGTGCTGTCTGGGTCACTTCTCTGAGTTTTTCCTCCTTGCAGGGACTGAGGCTTGGTGGGTTGGGATGTCTTGTCCTCTTCTTGGAAGGAAAGCTCCATGTGTCTGTGTAGGAGCTGATGGAGAAGCACCACTGCAGCACCCTGGGCTGAGACACCACTGCTGGCCCAAGGCAGGAGTGTCAAATCCTGGAGTAGAGATGAATCCTTCCGTAGGTGCTCACTGTGAAACACCACTGGGAGAGGGAGGGCCCCAGTAAACAGTGGCTTTGGGATTTTCTCTCATGAGAAGTGTTTGAGGCTGGGGCCAGTTGCAGTGGCAGGGGGAATGGGAATGTCAAACCCCCAAACCATCCTGAGTGCTGCAGCCTGCTAGGGACCTGGCCTGCCTGGGCATTTGGAACATGCTCATGCTCTGAGGAAGGGTGGTTTTTCCACACAGGGAGGAGGTCTGGCTTCATCTCCCGGTAAGGTGCCTGCCACACTTCTTCCCTTTCTCCTGCCATCCATGAGCAGAAGCTCACTGCTTTCCTCCTTGCTGTTCCCAGGTAATGTCACTCAACAGGGAAGTTCTCGGAAACAGATGCCCTGACTGCACCTGCCTCTCCTGCACCTGGTCCAAGGACAGCCTGGAGGGAATTTTTGTAGTGAAAAGCATTGTCTTTCCCAGGAGAAGCTGATTCAGCACAGCTGAACTGCTCCTGGAAGCAAGTACTTTGGGGGGATGATATTCAGCATTAAGCGTGCTTTTTTAGCCCTTTTCTCTCAGAGACTATAAATCTGGTTTTGTCATAAAAAGCCATGAGCTGTCCCCATCCCATCTTTTTTGGGCACATTCTTGAGCATGTCCTGCAGCAAAGCTAGAGGGAGACAGAAAACCTGGTCTCACTCAAACAGTTCTGTCCCAAGTTCAAGAACGACCAAACACACTCGCGCTGTGGAAAAAAAAAAAAAGAACTTGCTTTATTTGTAAAGTCTACAAAATACAGAGGAGTCAGGTAGGACACATACTGTAAGTCAGAAAATAAATAAGTTTTTTTTTGCTCTATATAAGTATAAGATAAAATGTGATTTGCATATATAAAATATAAAGTACGGCTCTGTACCAACATCCTGGCTGTGCCGAGAGGCGGAATGGCAAAGAGGACGTGAAAATAACTTATGTTCGTGCAATAAATAAACCCAAGAGGAGTTGGGGTGGGGGATGCCAACCACAGTGTCCCATCCAGGAGTGGCAGGCACCTCTCTACAAGGAAGAATGGAGGCTGCAGCCGAGGGCGGCTGGCGTGGCAATACCCAGGCAGGGGCAGAAGAGAGGGGCAGGGGAATCATCTACAGCAGCAGATCCCGAGATGGATCTGCCTCCTGCTACCTCCCCTGTGCTGCCTGTATTTAGCGAATCCAGCTCTTCTCCAGCCTTTCAGCCTGCTCAAGAGCCGGTTGTCCCACACCGGTGTCCAAGCTGGAGGAAAACCAAAGGGAGGAGCCTACCTGCCTGCCAGACAGCTCCCAGGAGCAGGGATGCTCTCCGCCCCTACTTCCCACCTCCTGCACCTCCACCCCTCTCTCTGCCTCCGCAACTCTGACTCTCGAGGGCCGGGAGCACCTTTCCATGGGCTTTGTAGGCGGTGGGGCTTGGGGGAGGACTTGGTGGGGCCATAGAAGCTGGCCTGTGCTGAGCAAAACAGTGTTTATCTCTGCTCCAGCTGCCTCTGCTTCCTTCCTGCCGGTGCTGCTGCATTTCAGACACCCGGCCAGGCTGAGTGTCCCGTCAGCAGGAAGAGGCGTGAAGGATGTGCGTGATAGAAAAAGATAAAACAGCACCACTGCTTCTCCCCTTTGCAGGCAACAGCCTGGGCTGACCCACTCACGTCCCCCCGCTCTCCCCTGCCCAATCACTGTCACCTCTGGAGTCCCCCAGCACCACAAGCTGCCACTGTGCTTTCCCATTCCATTCACCCTAACCAGGCATTAACGTGCAGCCACTTTATCTCCCCCTCTGACCTGCTAACCTTCCCTTGCCATCTGCATCCCCAGAGATTTCAGACACTCTGCCACCTCCCCTCCTGCTCCAGCTGTGGTCCAGGTTGTCTGCCCAATGCTGATACCTTTCTATCATGCCTTCTTCCTCTACACTGCAAAACCTCTCTCCTCTTTTCCCTCTCTGGCACGTGCTCCTGAGACTGCCTGGCCCACATTCAGCTCTCCCATGCCCTCTCACAAAAAAGAGGCACTGGGTATTTTCCTACCAGCTTGGAGCTGTGGGATGCTTCCCCACTGCTGCCTGCGTGGGTTCGCTCTCTCCTGTCTGCACACCTAGAGGGGAGGGGGCTATGGGGGCCACCAGTGAGGTCCTGTCCTCCACCACGGCACCCACAAAGCAGCAGCCCTCCCTACCTGGGGGAGCTGGAGGTCAAGGGATGGGAGAAATAGGATTTTGGGCACAGGTCCTGACAGGGAGGAGGTTGGGGAAGGGCTGGGAGGCAATTCGTGGGGAAGGCGCCCCGGGGAGGACGGTGTCCAGCCGGGGGACGGAGGCCAGCACTAGGAGTAGGCGGCCTGGTTGGTGCCGGACTTGACGATGGTGATGACACTGGCCGTAGCCACCTTGGCGGGGGGGCCATGAGTGGCCACGGTGCGGGCGAAGCCCTGCAGGGCCTCGTACTTGCCACGGAGGGTGTCGAGCTCCAGGCGCATGGCAGCGTTCTCCCGGGCCAGCTTGTCCACCTCCCACTCCAGCTCCATCTTCTGCTTCTGCAGCTCTTCCTTCTGGCAGACGCGCTTCACCCGGCAGCTGGCAGCATAACCCCGGTTCTTCAGCGTCCGACGACGCTGCTTCAGCCTCGCCACCTCCTCCTTGGAGAGGCCCCGCAGGTGGTGGTTGAGCTCCCGCACTGACAGCCCCATCAGCTCCTCATCGGACAGCAGTGGAGTGTTCTCCCCCAGCTCCCGCTTCACCTGCCGGAGAGAGGGGTGGCTGCATGAGACCCCCAAAACCAGCCCTCTGACTCCCAAGCCCCTGTTCCCAATGGTGCTCACCTTCAAAGCCTTGCTGGAGAGCCCGTCCGCAGCCATCCTTTCCTCACTCCAGCCCTGCTGAGCAACCAGGAGAAAAGCCAGTTACTGCCAGCCCCGTGTTCCTCACCTCAGAACAGAGGACACCGGCCCTGCTGGTCGCCTGCCCGCTGCCCACATCCCCCCCACCCGGGGCCGCATGACTCATCCCACTCCTTTTAAAAAAGTACATAGTAATAATATTAATAGCAATGATGACTGCAAGCAATACTAATAATGGGGCAAGGATGGACCTCCCGCCCTCCTTCATCCCATCACGAGATGGTTGGGATGCTGCTCTGCCCAGGGGACTCAAAACGCCCCAGCCGCCCGCTGGGAAGCTAAGCCTTCCCCGCGGGGAGGAAACACAGGCGAGATCCGCCCCAGGCTGAAGGGAAAGCAAAAGCAGCAGCCCCACGGAGTGACACCGTGGCGAAGTCACCCAGCCGGGACCCGCGCGGAGGTGCCGCCCCACCGCCCGGCGAGAGCGCCGCGGGTCCCGGCGCAAGGGTCCGGTGTCCCCAGGCTCCGGGGGCGAAGGGTCGCGGCCACGCAGCGCGGGCGGGTGAGAAGCGGCCGCCCCGTGATTCAGCAGCCCAGGAGGCAAAGTCACGGAAGCGGTGCCTGCCCCGCGCCGGTGGCCGGTCCTTCCCCGTCCCTGGGTTCGGACAGTGACGAGGGGTCCGGGACCCCGGACTGCAGCCCAGCAGCCTCTCCGCACCTCGGGGAGCCCCGTTCTCGTTAGGAGAGCTCTCGGAGGGACGAGGGGGGCCGGGACGAGGCCGAGAGCGCCCGGAGAGGAATGAGGGGCTGGAGGGGGGCGGCGGGAAAGGTGGAGCCGGGGCGGCTGGAAGCTGATGCAATCCGGGCCAGGGATCCACCGCCGGAGACGGAGGAGCGGCGGCGGATCCCTCCAGGGCGGTGGCCGGGAATTGGAAGGGAAGAGCGGACGGCCCCGAGCGCGGCCGGCCCCCCCCGTCCCGTCCCCCGCAGCCCTAGCC
>VZTG01000087.1:1231313-1280737 GCA_013397845.1 Melanocharis versteri
GGCGGCGCGCGCGGGGGGCGGCGCGCGGGGGGCACTGGGGGCCCGTCGTGCTTTGCCCGGCGCCAGCCCCGGGCCCGCCCTCATCCCAGTCCCGTTCCCGGCCCTGGGCTGTCCCCCGGCGGCGCTCCGAGCCACAGGGTGCGGGGAAGGGCAGGGCGGAGCCAGTGGCCGCGTTTGCCTCGGGAGAAGCCGCCTGGGGCTCTGGGAAGATGCAGTTCTTTGGGCGGCTGCTGGACACCTTCAGCAGCGTCACGCAGATATTCTCCAACCCGTACCGCGTGAGGGAGGTGCCGGCCGCCGAGTACGCCGGTCACTCCTGCCTGCGGGAGGAGGGCAGGGTGGCCCTCTACAAGAACGGCCTCGCTCGCTCCTGGGACTGCCTGCTGGTGAATCCCCAGAGCCCGCAGGTCGCGTTCCGGTGAGTGACAGACCTTTAGCCGTCCCCGCTGACGTGGGAAACCGGAGACCCCAAATTGCTGGTGCGGGGGCTGCTTCGAGGCCGCGGGTGTGGGGTGTTGTGTGAAGCAGCAGGTGGGCTGGGAGGGGTGGAAGGCCCGTGCGTGTGCTGGTGGAGGATTTGCCGCGAAGCAGCTCGTGGAAACAGGACAAGGTCCAAACATTGCCACAGCAGGCAGCTGGGATATAGTTCAGGGCATCCATAGGTGCACGTGCATTTCTGCTCGCTGCTGTTGGTGGTTCAGTATCTGGAGGATACTTCAGAGCAAAACCTAACATTGTTCAGGAAGGGAGATGCTCTCTTCCAGTGAAGTAGTCTCCCTGCTTACCTTGGAACAAGGATGACACTAGTTGAAGAAGAAACTGAAAGTTCCCAGCACTGCCGTTTGGAAAAGAGCCGTTTCCCTCAGATACATGGCGTTGGGGTTATTCCTTTGAGCGGGAGGAACCCTATGTTTGCTTTTTCTCCAGGCTCTTCCAGCTGGACAACGAAGCAGACGCCCTGGTATACTTTGAGCAATATGCCCGGCAGCTGCGCCCTTTCTACGAGACCTCGTGCCAGCCCTTGTCCCTGGAGGAGCTCCAGCAGCTCAGCGACTGCATCCGCAGCTACCCCAGCTGGTCCCCTGCACACATTGCTGTGGAGTTTGGCCGCCGGGAGAGCTTCCGGCACAACCACATCCTGAGGCAAGGAGCAGGGGGTCTCCCGGGGGTCTGTGCTCGGAAGGAGCTTGGGGGAGGGCAGGCTGGGCTGTATTAGAGTGTCTCTTCTCTGCTGTGGGAGCTGGTTGGCAGGTTTCAACCTGGTGCTGCAGAGCCTGGAGCTCTGGTGTTTGAGGTAAAGGATTGAAGTGTCCTGCTAGAGACACTGGTTAAGTTATTGCAACCTTTGTGGAGCCGATTTTTGAGAGGGGTTGGGGCTGACTTTGTAAGCCACAAGAGTGGAGGTACGGTAGGGCTCTCTGGAAACAGTTTTTGGCCACAAGCCTTTCCTCTCTTTTCGTGGGGAAGTTCTGTCGTGGTTTAACCCCAGCCAGCAGCCAAGCCCCGTGCAGCCACTCCTCACCCCACTCAGCAGCAGGAGGGGGGAGAGGATTGAAAGGGCAAAAGGTAGAAAAATCGTGGGTTGAGATAAAGAAAGGGAAAGCAAAAGCCACGCACACAAGCAAAGTAAAACAAGGAAGTGAATCACTGCTTCCCATGGGCAGGCAGGTGTTCAGCCATCTCCAGGGCCCCCTCGTGCATCGTGGTGACTTTGGAAGACAAACACCATCACTCCAAATGTCCCCCAGTTTTATAGACTAAGCATGATGTCATATGGTCTGGAATATCCCTTTGGTCAGTTGGGGTCACCTGTCCTGGCAGTGTCTCCTCACAACCTCCCTTGCAGCCCCAGGTTCTTCACCAGTGTGGCAGGAGGAAAGTAGAAAAGGCCTTGGCTCTGTGTGAGCCCTGCTTAGCAATAACGAAAACATCTCTGTATTGTCAACTCCATGTTCAGCACAAATCCAAAACACAGCCCCATACCAGCCACTGTGAAGAAAGTTAACTTGACCCTAGCCAAAACCAGCACAAGTTTACCGAGTATAGGGGAGATTGGTGAAAAGTTAGGGGACTGGAGGGCAAATGGCAGCACCGTCGCCAAGTTGCTGACTGTAACCTGTCTCCTGCCTTCCTTTGGGCAGAGGGAGCTCATCCCATATGGAGAGCAGAAGGAGGAGCAGCACGTCAGGAAGAGAGTCCAGGGCAGGGCTGCTTGATGGCCCTTCCCTGGCAAGTGGCTGGGCTTTCCTGAACCTCGTGGTTCACACCAGATGGGGCAGATGTGGGGGGTACCTCTGTATCAGCTCCTGGAGCAGCTGCGTGCCCTCCTCCTCCCTGTGGCCGTTCCTGGGCCTCACACTGAGTCCTCTCCTGCAGCTGTGTGAACAGCACGGACAGTGAGGATGGCTGCACCCCGCTGCACCTGGCGTGCCGCAAGGGGGACATGGAGTGCCTGCTGGAGCTGCTGGAGTGCCACGCGCGAGTGGACATCACCGACAAGAATGGGGAGACTGTTTTCCATTACGCCGTGCGAGGGAACAACCCCCAGATCATTGAGGTGGGAGCAACTTCTAGTCTGGGAGAAAGTGGGACCAGAGCGGGTCTTCTCTGTGCTCTGATAGAGATGGGAAAACAGCTGCAGACAGGAGAAGAGAAAGTCAGTTCCCTCTGTTGAGTTATTGCTTGAGCCTGATTTCAGCCTCTTATATCCCCTCTTTACTGGTGCTGTTTCCCATAGAGTCCAGATTCCACCCTGCACTAGGACAAGGACGTTAAGCAAGTTTCCTCAGAAAGTATCCTTTGCTGCTATTTTCATCAGGTCTTCATCCTGCTTTTCCTCAGGCCCATGGCTGTCCCTTCCCTCTCTCCTGCAAGCAGGGTGTTTGTTTTTGGGCAGAGTGCTCCTGTAGGAAAGAGTGTGTTAAAGCTGCCATGGGGGACTGTGTGTTGCCTACAGGCTGAAGGACAGTTTGGAGCTGCCCTGGGCTCTCCTGAGCTGCAGGACCTGCTGTTTGAACTGAGTGACATGGGGGACAGTGATCAGAGCCTCGAGGCAGAGACAGTCTAAAGTCGTAGGTGTTCTTGATTGCTGAGAAGTGTTGGGCAGAGTGACGGGGTTTGTAAGGCGTGGGTGGCCTTGCACATGGTTCCTGAGGTCTGTCAGCTCCCCAAGACTTGATGTGAGCATGAGACTGACTCTTCCCCACGGCTGCAACCTCCACGTTTGCCCAATACCTGTTGTAACAACTCTCCCTCTGCCTACCAGTCTGTGTTGTAGTTTCCTAATAAATGATGAGGTAGGATGAGGATCAAGGCTTGCCATGCTGTGGAGTGGGCAGTTAGGAACTTTGTATTAAAAAGATATCCTCTTCTTTATTTCTCTGGTGGCATCAACTTGGCTTGTTGTCTGATCTGTCTTGTGTTTGTTTCTTTTCTCTATTGATTCCTTGCTAAACTAAAGAAAAGAAACTAAATTCCCACTTCTCATGTGTGCACCAGGGCTTGTAGGGTTTCCCCAGTGTGGCAGTGGGATATTTTTCTGCTACAAACCAGTCAGCACGTAACAGATCTACAATTTACAGGGAGCAGGGATGGAGAGAACAGGCTGTAGCATTGTGAGGGGTCCAGTTCTCCAGAGTCTGTCCTCGGAGCTCAGGAAGAGAGACGCTGCTCTTCCATGTTTGTCTGTCTATTTATTTATTTGCTGTCTCCTCCTTCCAGCTCCTGGGCAGAACCCCAACTACTGGCTTGGACCACCTGAGCCATGAAGGGCTGACAGCTCTGCACCTCGCGTGCCAGCTGGGCAAGGAGGACATGGTTCGATCCCTGCTGAAGTGCCATGCCAGCTGCAGCGTCGTGGGCCCGCTGGGCTACCCCATCCACACAGCACTGAAGTTCTCCCAGAAGGGGTACGTGGTGTCCCCTCCAGTCTGGGGACCTGTGTGCTTGCTCAGCATTGTCCAGGGCTGTGCTCAGTAGGACAGGTCTCGTGTGTAGTCACTGGCAGAAGAACAGAAAAGTGCTGGTGTAGGAAAGAAAGAAATGCTTTCAGAATAAAACCTTTTTTTTCCTCCCATTAATACATTATTCAGTATCAGACATCAGGAGAAAGACACAGATTTTAAAAGATATGTTTGTGAAATACTTTTTCTCAGAATGAGCTGTAGGAAGATGACTGACTGATGCTTAGATAGTATTAATTGCTGTACCTCTGTCTTGAGTGCTCTGAACCTAAGCAGCTTTCTTTTCAAAGCCTAGTTTTTCCTATCTCCTGTAGGCCAGAGATACTCTTGACTCTTAATAACACACTCTGGAACTGAATCAAAAAATGCACGATATTAACTCCCTGTTTTCTTTGGAGAAATTCAATTGCCTTTGTATATGCTTTATAATACTTAATGTTCAGAGAGCGTCCAAGCTCTAAAAACAGGGCTTTCAAGGCAACACTAGCTGCTGGTAGCTGATTTTGCAGCATTTTGAAAAGTACTTCCCAACATTAGAGATACATTTGGATGTTGCTCCACAACTTGTAATTGGGAAGAGGTTCTCCGGCTCCCAACGCTGTTTGGCTTGTACGCTTCCTGTTGTGCCCACACTTTCTGTGAAGAGCAAAATAAAAGTGCAGCTGAGGAACTCGCAGTTGTTGCAGAAACCCTGCTGCTGCTGCAGGGTTTCTTAGTTTTCCTCTGGGCAGAAGGCAGGTGGTGATGTGAGTGGAGGTCTTGAGTCAAGACAGCAGCCACCCATCCTGTCATCTCACTGTCTTTTCCAGGTGTGCCCAGGCCATCCTCGAGGCAGATGCCAGCCAGGTTTGCTCCAAGGACCCACGCTATGATGCCACTCCACTGCACTGGGCAAAGAAGGCAGAGGTAAATGGAGCCAATCTGGGGGGAGGGCCTGTGCTGCTACCCAGCACCCAGTTAATTCCTCCTGTGGCTAACCTGTCCCTTTCTGAGTGCACGTGCAGAGCCCTGGGAGTGTCAGAGTCCAGCCAGCAGCCAGTGTTTGATTCTCTTTGCATCGTGCCAGTCCGTGCTGTTTGCCACAGGGAATAGAGCAGTGGAGCCTTGCAGTGAAATAAACTGGTGGGCTCCTCCCTAGTATTTCATCCATGGCTGTGAAACTGCCAGCTTATCCCTTTTCCCTTTTGTTGAGGAAATTGCAGTGCTGTCCCTGAAGCACAGTTGCCCCTGGAGGGAGCTCTGTTCTCATTACTTGCCAGTTTCCTGGGAGCAAACAGATCGATTCCTTAGAAACTGCAGGGGAAGTGAGAGGTAGGCACAGAGTGGTGGCACGTGGGTGAAAGTCCATCTCCTGCCAGAGCTGGGCAGGATGGTGATATGCCATGCTGGAGCACCTGAATGATGCTTGTTGCAAGCAGAGGGCATTCCTATAGCAGGGCTCTTTTCCCTCCTGCAATATGCCATTGCTCTCAGAAATACCCTGTGGAGTTTCAGAGCAGACCTAAATTTACTTGGCTTATAAAGAGAAGCTCAGGAAGCAAAATTTTTCCTTTCAGTCTGCAAGGATCCTGGCCTGAGTAGGAACTGTTTTTTTCTCTGTTGATCTCAGCCAGTCATTGTAGTTGTCTATCAATCCCAAAGCATCCAGAAGCTCCAGCCAGATTGTGCAGCCACCAACTAGTTCTGTGGTAAAAGACAGAGAAACCCCAGTGCTTGGAACAATTCAGCTGGCATCTGCCAGCCAACTGTATCCAGGCTAAGGCTCCCTCCTCTTCCCCTGCTTTGCTTGCCGTGAGACCTGGATGGTGAGAGTGCCCAGCTGGTTGTCCTCACGAGCTTTATCTCTTCTTGACGGGGCCCCTGCGCGCTCGGGCACAGATGACACGGCTGCTGCTGGAGTACGGCTCCGAGGTGAACGTGAGCAGCTGCACGGCCGACATGGCTCTGCACATTGCGGTCCAGAGGGGCCGCCTGGACTGCGCCATGGTCCTGCTGACGCACGGCGCCCACACCAACGCCCGGGGACGCGATGGCAACACTCCGCTGCACCTGGCCATGAAGGTGAGCTTTCTGCAGAGGCTGCTGGGAAGGAGAGATGATTTCCTTGAAGGGTCGAGACAGGGACAGAGTCCTTTGAAATTCTGGCTGTTTTGTGTGGTGTTCCGTTGTGGGTGCTTTGGCTAATGAAGAGAGGAGTGAAGGAATGAGAAATCACGTTGCGTCTCTTGACTGAACTTTCTCTTGTCCCCTAGCATGACCACCTGGATATGATCAAAGCGATCATCGTGTTCGGAGGAGATGTCGAGATCCCCAATGATTTCGGGGAGACACCAGGATTGTTGGCAGCCAGGAGCAGCAAAGGTGAGGGAGCATGTCAGCAGCATTACAGGGTGAGCCCAGCATCCTGTCTCCCCTTGGTGGCCAAAGCAGTGTTTTGGGGAGATGTGAAAACATGCCATGCACGGGTGATGCTCCTCCCACATGCTTTCCCAGCTTCTAGTTGCTCACATAGTAGGCACTTACTTTGCTGTGTAGGCTTTGTATTAGTAGCCCTCGATGAATTTCTCTTCTGTGACACAGAGATGCAAGAGGAAAAGTTGGCACGCACTCCCCCTCTTTCGGGTCACCATGTCAGGCACTGCAGGCTCACAACGGGATGACGTAGCACTGCTGAACCACCCAGGCACAGGCAGACGTGGGCAGTTCCTCGGGGGCAAGAAGTGTGTGGCACACGCCCTTGAAGCTGCACAGCAGTGGATACTCCTGCTGTGCACAAGTCCCGCTGCCCGGTGTTTGGAGAGAGATACCTGGGACATGTTTCGCCCTTCCCCAGGTCATCCCAGAGGCTTTGTGAGGGTCGAGCGTGCTGTGAATTCGGCAGAGCACATTCCCCCATGGTGTGCGCGTGCACTGATTCTCTTTCTGATCTGTAACTCCCCCTTCGTCACCTAAGGTGCGAACCGGAAAGTGCTCTTAGACCTGCTGCAAACTGTAGGGACCGAACGCTGCCACCCACCACCCAACCCTGACTCCCCAAGCCTGGCACCATCTGCTGCCTCCTTCCTGGAAGGCCAACCTTCCCCGCGGAGCAACCTCAACAGCTTAGGTAAAGCCTTCCCTGGCCCTCCCTCGCTCTTCTCCCTTCTTGCTTCACAGTGCTGTCTCAGACCTCTTCTTCAGACGGGCTGTGCTCTGTGAACTGTCGAAACTCTCAGTATCTGGTGACTCTGTGGTGACTCTGTCCTCATTCACCTGTTGCAGGATCCCATCTCTTTTGTCTGCCTTTCCTCTGTGTATTCTAAACTCTTGTACTCAAAACATTTGTTTTATTGACCTGACACAATGTAGCTCTGTAAAAAGAAAGACTGATTCCCTCACCTTTCTGGAAGAGGGGGCATTTAGCTTCCAGGTACTTTATCCACAGGGTCGTGTACAGAAGGGAAGGTACTTGCTGGTCTGCCTGGAGGACCTCCTAGTGTTACACTGGGCACAAGGAAATTTAGAAGTATTGCTTATTCAGATCCTGGAGGCCAGCAGCTGGGAGAGGGAAAGGGTGAAGCCTGAGGATAAGCAACCTTGATCACGGGGTTTGTTATGCATAGGAAAAGCCTACCTTGGGGCATATGGTTGTGTCGAATCTTGTGGTCTATGCTGCCCAGACTGTGTGAATAAGCACGTGGGTCTATTCTAAGTGATGGGCTTTCTGCCTGCAGGGAGCTCCAGAGCTCAGGAAGAGGCAACAAGAAGCCGTTGTGGACTAGGCAGTGGGGGAGTTGACTTGGGGGGTCATGAAAAGAGCATGCAAGCAGCTAACATCTGCTTGTGGACCACTTCCCATCTCAGGTTGGAGGTTTTCTTTGCAAAGGCTCTCCTGTGAGGCTAGAGGATGATCCTGGAGTGTGTCTGTGTCACTACAAGTCTATGGCTGCTGACACCAGGACTTTTTTCTCACCATAGCCTGGTGAAGGCAACCCATGCCTGGTTTCAGCTCTGATGCAGTGACAGAGCAAAATCCTTTTTTCTTGTGGACTCTGGCCCTCGAAGAAACTCCTCACCGCATTTGTTGTCATGCACAGCCACCTTCTGACCTGGGTGCTGGCAGGAGTATGTAACTTCTGTCTCCCTGTTCTTTCTTCTTTTGGTTTTGCAGGCTGGCTTCTCACGTAGCCTGGATTGGTGCCCCACACCCAGGGTGGCCTGGGTGAACGTCAGCTGAGGGGTAATGACAAGTCACTCTGTCCCCACAGCTCTCCAGCCTAGGTTACTTTGAGGAGTAGATTTAGGTTTTATCTTAACAGCTTGCAGTAAACTGCATAGTAGGCGTGCTGCTGGGCTCTGCCTTCTCTCACCCACTGTGAACATCGTCTGCTTCTCCAAATCCTGTCTTTTCCAGTGCATCTCCAGCTGCTCGTTCTAAAGGGTGGTGTTGCTGCCCTTTGGTGGGGAGTTAAATTTGGGGGGTACCTGTTGGCTGTGGGTGATATGGCTTGTGTCTTCTGCAGGGACCTTTATTCAATGGGATATTCTCTCAGTGTTTATGGTGGAAATTGGTTACCACAGTGGTGATCTCTAATTTTTTTTTCCTTTTGCGTATTCATGGCCCTTTAGGGTACAAGGACCTTCTGTATATTTCCACAACTCTCGGACAGTTGTTGAAGGCACCAGATATTGTGGACATGCCCAGTGAGGCTAGAAGAAAGTAAGTGAGGAACAGCTTCTGTCCAGGCTCCCGTGCAACTTGAAGGTGAAATCTGTGTGTGAATTCTCCCCTCTCACACCCATGGGGATGGCATCCTCAGAGCTGACATTATTTCGTGTCCATCAACATTGCAGTTTTTGCCAGCACCTTTTGAGAAATCTCTGTTTCCATAAATGACCCCTGCCTGGAGCTGCAGTGGAGCCTGAGCTCAGGAGGTGAAACCCTGCTCTGTCCCTCCCCTGTGCTACTGGGCACCCAACACTGTTCTGGCTTTGTGATTTCCCCATCTCCAAACACTGCCCTGATGTTCACTCAGCTCCTCTGCACGGTCTTGGCAGTGCCTGCACCTCGCCTTGCGTGGAGAGGAGGAGGAGTTGGCACTGAAGTGCTGCTGGCAGGATTTAGGTCTGTCTGCTTTTTTATTTATGGCACAACACCCATTACTGTGTAGTAAGGGACTTGGGTGTGGTTTTGGCTGGTGACTCTCTCTCTGGTGTAAAGGTTAGGGATGGCTGTGTGAGAACAAAGGGTGTTGCACCAGTTCTGATGAGGCTTATTGGATGTGTCTTATTTGCACCTGAGAAGGCACTGTTGGATTTATTTATTCACCGATTACACTGCAGCATTCCACTTACTGGCATAGCTTCCCGTCCCCAGGGCCACATTCCCACGGAGTGTTCTGTGATTTGTAATCTGTCCCACAGCTCCCAGTCATCTGTGTCTGTGTTTCTCAAGTCAGGACCGGCTCCTGTGCTTGGATGGAGGAGGCATCCGGGGCCTTGTGCTCATCCAACTTCTCCTGGCTATTGAAAAGGCCGCGGGCCGTCCCATTCGTGAGATTTTTGATTGGATTGCAGGGACCAGCACCGGAGGGATCTTGGCCTTGGCTATTGTACATGGTAAGGACATAATGGGTCCCTTCTCGCTCTGATGGGCCCGAGTGTTCCTCTCTGGGGAGCAGATGTGTGGTGGGAGCTGCCTCTCTGAGTCCCGACTGAGATCTTTTCTGCCTGCCAAAGAGGGAAGGGATGTTCCTTAATGAAGGAAAGCCTCGACCTGGCTCCGTGCTTGCTTCTCATGTCAGCTGGCTTTGAGCAGCTTTCTGGGTTTTGGGGAGTGCGTGGTGGCAGAGTTCAATGTTCTGTTCTTCCTGTGCTCTCCACAGAGGCCTTAGAGCGAGGTGATTGATACGTAACTCGTAGTGGGAAACTGCACCAAGCTTGCTCTTCCTCTGTAATCCTTCCCAGTCATGCTGCTGAGAACCAAGCAGATGACTGGCAGTTTGGGAAGGGGATTGGATTGAGGGTGATGCCTCCCATCTCCCACTTGTCCTGGGAAGTCCTTGCTCTGATGTGCTGTTTGTTCTGCCTGCCTTTCCTCCCACGCCCTGCTCCTGCCTACACTGCTGCCCATCTCAGGGAAGTCCATGGACTACATGCGCTGCCTGTACTTCCGCATGAAGGACATGGTGTTCCGGGGGTCTCGGCCCTACGAGTCAGAGCCCCTGGATGAGTTCTTGAAGAAGGAATTTGGGGAAAACACCAAAATGACAGATGTCCAAAAACCCAAGTAAGTCCTGTCTCAGGCTGTGCTGGTTGATGCTGTGCCATGTGTGCTCTAGACCTGTCTCAGCAGAGATGCTCAGCCTCTCCTTAGAGCAGATCTGGAGGACTGTGATGTGCAGACTATTGAAACCATAAATTGGGTTTTTTTTTTTTTACATTTTACTCTTATTCTCTTATGTCCGCTTCCCCAGGGTTATGGTGACAGGGACATTGTGTGACCGACAGCCAGCTGAGCTCCACCTTTTCCGGAATTACCCTGTACCAGAGACAAAACGCTCCACTGAATACAAGACAAGTGCATCTTTCCAACCGCTCACTCAGCCAGAAGGTAAATGATGGTGCACGGAAGCCCAGCTGGCTGTCTGGGGAGGTTTCATCCCTCAGAGACAGATTTTATGTTCTTCCTCCCATTGCTCTAAAAATCAGGGTGTCCCAGCAATGGCTCTTCCCTGGCCTTGACTTGTAACTAGGTCCTAGTGATGGTTCCCATTTCTCCTCTCTCCTCCTCCCTTGGCTTCTCTTGTACCAGGAACAGGGGCTGGCTAGCGAGGTTCAGGAGGAAGGGTTCTGCTAGAGGAGTCCTGCATACAGTCAGTACCTTCCCCTGGGCTCCCATAGAAAAAGATGGAAAAGCCAGGTAACTGAAGCGTGCAGCCTCCAGCTTGCTGCCTTTTCTGGCACGCATAATTGGTTCACTATCAAAATAGCAGCAAGGAAATGGATAGAGAGTGTATTGGACCCAGGATATGTAGAACGTGGTGAGAACATCTTTTATAGCCTTGTGGAGTCATCCTGTGCATCCAGGCAGAAGCCGTACTGTTGGGAGAAAGAGGCCACAGCCATGCAGGGCAGGGTTTCCTGGGATGGCAAGCCATCCTGATTTGTATTGGTGGAGCTGGGGTGCTTTTTGTGCACAGCAGAGTTGCTGCAAGAGGCCTTTTGCTCCCTGTCCCTGCAGAGCAGCTCGTGTGGCGCGCTGCCCGCTGCAGCGGTGCGGCTCCCACTTACTTCCGGCCCATCGGCCGCTTCCTGGATGGAGGGCTGCTGGCCAACAACCCCACCCTTGATGCCATGGCAGAGATCCACGAGTACAACAAGACTCTGATCAAAAAGGTGAGGGAAATCCTAGCCTTGACTGGTAACTAGAGTTTTTTGGCTTCACTGAGCTTCTCTTGAAGAGGAAGCAGGTTTGAGAGTGGATGTGTCTTAGTGGATAAACAAGTTAGCAGTGCAGTGCCCTAAAAAGGAGTGTATGGAGGGGGATATGTGTTGGGAATAGTGGCTGGGAGGTGAGATACCTCTTCTAACAAGAGTGTGAGAGGGGGAGACAATCTCATCAGCCTCTCCTTGCTACTTTGAACAAGGATGATTCAGTTGATGGTTGTTTGTGGCCTTTGACATGGCTCTGCAGGGTCTTTTTCTGCCCAAAAATAAATGGAGAAGACAAGGGTAGGGTACTCTGCAAGGCTCAAGAGTGAATGCCTTCTGTGGTGTGGCAAGTTCTTCAAAAAGATGAATAACCGGTGGCAGCTATTGCTCCCTGTAGCTGAAAGGGGAGGTGTGTTGCCAAAATGACTGAAGAGTTGGACTGTTTCATGGTCATCTGGTCCTGGGACTCATCTCCGGGATGATCCCATGGGTTTGGGTGTGGTCAGGGGAGAAGGGACAGAACAGTGCAACTGTTGAAGTCCTGTGGGTTACAGCTGCCTCGCCAGGCCATACTTAGAGGGAGGATGGGGGGGAGAAAAGGCTGCCGAGCCTTCTGCCTTGGCTTTCAGAGCTTCCCCAGGAAGCTGCTGTGGAAGACATGCTCCGCTTTCGTTGTTGGTCCTTGCAAACACATCTTTTGTTTGTCCTCAGGGTCGGAAGCAGGAAGTAAGAAAATTGGGGTTGGTGGTCTCCCTGGGGACAGGGAAGCCTCCGCAGGTCCCAGTGAGCTCTGTGGATGTTTTCCGCCCCTCAAACCCTTGGGAGCTGGCAAAGACTGTCTTCGGAGCCAGGGAGCTTGGCAAGATGGTGGTGGATTGTGTGAGTACTGGGAGGAAGGGACGATGAAAGACCCCTGGGGTTGCTTGCAGGGAGGGAGAAAAGGTTTCCAGTTTCCAGCTTCCTCCTTTTGGAAGTAAATTCTGTTTCCTTGTAACTGCTCTGACTGTGGATGTAGTGGGTAACTTAAGAGTTGGAGGAGCACAGAAGGCCTGAAGACCGGTCTGATTCTTTGGGGTTTTGAGTGCCTCGGGGGGACACTCATCCTCAAGGGATATTCTTGCAGCTGAAAGGAGCTAAGGGCAGGATGGTGGTCAGTGACTCTTAGGAACATTTGCAGGTGTGAGTTTGTGAAACTCAGTATCTTTCCAGGAAGTATTGTTTATCATCTGAGCAACCTGGGCAAAAAAAAAAGAAAATCATGCCTCAGAAAAGAGCAATTCATTTTTCTTTAGAAAAGCTTTGTTTTCCCCACTGGGGAAATCAGTAAATACTAGAGAAGTGGGAGATCACTAATTAAAAACAATAGTTGAGAGCTGTGGTTAGGAGTATGTAGTTGGCATATGCACTCGACTGCTTCAGGAAGAAGATCATTAAATGTTGTGCATGAAAACACTCTAAATGGACGAAAGCCAGAAAGATCAGAACTGAAGTTCTGACTATGATTTTAATGCTGTTGCTTTATCTCCTTTTTAGCTTCCTTGAAGTGAGAAGATGCCCACAGTCCCCCTGTTTCCCCTGTTTTTTATCTCAGGGCTTCCAGGGAAGCTGTCCCTCGATAGCCCAGTAAGCCTGAAGTAATCACAGGCTCTGCTGTACAAGGCTTGGACAGAATAGATACAGAAATTCCAAGGAGGATGTCATTCAGATCATCCTGGGAGTTTCCTTGAGGCAATCCACTCTGTGCTGTGATGTACTAAGGGTCTCTAGGGTGCCATTCTTGCGTCCCAAGGATCAGGAGCACTGTCCTTACATTAAAAATAAAGAAAAAGGAAAGCCACCCAACTCTTGGTGGCGAGCAGTGCCATCCAGGATGCACTTGCTTCTGTTTCTTATTTTCCCTCTGGAGCTTGTGCAGTTGGACTTGGTGCCAGGGAAAGCTCTTGTAGGCAGGGGAAGAGCAGCCAGGCTGTAACTGCGGGCCTGTTTCTCCTGCAGTGCACTGACGCAGATGGCCCAGCTGTGGATCGTGCCAGGGCCTGGTGTGAGATGACAGATGTCCCGTATTTCCGGTAGGAGCTTCCTTTCCGCTCTCTTGCACAGACCTATTTTTATCCCTCTCGCCTCAGACCTGGCTGTGGCATGCGTCATCCCAAATGGCATCCCCTCCAGAGGCACGCCTGCCCAGACCTGTCCCCTGCCCCCTGCACGCGCCTCAGTGACAGGATGGAGCGTGCCCTGGCCCTGCACATGAGCTGAGGCACCCAGCACGCCTGGTCTGGGCCAGTTAGGGGAGGCTTGGGGGGGTGTTGCCTTGCTTGGTCCTTTGGGATGTGCATCCTGCCCTGTTCCACCCTGCACAGCCTGTTTTAGACTTGTCCCTCATGTGCTGCGGTCGCTTCACTGTGGCTCAGCCTTGAGTGTGGCTGCGCCTTGAAGGAGGGGGAAGGCCTCTGCTCTGCAGGCCTTGAGAGATCAAGGGCCAGCGAGCACCCTGGCAGTGGGAGCCACTTGGTGGAAGTGTCCTGCTTGGCAGGCTCGTGCCTGGTCACCTCTGTGTCTGTGCCCAGCTGGTGATGCTGTCTCGCTGTCCTTAGGCTCAGCCCTCAGCTGCACACGGAGGTGATGCTGGATGAGGTGAACGATGCCGTGCTGGTGAACGCCCTCTGGGACACCCAGCTCTACATCTACCAGCAGCGGGAGCAGTTCGAGCAGCTGGTGCAACACCTCTGCCGGTGACTGACCTGGAGGTGCCCCTTCTGCGTTCCGAAGGCCAGGAGCAGCAGACACTGAAGTGGCTCAGATTTGCCCTTGAACCAAGGTGTTGAGGTGCGGGAGAGACTGGTAACAAGCAAGAGGAATTAATACTGAATAGATAATAGTGCACATACATGTATTCCCAGACACAGAATGTATGACATGTATGATAGCTGTGAAATGCTGACAGTTATCTTTGTGCTGTAACCCCATCTCTTCTGCTGTGCTTGGTTTTGCTGCCCTGCTCTCTGACCCAGAACCCAGAGCCCTCACCTAGTTGTCTTGAGCTGTAGCAGCTGGAATGTCTCCTGTCTGTGCAGTACCTCCACTGACAAAGCACCGTGCACCTTCCCATGTCACAGAACAGGCCAAGGCCTGATAAAGCTTCAGGGATTGCTTGGCCCACTGGGCCCAAGGTATTTCAGAGTGTATAGTATGGGGAAAAGGGGTTATTTTTCCCTCAACACAGGAACGCTGCAACTTTTTGCGGTAGATACGATGCAGAATGTTGCAACTGGCCTTGGGAGAAGGGCGAGCCTTTCCTGGGACAGTTGTCTTCTGCAACGGCTTCTCCTTTCCCCTCTGAGATGGGCTGGCAGCACTGCGCCTGGGGAAGGAGCAGCCTCCCCCAGCCAGGACTTTATCAGCCACCAATTCGCTGTGCTACACTTTGCTCAGGGGCTGAGATGTGAAAGCCTGTCTTTACTCACAGCAAGATCGGTGTAAGGGACAAGAGCCTTGGCTTTTTAGAGAGATAATTTCTCTTTATTCTTAAAATGAAACTGACATGCTCTGAGATTGGTTCCCACCAAAGAAGCCAACCCTGTGACAGTTTGGATTTACTTTTTTGTTATGACTGGAAATTCTACTGTGATTGCTACACCACTGGTTGTTTCTGCAGTAATTTTTGCATATTTTTAAATAATTTATGTATCTATTTGGAGGCGTTTTGAGGAGTAACTCAAAAAACTGAATTTTTAATTATTTTCTTTTGAGTGAATGGACTGCTGCTGCCTGTTTCTGTGAGACACAAACATGTCCTAAAATAAAGAGGGATTTGCATTTGGTTCCAATGTCATGTAGTCCATGGTGGTCTTGTCTTTCTCTCCATCCTACAAGTTCCCAGAGGGGTTCTAGGCTTGCAGACTCTGCATTTCTTACAGGTAGAAAATCAGAAGGGCTCCTTGAGACACAGGATTTATACCCTTAGTGTGGGCTGAAGAGGTGAATGAGCTGTCCCTGCAGGCAGCCCTGGCAGCACATGTGTGGTGTGAGTGGCTGGTTGCCCCACAGCAGTTGCAACCAGAGTACAGAGGCTTTGGACCAGCTGCAATATGAGGATCTTCTTGGAGCTGGCCAGGCCTAAAAAATAGAACACTGGCTTTTGCTTGATCCTTCTCTTCCCAGGCACATGCCCAGAAGAAATCACAGTGGCAGCGCCGGTCCCAGCTCACCAGAGGTGAAACCTGGGAAAGGGTTCAGACAGCAGGCTGTTCCTGCTGTTAGAGTTTCGCTGGGAGGGGGAGGGAGGCTAAGAGCCAGAGGGCTGAAGCCAGGGGTGGGGGAGTAATGGGCAGGGGAGAGTTGAAATTTGTTTAGAGCTTTCCTTGCGTTCCCCCCTGCCTGCTGCTCTTTGTGGCCTGCAATCACAAGCTGTAGGGATCTCCTGACTTGCGAGATGCCCAAGTGAGAAGGACCTGAAGCACAGTGAGGCTGAGCAAGCCACGTCGCAGCGGTGGCAGTGCCGGAGGCAGCGAGCCATAAGGCGGTGACTCGGGCAGGTGGCCGGCGCCGCAGGTGTCAGGGCAGGCAGAGCTGGGTACCGAGCTGGCAATCAATAATGTAAAGAGGCGGTCACGTGTCCTTGCTGGCTGTCGCAGGGTTCCTCTCTCCCCCCCAGAGTCTGGTTACTTCCAGAGATCAAGTTCCAGCCTCTCGGCTGGTGAATTATTAAACTCCATCAGTGCTCCCTTTGTACCACGCCTGTGTCTTCCTGCTGTCCTTCCTTGCTGGTGACAGGCTGTTTCCATCCAGCTGGCTGGGCAGAAGCAGAGTCCTCCTGGCCAGAATAGCACCTTGTGCTTTCCTTTGCTCCTTGCTTCTCTGTGGGAGAGTGAATAGGCTCCAGAGATGGATCTGTCCTACAGATCCACCATCTCCATCTATAAGGTGAGTGTTGGCATCAAAGGCTGCTCCTGTCTGCATATGGGAGACGTGTGGGTGGGAGATGAGTGTTTTCTGCCAAAGGCTCCCTTGGGTGGACAGCTGAGGGCTGAACCCACTCCCAGGCTGAGCTGCAGCAGCTCCTGTGGGCTCTGGGTTGTGCCTGGGGGCAGATAGTTGACAGGAGGAGAGGGTGGTGTGGGTTCTAAAGGCAGATTTGGGAAGGAATTGGGCAACCAGGGTGGTTCGGACACGGATCATGAAGGGTGATGCACGTTGGTTGCTGGTAGGAAGAAGTTCGATCGGTGGTTTTGCCCCTCCCTTGAAAGAGTCTCTGATCTCATAAATGCTTCCATACACACACCAGTGCTGAACCAGGGTGGGGAGGGCTAACAGAAGCAGGGAATTGCTTATTCCAGTCTCTGGTCTTCTCTGTAGTCAATGGACACCTTTGATAAATGCAAATAAAAGCAGAGAAGCTGCTTGTCCATCCTTTGTCTTATTAAGCTGCTGAGTCTGGCAGTGCACCACATCCTGGCCAGGAAAGGGTTGTGTTGATAGCTGGATAATAAGCAGTGGCCCTCTGGCTGGCTGTGGGAAAAGGGAAAAGGCTGCTCAGATCCCCTTGCAGTTACTCCCCTGCCTACAGTGGGTGTGGGCCCTCGGGAGAAAGCCATCTCCATTCAGGCAGTCACTTGGCTCTGCAGTGGGCTACCTTGCCCTCTGGCACGGCTCCTCTCCTGGCTGGCTTGGGAGGGCTCAGGGCAGCTGAAGGTGCTAGCCAGCCCCGATGCAGGGAGCTGGCTGTGCATGGCTGCACATTGCCTCACTTCCAGGGCTCCAGAGGGGGCTCTCACCCAGCCAAGCCACAGCACAGGGGCCTTGACCTGCTGAGGTCGCTGGGCATGAGCAAGAATGGCATTAATGTGCTTCTGCCCGGCCACAGAATATCCTGGAGCAGTTCAACCCTGCGCTGGAGAACCTGGTGTACCTGGGGAACAACTACCTGCGTGCCTTCCATGGTGAGTGCGGTCCCACACAGCCAGGGCTCCAGGCCACAGTGCTGCATCCAGCCTGGGCATCCCCTGTGCCATCACCCAGGACAAGGTTGCTGGTCTGCCACCTCTGACATGTCCTGAGCTGCTCTTAAGCACTCTTCAGCTCCAAGACCCAGGGCTGATGGGGAGAGATGGGTGCCTATGAGCGAGGTACCAGGGGTGGCTGTTCTGTGTGCTGCTTGCTGGAGCTGGTGATGGTGGGATGGCAGGCCAGACCCTTACCACCCTTCTGCTCTCCCCACAGCATTATCCAAAGCAGCTGAAGTGTATTTTAAGGCAATTGAGAAGATTGGGGAGCAAGCACTGCAGAGTTCCACCTCACACATGCTGGGTAAGCCTCTCCTGCACATCATCTTCTGTCCTGTGGTGAGCCACAGTTACCTTTTTTTGACCTTCTCCCTTAGCTGGTCCATTTCCAGGTATTGGGGCAAGAAAGACAGCTCCTCTAAATGGTGTCTCTCTGTATCAGGCCCTGTCCAGGTGGTGAGAGTAAAAGTTATTGTGTGTCCTTGAATATTTCTCACAGCCCCAGCACAGCACTTTCCTGTATCTCTCTGAGATCAGTGAGTGAGCTCAGCTCCTGGGCTGCATCTCCAGTGATGGACCTCTCACAAAAACCAGTCCCTGTTGAGGCATCCTTCCCCAAGAAATGAAATTTTCATCACAGAGGAAGCATTTTTCTCCTCCTTGGAGGTGTGAGGGAAAAGCCGGGGAGCATGCTGACAACAGCTGATGGGGTCTTGTCCTCCTGAGCCTGCAGCCCACTGGAATGGCAGCTTGGGGCTGAGGGGCTCACACTCAGCAGTGCAAATAACTCTGCAGCCTGGTGGCGACTGCTGAAAAGGTGGTTGGGGAAACTGCTTTACTGCTAAACGTTTTAGCAAAAAGCTTCCAGCAGATGCGTCCCTTCTGCAGACTCTTTTTGTCATCTGCACCTCCCAGCTAGCTCCTCTGCTCCCTGCCATCAGTCTCTTCCTTTCCCGGTTTCATGATGCTGACACCGGTGAAGCGGGACCATGCACAGCATCGGAGAGGGTGCGGGAGCTGCCTTCCCACAGGACAGCCAGAACTGTGCACCACGGCTGGGGAGCCACTGGGGTTAGAAATGGGGCCTGTCGGGGCTGTGGGAGAGCAGAAACCCAGCACCCAGAGCCCATGGCAGAGGCGAGGCTGCCTGCTGACACCTGGGGCTGTAGCAGAGCACTGGTCCAACCACCATGTGGACTGGAGAAACTCCTGCATTGGCAGTGCCTGGGAAGGAAGGCTGCCAGGGTGCAGAGAGCAGTGCTTTGTGATACCTCTTGGACTTTCACAGCCGTGTATCATCAGCCTGAACTGCACGCTGCTGGTCTGCCTCCTTCGGCACATGAGGAAAGGGTCTCAGGACTTCTTCACCTACTCCTGTCTTTTTCCCCTGAAGGTGAAATTCTGATGCAGATGTCCGACACGCAGAGACTACTGAGCTCTGATTTGGAAGTTGTGGTGAGTGGTTTTCCCAAGGGCTGGTGGAGGCGGAGAACAAAGTGATTTCCTTAAATACAGCTTATCAGCATTTGCCATATTCACCCCGTCAACTGCCCTCACACAGGCAGGTGCCTGCTTTCCCTGCTGCACGTGGCAGAGGAGGATTACAGGGCTGGCATGGCCCGAGCCTGGCTGCGAGTCACTTGCTCAGCACGTTTTATGAGCCACCCCTTATCACAGTGCACGCAACATCCCATATAGTGAAGCAATAAGCTTCACTATAGGCTCCTTCACCTCTTCCAGGCTCAGACCTTCCACGTGGACCTGCTGCAGCACATGGAGAAGAACAGCAAAATGGATGTGCAGTTCATCAGTGTAAGCGATGAACTCCCTTCTCCTGCT
This sequence comes from Melanocharis versteri, assembly GCA_013397845.1. Classification (NCBI taxonomy): domain Eukaryota; kingdom Metazoa; phylum Chordata; class Aves; order Passeriformes; family Melanocharitidae; genus Melanocharis; species Melanocharis versteri. The sequence continues at coordinate 1,250,530 of VZTG01000087.1, forward strand.
CAGCTCTCCTTGTTTCCCTCTCCCCTTCACCCAAGAGTTTTTGCTTGAACACTTGAGGTGTTTCCTTGATTCTTCTCAGCAGGAGATAGGGGGTCTTATCTTCTCCCATCATGGAACAAACCCGCCTTGTTCAGCTGATGATGGAGAGCTAAAGAGGGCGGGTGGCTGTTCTTTGTGCAGCGGGATTTGCCAAATGCTTCAGTGGGGCTGAGAAACTCAGCATTCCAAAAGCAGAGTTCCCATCTTCCCCAAACCACAGGCTCTGCTTGTCTGTGGGTCCTGTGCTGCCATGGCCTAGCTGTCCGTGCTGGTGGGTAGTGTCACAGAGGGAGACAGAGGCCTGGGGACTTGCTCCCAGTGCTGGGGCAGCTGGGGGCCAGTCCTTGCTCCTGAGATCTGGAGGTTCATCAGCACTCTGGGTCCATTTAAAATTACAAGAAAGGCAAAGAAAGACATTTTATAAGAGGTCCAGGTGAAGCCTGATTGCAGGTGGACTCGGATGTCCAACCACCCGTCAGAGCACCCTTGCTGCCCCACAGTGTGGCTTGGTCTCTGGCTCCTTACTGAGCCTGTTTTCTCCCTGACAGGAGAGCCAGAAGCTGTATGAGCTGGAGTACCAGCGAAGAGCCGCCAACCTGGATAAGTGCATGGCAGAGCTGTGGAGAATGGAGAGGGCTCGTGATAAAAATGCCCGGGAGATGAAGGTAAGCAGTGATTGCAAGAAGGGGAGTTGGTAATAACAACTGAATGGTTTCTCAGGAGCCAGGGCTGATTTCTCAGCAACCTTAGCCAAGGGGTTGCCCCAATGTTCAAAAGGCAGCAGGCTTATCTGGAAAGTTGGAAACTCCTATTCTGCAGGGTGCTACTGACCCATGGTGTTCACTCCTGCCAAGCCCTTTCCTCATTTAGGAAGCCTCAGTAAGCAAGAACTTAATCCCCAGCACTCTGCTCTAGCTCCTCTCTGCTACTCCAGCACTGCAAGTGGACTGGGAAGCTGATAGACATGATGATCCCTTCCAACCCTTCTCCTGAGCCCACTCTGCTGGATTTTCGCTGATCCCTTCCTCCCTTTTTTCCCTGTGACACAGGAGAATGTGATCCGACTGCGCTCGGAGATGCAGGCTTTCGTCTCCGAGAGCCAGAGGGAGGCTGAGCTGGAGGAGAAACGCCGCTACCGCTTCCTGGCTGAAAAGCACCAGATGCTCTACAACACTCTCCTCCAGTTTTACAGCAGGGTACAGTCCTGACAGGCTGGGGAGCAGAGCTGGGGGAGCAGGCAGCAGGGCTGGAGGGGGAGCATGCAGGCAGGAGGGAGCCAGGGCTGAGCTGTCCTTTAGGTGAAGGATGCATCTGTGCGTGGACTGGGCAGGAAACTATTTTGTTTCCTGCTGTGAGGTTCAGGCTGGCTGTACTAGGCTGGGAAAACATGTCTGGGGCTGAGGATGGTGCTGGCAGGGGGTTAGTTGGGTGTGTGAGTGATGGAGGAGGGAAGGGTGCTGTAGGTGTTTATAGCAGGGTCTTTGGGACCATGGGATCTCTGCTGGAGGGTGCCATCCTGGAAACTCCTGCCTACAGGGAGCTGTTTGGCCATTCCCACAAGCCTAATTGTGGGAGGACCTGGCCTCTAATGCACGTGTAAGCCCTGGCCTTCCTCTGTAGCTGGTCTGCCCCATCCATCACCCCCTCTTCTCTCTTTCTCCCCAGGCTCGGGGCGTGATCCAGACCAAGGCACCATGGTGGAAGGAGCAGCTGGAAGCCAGCCGCAACCCCTCAAACAGCCACTCACAGGGGCTGCTCCCAGCCTCCCACAGCCAGGGGTATCCATCAGGACGGCTCACGCCCACCCATCTCGAGACGGTGAGGAGCCCACAGCCAGCTTAACCTTGTTCAGTGAAATATTGGAACAGGTTGCCCAGAGAGGTGATGGATGCCCTGTCCCTGGAAGCATTCAAGCTCAAGTTGACCTGAGCTCTGAGCAACCTGATCTAGTTGAAGACCCCTGCTCTTGCAGGCGGTTGGACCAGATGGCCTTTAAAGGTCCCCTCCAACCCAGAGAATCCAATGGTTCTGTGGTGGTGAGGCTGCAGGGCAAGGTCAGTCCTTGGCCAACCGTGGTGCTTGCTGCCTTGTCCAGCTCCAGTGGCCTTTCCTGGCCAAGAGGAAGAGTAGCCTGTGTGTGGGTTGCAATAGAGGAATGTGCTGAACTTGGCTTTCTAAGAGGGACTGCATATCTCTCAGAGCATCTCCTGCCTAACACAGCCTTTGTGGATGTGTGCTCAGCCCCCTTTCTTTCCAACAGCCCCAGAGACCCCTTGGGGACTTTGCTTCTTCTGTGACGGGGAGTAGATCCAGCATCTTCTCTCCGGACCCTCCAGAAATGAGAATGTCTCCTCAGCCAGAGTCTCCCAGGCGGCCACTGCGGAGAACACCATCAGCAGCCAGTATGACCCATATCTGGGAGCAGTGCTGTGGGGAGACGCAGGGGTTGGACCTCTCTGGGAAGAGGGTTGGGTTTGGGAAGGGACCACCACTCTATCAGACCACCAGACCTCAGCCACATTCCTGGGCATGGTGAGAGGACAGTGCCTATGAGAGCTGTAGAGGGCAAGGCCAAATTAGAAGGTGAGCTCAGCCTTCGAGGCAGAGCCCATCTGGAGCAAGGCCAGTCTGTGTGAGGTGGGGAACCTATGAATGTGCAATTTTCAAGGCTCCTTGAACTACAAGATCTGGTTCTTGCTAGAATTCCCATTTCAGTAAAGCACCTTCTCTCATACTACCGGATTAAATATTAGCTTGCCCTATGAAACCCAGCCACTTAACCCATGACACACCTGCTTTTCCTTCCTGGGAAATTTCAGCCTAAAGTTTTTAAAAGAAGTAAAAAAAGGACAGGGAGAGAGAGAAATTACCCAAATAATCAGTAGCTCTAGCAGGTCAGGAAGAGGGCTGTCAGGTCGGGAGGGCATCAGCCAGGGCATGCAGTGCCTATGCTCTAGGCATTTGGCCAAAGAGGACACAATGCAAAACAAATGGGTTTGGCTTGAGTTGATTGTCTCCTGCAGGACGCTTACCCTGCTTTTCCCATGCTATGCTTTGCTCTCTCTCTGAAAGGCCATCTGCTCCTCCACTGGAGTAATTACTCGACTGGGGAAGCACTGGTCCCTTTGAGGCAGTGTGGGTCTTGCAGGAGGATGCCAGGCTCCAGCCAGACCCCTGGGATGCCTCCCCACAGGTTTGCTCCCTGCGGGCCGTACGTCCCGTTCGGGTTCCTTTGGCGAGGCCAGCAGTGGCAGCGAGGGCAAGAAGAGGAGTGACACGACGAGAGTTCAGGCCATCGTGCCCCACACGACAGGTGCCAACCGGACCCTGCTGCGGTTTGAGCCCGGGGATGTCATCACAGTGCTGAGGCCGGAGGCGCAGAATGGCTGGCTCTACGGCAAGCTGGAGGGCTCATCCGCGTAAGTGACTCTGCTGCTGTAAATTGGTCAGATGCAGGCTTGTCGAGTCTGGAGCTGGGAGGGTTAAGCCCAAAATCATCACTTCCCCCTCGCCTCCTGGTGTGGCCTGGGCACCGTGTCCCACCCACCATCTCGGTGGGACAACGCTGTGTCCTCAGTGATGAGGGCTCTCTGTGCCACAGAGACACAGTGTGGCAGGGCTGGCGTGGATGGGCTGCCTGAGAAACCTCCAGGGGCTTTGGGTGGAAGAACCAGGAATGCAGTGACCCCCTCCTGGCTTGCGTGACTGAGTGACTCCTGTCATGGGATCCAGCTCAGGGCCATGAACTGCTGGAGTTACCTGAGAGGCCCGGCATTTCTCAGCTCACGCAGCAACTGCTGCCACAGCCTCCAGCACAGGCAGGGCATGGAAACTGCTGCACCCAGCACTTACTGAATTACTCCCTGTGGCACTGCCGGCCAGCATGTGTGTAAAGCCTGCCCCGTTCCACATAGGATGTGCTCTGCAGGCATGCTCACAGACGTGAGATGAACAAAAGCAGTGCCTTTCTTTGGGCAGCTGTTTCTGGAGTGGAGCTGCCATAAAATCCCTGCACGAGTTTTCCACAGCTTCCTTGTGATTGCAGTTGGTTGGAGTGTCTCTTGCTGTATTGCACCAACATTACTCCCAGGAGCACAGGTTTTGCACAGCCCCTGAGATAAGCGAGTCCTGCTCCCAGCTCAAGGTCTGTCCCACGATAACCCCTGTGCCCCACCTACGGGTGAAAGAAGTGCAGGAGCCCTGTCACACATGAGTTGAGTGAGTGCGAGTGTGGCTTGGTTGATATGTGGGATGGGTGTAGGTCAGAAGTGCTGGACAACTGGATCTGAAGAACCACAAACCGTGGTTGCCTGGCCCTCATTTGTCTCTGTTCCTGTGCCCTAGGTGTGGCTGGTTTCCTGAAGCTTATGTCAAGCCTTTGGAGAATAAGAGGGAGGTGGAGGAGCCAGACACCAGGTAACAGGAGGGCAGTTGGCCAGGCAGGAGCTCCTGGTACACCACTAATGCCAGTGGGGTAATTGTTTAGAGTGTGCCCCACGGAGACCTGCAGGGCTCCCATGCTGGAGAACCTGCCAAGAGCCTCATTGTGCCCTGGGATCTTGCAGGCTTCCCTAGGCAGCTCCTGTAACATGTGCATTGTCATCTCAAAGGTGGTTGCGACCAGGCCGGTCCAAGACGTGTATTTCCTCCAGAGACATACTATGTTGTGGCTAGCACCTGTGCTGCCCCCTGATCCTTGCTCTTTGACTCCCACCTCACTGTCTTCTCCTCTTGCTCAGGTCCTTCCCACTGCGAAGCAGTCACAGTATGGATGACATCCTGGACCGTCCCAGCACCCCGTCCTCCAGCAATTACTGGCCTGCTGCTGCCCAGCCCAGCTTGCCGAACCCACCCCCCCTCTCAGTGGGGGCCAGCAGTCACCAGAGTGGGGTGGTCACCCCGGTCAATTCTGGCTCCAAGGTGAGTGCAGGAGCAGTGACTGCTGGGTGTGTGTGAGGTGGGCCACATCTGACTTTCGTCCTCCAAGGCACACCTTTTCTGCTTTGGCCAGTAGAGACAAGAAATCACCTTTCTGATGTTGGTGAAGGGACCTGCTGCTTTCCTGAGTCTTGTCAGCACCGGTCCTTCTCACGCAGTCTGTTCCCATGCCGCCTTGTCTGATGACCCCTGCCAGTCTTCCTCTTGTGTGCAGATCCTCAGTGCCCGGCTTTGCTCCCCCAAGGGACTGCTTTTCTGCCCTGCCCTTCTCATCTCTCTCTCTTTTTGCCCACCAGGGACCCTTCACTTCAGTCCTTTTCTCCATGAAATCCCAGCCTGATTTCTGGTGGCTCCAGGGCAGCACTTCTTTCTGCTAATAGTAGGACCGTGGAGTGACCAGGCTGGTCTGGGAGTGGGTAACCGGCTAACAGAGATGCCATCCTTCTTCTCCCTTCGGAGAATGGAGAGGAATTGCATAGGGTTCCTCTTTTCAATTCAGATGAGGGTTGGCTTAAAGTCACAGCTAGGGTAGAGAAAAGCTGGAGCAAAGGCTGAGGGCACAGCTAATTTTGAGAACCTTAGAACAAGTTGTGTCCAGCCCATGGCTTATGGATGGTGTACTGAGAAGGAAATCCTCCACTTATCATTCCTTCCAGCAGTGGGGAATTGACTGAGGAGAACCAAGTTAAAGGTGAGGACCTGGGAGAGGGAAGAACAGTGCTGCCCGTCTTGCTCAGTCTACTTGCTCAGTCTCACAGAGGGCTGGAAAACTTTGTCCATGGTCACTGGTTCTGAGCCTGTGCAAAGTTGCAAGCAATTGGATGGCTCAAAGAACTGAAAACTGCGACATTTAATTGCTTTTTTTTTCCCTTTATGTCCTGCTCTGTGGTTTCAGGTAGCCTCAGGCTGCACAACACAGGGGAACAGCCTCTGCAGCCTTTCTGTCCCTCTGGGTCACTGGTTTTAAACAGGTCCCAGGGCTAGGGTATAGGGATAGACCTGGGATTGAGTCATGAATTGTGTGCAGCATTTGGAGCAGCGTGGCACAGTGTGGAACCTCATTAGAAAGGAGGGGAAGACTAATTTGGGAAGACTCAGCCTTGCTTTAAATGTATGCCCAAGACATCCCCCAGCTGAGCCACAAACAAATGGATGTGATTCCTCTACTGGAGCACAGATAGCCATGTGTGGCTTTCTTGTCTGCCGCCAGAGTACTTTAGGAGGACAGTTGTCACTGATCCTTCACTATCTACTGGCCAAGAATAAGGGCCACAGGGCCTACATCCAACTTTGTCCATCAGGTTTGTCCACTTTTAAGTAACCTGTGGTGTAGGGTAGGTGGGTGCAGCTCTGGAGTTCCCCATGGATGCAGGAAGCATGTGAGGGCACGGACGACAGACTTTTTGCCAGGGTGTGTGGGCAACATGAGGGGGCATCTCTGGCTGTGCTGGAGTGTGAAATGTAGCCCAGACTGTCCCTGTTTGCTGTGCTCTTCAGACATGACACTTCCAGGATCGGAGTCATCTCCTTTCTTCCCCAAAACAAAGGAAGATGTCCTAGGGGAGTAAGGAACCTGCCACAACAAAATTCAGGGTATTATCTACAGTGTGAAATTTGTGGACTTCTGCAAGGCTTGAATTAATAAGGAGTCAGAGCCCTGTTAAGAGGGCTTGGGCTCCTAACTCACCTAAGTGTTTTGTGGAATATTCCTCCATGTGTGCGGTGTCTCCTGCCCCACTTTTCTCTCTCCATTCCCTGCTCCAGATTTCTCACTGCTGCTTTTCTTTTCACTGCAGAAATCAGGAGTATTTGACCAGCCCCCTGAACTCTTCCCACGGTGAGTAAGATATGGAACTCTGCTCTGGAATCATCTGGCAGGGGGAGTATTATTACAATGCTATTATTATTTAATCTTTTGGATTATCAAATGTGAGAGGAACAGGGAAGTGTCTGGGGAAAAGCAATGCACAGCCTACCTTCCAGGACAGGAGGCAGAGGCGGTGCATTCTGGCCTCTGCTGACTGGAAAGGTCCTATCCTGACTCTGATAAAATGAGGTAGGACCTGAGCACCCTGAACAAATGTCCAGACCCACATGCTCCTTCCCATCCATTCTGGAAGGGTCACAATAGCAGCTCGCAGCCTGAGTGTGGAGCTACACGACTGTGCATCTCTGCCTGCTTGGAAAGGGCTGAGGCATAAAGGACATGGCCTTGAGTTCTGATGAGTCAGGTCTGTGGAGATGAGACTCATGGTAAATCCCTGCTTTTCTTCCCCCTGCGGCTGGGTTGGTGTCTCCATGTTTCTGCTGTGGTGCGGTGGCCTTTTTCTGCTCCCCGACTCCTTGCTTGGAGGGTCGGTGTACACTCTACAAGTGTAGAGTGCAATCATGAGGGACAGCCAAGTGCTAGTGTCCCGTCTTCATCCTTTGGAAGAGGGAGGCTGAGAAGCCCTCAGGAGAGCCCAAGGGGAACCACCTGGGAAGGTGCAGCAGAGTGTGTCAGGGATGGAGAAAACACACTCAGGACTGAGCTTTACCACACTCTCCTCCTTGGCATGGAGGTGACTGTGCAACAGGACCATGTAGCCTTTGCCTGGTTACATGCATGGCATTTGCAGACTTTGTGATGGCTGCCTGTTTCCTTTCCCTTTCCAGAGGTACCAACCCCTTTGCCACAGTCAAGCTGCGCCCCACAGTCACCAACGACCGCTCGGCACCCATCATCCGATGAAACAGGGCCGTGGGCAGTGAAGAATTTCGGCAGAGAAGGAGGAGGAGAAGGGATAATGCTGTGACCTCCAGCTGGGCAGCCACCTAGTGCTACCACTCATGGAGTGAACTCTCTTTTCCCCTCCCATATCTCTGGGACAATGGGACCCATCTCACCTGGGTGCCCGGTGTGCTTTAGCCAGAAGCAGATCTCTGCTGCCCTTTCTGGATTGATCCCTGCTTCCCTCCCCTTGTGGTGTTACTGTACTTGAGTGGGAGGGAGAAGTCTGGTGTTATTGGTGCTGGTGGCCTGGGAGAGGGGATGATGCTGGAGGTGGAGGTAGGGCTGGCTAAGATCATCTGCAGCTGGGACAGTGCTGTCGGGATGCTGAAGGTGAAGCTTTGCTATCCCTGCCGTGGGCGGAGAAGGACTCTCACCAAACAGTTCCTTTGCTACCAGAAGAAATAACCCCAAAAGAGAAGGCTACAAGAAGGCTTCCAGTGATGTGGTCCAGCTGACAGGGTCTGGTCTCGGCCCTTTCGACAACTGTGTCCTTTTGTAGCAGCACCTGCCCCTTCTCACCCCACGTGCAGCCCCTTACCTTGCTGGGCAGTGCTGGGGCAAGGCAGGGGCAGGTGACAGTGTCCAGCACCACTGCCATGCTCCTTCATGTACTGTCCTGTGGAAAATATATGGGTTTTTTAAAAATGAAATGGTGACTGCATCTTCTGTGTCCATTTCAGTGGCTGGGGCATCACCTCAGTCACAGGATGCAGGGGGAGGAGGACAGGTGCTCCCTGCCAGCACTGGGGCCATGATGGCTGCCCACGGTTGTGGTGTTGGACACTGCAGTGCCTGGGGTCCAGATGGGGCAGCCACCAGTGCAGGGCTCTGGGGTGGATGTGGAGGGCACCAGGAGGGCTGCACTGCCCACTGCTGGCTGCCCCCCTGAGTCCCCCTGTCTGTCTGCTGCTGGAGGGCAGCAAGGACCTGTGGCCACTTTCTCCTCACCCACTGCTGGAAAGTGTGCCCTGGGCACCCCAGAGCTGCTCAGTCCTGGGGAAGAACCTTCCCCTAGGACCTGTGGGGGCCTCACTAATCTGGGAATGCCCTAGGTGTGCTGGGGGAGCCCTCACGGGAGCAGCAGCGTGAGTGAGGGATAGAGCACTAGCGATGGCCAGGGCTTAGCTGATTAGCCTTATTAATAGACATTAAACCCTGGCTGTGAGTGTGGCCAAGCCCCCGCAGCCCCCCTGCTGCTCTGCCACTGAGGGGCTTCGGGGGTTTACAGCCCAGGCCTTTCCCTCCCCAAAACACCACCTGGGCTGAGCGCCAGCCCCCTCCCTGGAAGTAACTGGGTTCCCCCACGTGTGGCCAGAGACTGGCTCGTCCCCAGCGCCTGCCAGAACCCCTTCTGTGAGTCAGCCACTGGGGAGGTTGTTTTGGAGAGGGGGTTATTGAGCTGCCCGGGGTGGGCAGGATCTGGTAGTTTGAGCCATGGCTGGCAGCGATTCCTCGGCTGCTCTCCCTTGCCTCTCTTCTCTGCTGGGCACATGCCCTGCAAAACCGTGCCACCGCTTCTCCGTCGTGGCTGGCAGTCGAGGATGCTTCAAAAGCAGCAGCTTCACCTATTTTATCCCCTTACTGAAGCACGGGCACACGGTCTCCTCCTCCACTGCCTCCCTCCCTTGCTATCCCCAGCACCAAACAGCCCTCGCCCTCATCCCACTTCCTCCTGTCTTGGTCCGACCAAATCTATCCCCGCCAGCCTGCCCTGCTCTGCTGGGGAAAACGCAAGGAGCCCCTGGGCAGCGGGATTACCGGGGGATTCGGGCTGTCGCAGGCAGCCACCTCGTCCCCATTGGCTGGAAAAGCCTCTTAAAAGTGGAGAAGTGCTTTCTGCCCGCTCAGCACCCGCTGGTCTCTGCCGACCTGAAACCATAAGCAGCTCCTGACCCACATCCACGCTCGGAGTGCCGTGGGGCACTACTTGCACCCACAGCAGGCAAGGGGTGCCCCACGCCGGGTGTCCCCCCAGATCTGCCACGGACAGCTTTGCTGGGCATCACTGGGACTGGAGGGAAGCAAGCTGAGAGGGGGATTAGCTGTCTTGTGAGGACGTAGCTGCTCCGAAGAAAGGAGCGGAGCACGAGAGACTGCTCGACAGGTGCTAGATTCCTGCAGGCATTGTCCTGTGCCCACCATGGAGAAAAGATCCAGCAGGACCATCTAACCAGGCACCCTCATCCAGAGCTGGGAAGCGCCAGCCCGCGGGAGAAGGAAGTGCTGTTGACAGATCTGCTCAACCCTTGGAGGCTCAGCTTGTGCCTGGGAGGTCATCGCTTCATTGCACAGGTTAGTGGTGCAGAGGGATGCTTGCATCCTTGTTCCAGCAGCCGATAGGACGGTTCATCCTGGGCTGCACTCATTTAATTCTCTGACAAATGCTTTCCCAGGGGGCTGTCTGTGGGTTGAGAGGCTGGTGGCATGAATCATGGCCCTTGCACTTAATATATAGACCCCCCACCCTATCTGTACTGCATGGAGGCACTAAGAGCATTTATGTGGACCCTCCTGGGTGCTGCTTGTCTGGCACAGTGGGGATTTTCTGGGCATTATCCGGCACTGGCTGCACTGTGCTCTGTGTGTGTCCAGGGACTGGCAGCCACAGCTGAAGCTGCTGTGGTCTTCACCCTTCCAACTTGGGTTCATGCCTCCTGGTGTCGGTGCAAGTCTTCTCCTTGCAGCCACCTGCAGCAAGATCTGTGGCAGTGCCTGCTCTGGCCCACCTTCCTATGATGCATGGAGAAGGGCAGGTGCCCATGCTGATGAGCTTTTAGGTCCATGGGAACTCACGCGCAGTGTTTTAATGTGTGAATAAAGCTCCTTAACTGAGGAGAAAATGATAGTGAGCTGTAGAGTGTGCAAAGGCAGGTGCAGGGTACGTGGTGTGACCACTGCGTGCAGCTGTGAGCGGACAAGCAGATGTGTCGCGGTGCTAGGAACAAGGCAGCTCTGAGCTGCCTGGCTCACAGCTGGGATAAATCTCCAGCAGAGGTGTGCTATAGCATATTGGCCTTGGAGGCATCTCCACAGGTGACCTCCTCTGGTGCACCCCACCTTTTTCAGCCAACATCTAGCCGCAGGCAGGTAATAGTGCTCTCATGCTTTGCTGTACAGTCCTGTAGCGCTGAGCAAGTGGCTCCTGCAGAGATGCCCTCCAGCTCCAAACTCAAACAAGTACTCACAGATATTTGTCTAACGTGCTCTTCAAAATCAGATGCCATGGGCTCATCACTGACAGGAGGCACTACAAAATCTCTGAAGAGCATGCCACAGGCAGACAAATATTTTCTTGCTAGGATGCTGGCAGGGAGCAGAAGGGTTGAGGGAAAGACAGACTGCAATGGTTTGATTGATTAATTCAATTTGTGGTGCAGGATGAGCTCAAAAAAAGCAAGGCTGGGAGAGGGGCTTGGGTAAAAAGTCTCAGGCTATGTTCAGTGGCAGCTGCTCTTACTTGAAGTAGCTACGTGCAGCAGATGGTGCAGTGGTGGAGCACCAGCAGTGATTGAGAAATCACTGTGCTTTGGCAGCAGGTCACCTTTTGTACAACTGGATCTAGCTCGTCAGTCAGCTGGAGCTGGGACAGGAGCAGTGGGCAAAATGGCAGAAGCTGAGCAAGGCCATTCAGTCTGGCTGTCAGGGTGCCAGCAACCCAGAAAATACCAGGAAGGGTGAGATGGGGGAGGTATGGGTAGCTGGAGAGCGTCTAATTATTCTTCCTTGTAGTGATTCCTTGCCTTAAAAGCATCTTTATAGCACACTGTTTTCAGATCATGCCTCTGTCCCTTGCCGCAGCCCCTGACACCCGGGCTGGGAGGGAGAGATGAGAGCAGCCTGTGCCGGCCCCAATGGCTCAGCCCAAGAGCTGCTAGGAAATGGCCAGAAGAGTTGCCCCAATCCACGTTCAGAGCCAGATTCTGCTCCTATTTTTTTTTGTGGTTCACAGCATCCTGAAAGTTTGGGGAACTCTGCTGCAGGGACCCATGGTGGTGGCAGGCACCTGAGTGCTGCTCTGAATAACCCCCTCTGTGTTTTCAGGGGCAAAGGCCTCCTGGAGAGGGGAAGGAGGGGTACAACTGAGTGTGGCTGATGGGGTAGGACCACTCCTGCCCTTTACCTGGGCTCTGCCTTGGCTTCTGCCATCCACACTTATGTCTAAAGGATTTGCACTTCCTTGACATGCAGAGCAACAGCAGCTATGGCAATCAGCTCAACTCACCCCTTTGCTTGGAGAACACCAAGAACAGGGACTTCCTTGAGAAATGCACCCAGATCCAAAGCTCCCAGGTTCTATCCATGTGTGTCACATCCATAAGACAGTCTCAGTCCCCTCGGCAGTCTCTAGTCCGTGTGTGACTCCTGGCATTTCCCACAACTGCTGGTGCCAAGAGATGAGGACGCTGCTGCCATCTTTGCAGTCCTCCAGCCAAGGGAGCTGGGCAGGAGAGAGGACCCATGTTAGGAGTGTGCTACCAGTGATAGCAGACACAAACCGGATCCCAAAAAGCCCAGCTCAGGCACGGAGAACACCTGTCTAATCTACTTGGGGGCATCCACAGTCTAGGTCCAGTGATGGCTTTGCATACAGGTGTGAAAATAAGCCTGGCTGACCAAGAAACTGTGGCCAATGGTGCTGGAAGGGGCAGAGACCTGGTACCTAAGGGAGAAATGAAAAACATACCCATAGCAGCCAGCTGGAGCAAAATTCCTGGGCAGCTTAAGAGCCCTGAGAGCGACTCACAAGACATCCCCTCTAATTCCCTCCTTCTCCCCACTTAGGCTTTGTTCCGGCCCCTCCGTGTCGTACAGAGCCCTAATCTCTCTGGCACGCAAATAACCACCGGTTTTTTGTGCTCTCCCCCTTCACCTATTTCGGAAATCTGGCCCCTGATGGCAGGGAGGGGAAGGAGAAGGAGAAGGAGAAGGAGAAGGAGAGTGCCATGCACTGGGGCCTCCCAGGGGAAAGCACAGAGGGCTTAATGGATCTCCTTGCCTCACTGCTGGAGGTTTCTGTGGCAGGGCAGGTCCTGGAGGGCTCCCTGCTGGAGCATACCAGCATGGGAAAGGCTCAAAGGCAGATTTTAGGAAGCAAAAAGGGTTCACGCTGGTGGCCTTCACCTCACATTATCTGTAGGCAAGGCTGGATAGGAAGCAAGCAGCGTGCTGCAGATCCTGATGCTGCATCAGATGCAGCACTCCAGGCTCAGCTGGGAGCCATGACACTGCTCAGCTGTGTTTGGCCAGGGGTAATGGAGCTCTGGGCTGCCCCAAGCTCAGGGGGAGCTTCCCACCTCTGCCCAGCTGAGGCATGACCTCACACCCTGAATCCATCCCACCTCGCCCGGCAGGATCAAGGTACAAAGAGCAGATGTGGTCCCCCAATGAACCTCTCAGAGCTTGGAGGTGGTGGGCATGGAGATAAACCTTGTACTAAATGTTTGCTGCTCTGCTTTTCTCTTCTCTTCTTGCAGCACCAGCAGATTTTCTCTCTCTCTGTTACCCTACCTCCTCCCGGCCTGCCTTTCCATTCCTAGGCTAGAAGATGGGGAGACCTGACCCAGAGGAAGGGCAACTCCCAGCTCCTGTGAAGCCTCCAGATGGCGGCTGGGGTTGGATCGTGCTCCTTGGCTGCTTTGTGATCACCGGCTTCTCCTATGCCTTCCCAAAAGCCGTCAGTGTCTACTTCAAAGAGCTCATGAAAGATTTCCACGTGGGCTACAGTGACACAGCCTGGATCTCCTCCATCATGCTGGCCATGCTCTATGGGACAGGTGATGCTTGGACACGCTTCCCCCTCCTCAACTCGCACCTTCCCCACTCTGCCATGGGCCCAGACCACGTCCCCATGGACTCCTCTCATGCTCACTGGCCTGGTCATGAGCCACGATGCAGAATACAATTGTCCTACCACTTCTCTTCTGGAAGTGTACTGCATCTTGTATCCCTGTTTCCTCTGCCCCAGGAGACCCCAGGGGTCACCCCACCTACATCCCAGACAGTTGATGTAGGGTTTGCTCCCACTGCTGAAGTGCTGTTCCTATCACACCAAGCCCCAGGGAACAGGGGTCCAAAGGCAGGGCCGAGCAGAAGTCTCCACACCACAGCCTCTCCCCCTTGGCCAGGCCCAACAGATGTGTATCTAAGCAGCCAAGTAGTGAGCACCATCACTACTGCTTCATCTTCCCTGAGTGCCCTGCTTGGGCTGCCTGCCCCTTCGCAGTTGTCCTATCCCCTTCTGGTCACCTGCTCTGTCTCCTCTGCTTCCTCCTAGGACCAGTATGCAGCATCATGGTGAACCAGTTTGGCTGCCGGCCCGTGATGCTCATCGGCGGGCTGCTAGCTTCTGCTGGGATGATCCTGGCGTCTTTCACCACCAATATCATTGAGCTTTATCTGACAGCTGGTGTGCTGACAGGTGAGAGCCCCGGGGTCTGGGGGGGGGTGCAACACAGACCTACCTGGGAAAGAGCCAAGACCATGTTGTATTTCCCTTTAGCACTGCCATGTCTAGTGTCAGGCCTCCCTCACCTATCTGCACATGCTATGGGAAGCATGTAGTCCTGAATGTTGCACCTGTGAGGGATGCATCTGCTGGATCTAAACAGCCAGGACCTGTGGCTGGGAGATAGAAGAAGCCCAGGTGAGGCTCAGTGATCATGGCAACTGTGGTAGGTGGCATCAGTACACCGTGGCAGGAGAGAGAGGCAGAATTCCTGTCTAAGGCTCAGGTCCTGCCTAAGTGTGAGCACAATTACCTGATTCAAACACACTTCGGGTGGACAGGCTGGTTTAGCCCATCCTCTGCAGGGACAACCCACCGACATGAAGGCACAGAGGCTTGTGAGGAACACATTCATCCCATCATGGGACTTCAGGACTAGGATAGTCTGAGGGAAGTTTTCAGCTTGTTGCAAAACGCATCTCATGTTTTTGCACTCCGTGTCTCCCTCCTGGCTCTCACTTTCATACAGGTCTGGGTATGGCATTGAACTTCCAGCCCTCACTGATCATGCTGGGCACCTACTTTGACAAGCGTCGGCCTCTCGCCAATGGACTGGCTGCTGCTGGGAGCCCTGTCTTCCTTTCCTCCCTCTCTCCACTGGGGCAAGTGCTGCTGGAGAAGTTTGGTTGGCGAGGAGGGTTCCTTATCATGGGGGGCCTTCTGCTTAACTGCTGCACTTGTGGGGCAGTCATGAGACCCCTGGATATGGGCATGAAGCGGAAGATGGGGAAAGCTCAGGACAAATATGAAGCCAAGGAGATGCTGCCCATGGGAGGGAAATCAGAGGAAGGAATCAGCACCACTGATGGAACCAAGAAAGGCAAGAAAGCCAAGAAGAAGCCCAAGAAAGGAAAGAAGCTTCTGGATTTTAGTATCTTCTCCAACCGAGGGTTTATCATTTACACCATTTCAAAGTTCATCCTGGTCTTGGGTCTCTTCGTGCCCCCCATATTGCTGGTCAACTATGCCAAGGACACCGGCGTACCGGACACAGAGGCCGCGTTCTTGCTCTCCATCATCGGATTCATAGACATCTTTGCCCGCCCAGCCTGTGGCATGGTGGCAGGGCTGAAGTGGGTCCGCCCTCACGTGGCATACCTGTTCAGCTTCTCCATGCTCTTCAACGGCCTGACAGACATCTGCAGTGCCAGGGCGAGCAACTACACGGGGCTGGTCATCTTCTGCGTCTTCTTCGGCATCTCCTACGGCATGGTGGGGGCACTGCAGTTCGAGGTGCTGATGGCCATCGTCGGCTCCCAGAAGTTCTCCAGCGCCATCGGGCTGGTCCTGCTCATCGAGGCTTTCGCCGTGCTCATCGGCCCACCCTCTGCAGGTAGGTGTCTTGCTACGGGTGACTTGTTTGGCTGACATTCCACAGTATTGCAGGTATCGGGTGTGGACACAGCACTTGAAGAAAGACCCTATTTCTCCACTTTGAATTTGCTCTAGAAGCTGAGAGCTGATCTCTGCCTTTGCTACAAATGTTGCATAGAGTCATGTTAAGGATAGGGTCAGGCACATGCTGCAGGCAAACCGTTGAGAGTCCTCATTAGGACAAAGCAAGAGTCTCTCAATTTCTCCTTAGTGTCCATGGCCTTTTGATTGGCACTGTGAATAGTGATCTCAGTTTGTTCTGATCCCAATTCCAAGGCACAGGTGTTTTGCTGTCAGTCAAGTCAAAACAGTTTGTACAGTCCCCTGAGGCATTTGCTGTTAATTTTTTTAAGAGGATTAAGACACTCACAGCTTTTCAGCCAGTCTAGTCTAGGTCACAGTCCCTGGTAAGGTCCATGCCCCACAAACAGCTCATAAAAACAGGCTGTTGAATGGAGGTTGGTGTAGATTAATGTTGATGTCTGATCACGTGTGAGAAAGCCAAATCATGCCAAAGGCTTATTTCCAAAGTGCAGTTTCCTGATTTGCAGGGAAGAGTCAGGGAAAAGACCACGGAAAATCCCCAGGCAGGAACCACTCTGTTGTTCCTTGCACTCCCTTCCTTCAGCTGTAACACATGGGCTAAAGCCCGTCATTGAAGACCTCGGTGTGAATGGTCTTTTCCCCAGCACAAACCACCAGTTATGAGTAAAACCCGCCCTCAGCAACTCCAACCAGTTCTCAAGCAAAATTTGGCGGCCAAGAGAAGACCTTAAATGCTAACAATAATTCATGTCTCGCTTTATAAGCTGTGGGGCAGTTGGCAGTCCCAGGCCAGGGAGGGTCAAGAAATACATGTCTTGGAGGCAGCTGCAGAGAGATCACTGGGGGAGAGGGGGATTTAACAGCGCCTTGCCTCAGGGAGCAAGGCACTCCAGTGGGTGCTAACAAGGGACATCCTTCAGCCCTCCTGCCTCAGTTCAGCTGTGCCTTGGTGCTGTGTTGCACACACAATGGCACACACACACTGCAGGGTCACCGAAGAACGGTGTTGGGGGCAGCCAGGTTGTGTTGGGGGCTGTAGGACCCCCCTGGTGCAGGAAGCTCGAGTGCTCTGACAATCCTGATGGCTCGGACTCGGGGAGAACAGCGCTCGGCTGGGAGAAGGGGGTTGAACAAAGTGGCTTTGTTTGGTGTAATCCTCCTGAGCTGCTTCCCGCTCCGTGGGGCCGAGGGGGTTTGGCACAGGATAAGCTGCACACACGCACGCACGCGCGCTGGGGCACGCAGGCTCCTCGCTCGCCATCCGGCTTGGCTGAACAGGGGCACATTCACCTGCGGAGGAATTTGCCACGTGCCTCCCATGACTGCTCCGGGAGGCACCTCAGCCTGTCCCAGGGCCGGCTTCAGGGCACGCACTGTAGCACAGCAGGGACTGGGGGTCACACATACATTTGGGAGCGCGCGAGACCAGGATTAATAGTGCAGTTCCATGGCTGCATCCTGACTGCAGCAAGGCAGCTGTTCATGCTTCCCAGCACCAAGGACTGGGAATTCTCTCTCCATTACCAGCCCCAATGGATTCAGAAAATATATTGAGAATATCTCTGGCACAGAAATGATCAGGTATGGGCCAACCAAAGGGATTTCTCTGCCAAAAAGAAATTAATTCTTCCCTTCAGAATGTTTTCCTGACATAATAGCTTAAGAAATAGCAATGCCTCTCAAATTTTCTCTTCTGAGACTGGCCAAGTCAAGTCATGAGAGGCTTTTCCCACCTTCGCAAGTAGAAGATGGCCCACCATAGAGTGAGACTGTAACATGAGGTTGTCACAATTATTTAAGCTTGTCCGAACAAGGGAAAACACCAACCATGCACTGTTACCGTACTTTCCCTGGAAGAACAGTGTGGCTCTTTTCCAGGGTGATTTTTAGATATTCAGGCTTCTTGCTCTTCCCTTGAGGAATGGGTCCTCAGCCAAATGCAGGTGCTGCCCACCTGCACTGGACAGTCCATGCAGGAGTGCATAGGCTGAATTTAACCATCTCATGTCTTCTCCAACTATCTCATTTCTTCTCCAACCATCAGGCCGCCTGGTCGATGCTCTCAAGAACTACGAGGTGATCTTCTACCTGGCAGGTTCAGAGGTCGTGCTCTCTTCTCTCTTCCTGGGTGTCGCCAGCTACTGCTGCCTGAACCGAGGGAAGAAGGAGCCTCCCCCAGAGAACAACCCCTCTGCGGGAGGTGGGAGCGACACCGAGGAAGCAGAGTCCGACGTGCAGGAAGCCGAGGAGCACAGCAGCGACAACCACCAGCCGGCCCACAGCACTGACAACGCCGTGGTGGCGGCCAACGAGGAGGCCAACCATGTGGCAGAGGAGCAGAGAGGGGAGGGAGGCGGCTGTCCCGCAGGGGATGGGGAGGTGTTGGCACGAGACGGCTGCAACGCTGACCAGATGGTGGAGAGGGACAGTTTTTAGCCAGGGCAGAGAACAGGGATGTACAAAACTGGCCTTGTTTGCAAGCACCTCAGCATGGGAGGGTAGGTGGGATGTGGGGAGCAGAAAGCTGGGACAAAGGCAGATGTAAGAAATAAGAGGGAGAGGTATAAGAATAGCTGGTCCTTATGTACATATGTCCACAACCTACCCAGTGATACGTCTACTTGCATCCTGCGCCCATGCTGGTACAACACAGGCTCAGAGCAGCCCAAACACCAAAAAGAAAAAAATAATAATCTTCTTTCCTCACTTTCAAACCAGCCCTGGAGAAAGTCTTCTGAAGAGGCTGCCAAGGACTCTCCTTTTCCTTCTGCATTGTCACAATACAGAACACAAAGAATTAGAGACTCTTTGTAATCAGATCTCGTACGCTCTGTTCTGGTGTCAGTGTTTCCTTCACCCCACTTCCACGGTCCGAATAGTGTCAGTCTCACTGGCAGCAGGTTTAGGAGGTGGTGTAACTCACAGCCACCACCCGGCCACCTCCAGGGGCCACCAGCGTGGGGGTAGACTCCAGGTTTTCTGCAACACCTCCCTCGGGCATTGCCAAACCAGGAGGCCACCAGCTCTGACCGCCTCTGCCTGGCACATCTTTTGTGGACGGTAAAGCTGGGGCAGTGACACCTGACGCTGCTTTCCCAAGTAGGGAAGCGCTGCGTTAAAGGCTGCAGCTGAGGTACAACAAGAAGACACCTAAGAAAGGCTAATGCCATTAGGTGTGCAGCCACAGTACGGAGCCTCGCTGACAGGAATAGCACCAAGCCAGCTTTATCTAGGCTCAAGTGAGCCCCGCTGACGTGTGAAGGGAACAACTTGGCCCCTGTGGGGGTGGGGGTTTCAAGACAGGTAAATAACCATGTCCCAAGCGATTATCCACTGAGCAGGAATGGCACCAGACGTGCCTGTGTTTTCCTCTTAAATAGAGAAAACCTTCTTACATAAAGGAATCAAAGGTAAGGCAGAAGGACAAGCCCCAGTCCCTGAGGGCTGCTAACAAGGGTGTTGGAGCACGTGGTAAGGCAGGCATGACCCCCTCACCCCCCACTGCAGTGGTGGATTTCTAGATTCAGAGAGGACAACCTTCCCTGGCATGCTTAAAACACTTCTAATCTGCTTTAGGGCTGGATCTTTTATAAACACCCTTGGCCAAAGCTCTTTCTTCCGGTTTCCTGAACTGCTTCACCTCAGAGACCCTGGGGGAACCTGTGACTGTAACAAGGGATCAAAAACTAAGCAGAGGGCTACAGGGAAGGCAGCTCGTGAGGCCACCAAAATATGTGTTTCATTCCAGACCAGACTGACTATAAACTAACGGGCAGTTGACAAAGGCTGCAGGATCCATAAAGCCATTTAAACACAGCAGGTGAGTGGGGACATGAAGGAAAGAGTTTTGTTCTAGATGCAGTAAATTACGAGGAAAATAAAGCTGGTGAAGAATGTCAGTTTAAGAAGAGACAGAAGAACTGGAAATTGGAGGGGAGAAGGTAAACCCCATGAGGCTGTACTCTGTCCCACCATAGCTACCACCACTGTTAGATCTGATTTTGAGCCAGTCATAGTGATGACTTTGGGCTTTTTCTTATTCAAACTCACTTAGAAACATCCCAAACAAGACTAAACCCCATAACAAACACCAGATGCAAAGCTCTGGAAGAATGAGAACAGCAGCAAGGGTGCTGGGGCCCTGCAGGCATTCATCCAGTGCTCTCCAAGCTTGTTCTCCCTTCCCACAAGGTAAGAGCACTGTTTCTGCTCGACCAAGTTGCTCTGCAGCTCTTTCCCCAGTAACCCCAGGCTGGGTTTCCCTTATTCACCAGTATGCCCTCCAAGAAGGAGCTCACAACTTCCCAGAGGTCCAAGGTCCCCAGCGTGAAAACAAGTGCCCTTGTCAGCCAGGCCGGTCACTAGAACAAGGTCCCCTCTGTTTCCTTGTCACAAGCCAACATTTCCCACTAAGCCTCCCCCTCTTAAGTTTTTTTCACAAAAGCAAATAAAAGCCCTTAGGGTACGAGATCTCACTACAGACAGTGCTGCAGGTTTCCCAGACCTCTTCCAAAAAACCCAGCTATGCTGCTTTACACTTCGCCTTGCTGGCTTTCAGGCAGACTCCGCTGAAGCGTTTTCAGTTCCTCTCAACTGTTCCGTGTTTTGGCACAACAAACAGCTCTGAAAGAGGATCAGGGACTCAAGCATCAGCTGAAGCTTGTGATGCAACAGCTGAGCTGTGTGGAGAAGCTGGTCCTGGAGGGGCGCAGGGATGTCACCTTGGCAGGGCTGAGGTACCTGGTGGCCTTTAAAGGGCTGGTGTTCCCCTGGGAAGCCAAGATGCAGAGAAGCTGGATGACTGGCCTTGCTACAGCATTTATAACTCTCTTCCTCTAGAAATCTGTGCTGCCCACCACCGACCACCACAGCTTGGTATAGAGATTATGCACCAGTATGAGAAGAAAAGAAATGGCCAGCACATGACACCCATCTTCCCAACATTACGATTTAAGATTAAAACCAATGGAAGATAAGCAAACAAATCTCTTACAGGAAACGCATGAAGGATGCGAAATGAAATGTCACATATTTCTTTATTACAGACAATAGTCACTACATCAGTCTGTTTAAATTCTCCAGAGCAGCTTGACCATGGATGGCTTTTTTTCCAGGCACCCACAGAAATGAAGAAGCTCCAAAAGCAATCAAAGAGGAACACAAATTACAAAAAAAAAAAATCTTATGATCATAAACTAATGCCCTTAAATAACTTCTCCCACGACCACCAGAATGTAATGACAGAGAAGACAAAACCCCTGCCCCAAGAAACACACCACTCCTGGCAGCTGTGCTGCCCACTAAGAGAGAAAGTGCCATCTGCATATGGGATTGGTGCACAGGGATGGAGAGAGGGGAAGAGAAAAGGAAGGAGGAAAGAAGCAGTCTCACCTCAGCTTTCCTTTTCCCCCTTCCCTTGTGCTAGGGAATGGGAGGATAGCTACTGCTGCTGGCTGGCCCAGAGGCAGCACAAAATTGTTGTGCAGAGAGGAGAGTGCGCTAGTCATTCTTTACACTAAAAAAATCCCAAAGCCTCTGCCTAAAGAGCAAGTCTTCCTCTCTCCACAAGGCTTTGTGTCCCCTTTCTAATTTAAAGATGGGGTATTTCCATCACGATCCTAAGGCAGATCCTCAGAAGGAGCCTGAAGACAGCAGGCAATGATGCTAACACTTTCCCATAGCACAATGGGAAATGGGGGGGATGGAGAGGGGCTGTTCTCACCATCTGTAATCACCTCCAAACCCTTACCAGCTTCCATGTGCCGGAGTGGAGCGGCGCTGCCCATGTGCTCAGCCAAGTCCTGTCTGCACAGAGGCACAGGGTGGTGTGGAAGCGGCTTTTCCTCCCCACACCTCAGCACCCAGGCTGGGTAGTAGAAGTCTCTAGGGGCAAAAAGAATATCCAGGCAAACAAGCAAAGGAAAATAGAGGAAAGCAGAGGTTGGTCCCATTCCAGCCAGCTACCTCCACCCACAGCAGAGGAGGAATCCCAGGCTGGACACACACAGAAATCACGGAGGATGAATGGCCACATGAAATACGTGTTTTCGTAAGTCTGCAAAGTCCTTCCTCTGGCCATGCTGGCACACTCAGGCATCATCAATGAGCTTCTCTCCATTTGCATCCTCCTTCCCGCTACCCTCTCTCTCGCCTTCTCCTTCTTCTTCTGCCCCATCTGTGTACGTGTCCTTCTGCCCATAGCTGAGAGTGGTGCGGGCAAGGTCCACCTCGATGGGAAAGACATCCGCGTCCCGGAGCACGGCGTAGCAGTCGTCGTAGTACTTGGACATCGTGGAGACAAAACGCTGGAGCTGGAACACGATGTCCTGCACTGTAGTGGAGACACGTTGGGGGGAAAAAAGTGTGTAAATTCCCTTCCCAAACAGCGTGAAGGCTGTGATCAAGCCTCCCTTACCAGTGTTAGATACAATCTCCTACACATTAACCCCTTTTGGCCCCTCAGGGCTGATGTCTCGGGCACAGCCACAAAGGAGTTCTTCAGCAAAGAAGAACTGAGCTGTCTTCTGAGCTGAGACAAAGGAGGAACACAAAGGCCAGAGCCATGTCTGCTGAACTCAGCAGCAGCACTCACCATGTTTCTGGTCCAGGAGCTCTATTTTCTCTAGCACGTCCTTCCTCATCTTGGCAAAGCGCGAGCGAGCCTCCTGACGGCAGCGCAGGATGAGGCGGTACTCGTAGTTCCCAGTGCTGACCCGGTAGAGGGGCTCACCCAGAGCCTGCCAGAAACACGGCACCATTTTAGAGACTCTCACAACAGTGCTTGTACACACCGTCTGCCTACCAGTGTGGACTCACAAGGACCTTGGGTTATTACAGACCCCTCAGACTCATGGGAACTGCTGTCAGGAAGCAGGAAATACAAGGAATGCTGAGCCGTGTCAAAAACTGGCAGTCAGCAGGGCCACTTTGAAGGCCAAACACACACCAACCGCAGTAAAGAAAAGGATCACTACTAAGCAAATAGAAAAGGACAGGCATCTTTCAGCCTAGCACAGACAGGTGGCATGGCTTCTCACCTGGACTAGTAAGACAGGCATTAAGAACAAACAAGTTTATATCAAGCACACAAAAAATTCTGCCCTCCTCTGTAAGGTTTGCCCTGCATGGATTGCATAATGACTTATGTATCTACACAGGGAACCCTGTGGTATCTACAACCACCCAGACACAATGCTGGAAACCAACATTTACACTGTCCTGCAAAAGTCTGGAAAGGGGTTAGGTCTGTCAGCAACAAAGCATCCTTCCCTTGCACCCGTAAACACAACATACAGAAAAATCCATGCGACGGAATACGGCTCACTAACGCACACTGCACGTGCCAAAATCCAAAGATGCCACTCTGCTGGGCAAGACTGGGATTCTTTCCTTCCCACTTAGAAGGAAACATATAACAAAAGATTGTGTTAGGAGTTTGATTCCTTCCTGGCACTTTGGAACTAGGCATTCCAAAAAATCAAATGCCTGCTCTGAGACTGATACCTAGGATAAAAAAAGACGTTACTTTTATGCAGGGAAACTGGCATTTATGGGATACCTTTAGCTATTTTAAACAGAGCTGTTAAGGATTAAAGTCCTAAAACTCTAAACTATAAACCCCCTGTTGTTAAGAGAGATCCTTTAATCAATTTTCTTCACTTGTAAATGCAGTTTCACATGCATTTTGCTGCAGAGAAGCTAAATCTCCATTTCTCAGAAACAAGTCCAGAATTAATGATAAGCTGTACACTACACACAAATGGAAGCCGTGAAGATAACACCTTAATCCTCCTTACACAACCTAATAGTACTTAAATACTGAGAAAGGCAACCACTGAGCAAACAAGCTGCAGTGCTTCCCAGGTAGCATTTAAGGATCCCCTATTTCTAACACATTAAGAACAAATGTATGTAATTCCTTAGCATGCATTCACTAGCTTGGGTGCTGACAAGTACAGGAATGCTTTTGCAGTTGTAGTGGTACTCACAATGCAGCTGTACTCTTCATCATCCATCTCTTTGACTTTCAGGCAGTAAGACTTTGCAGAATTAAAGATAAAGAAAAAAAAAGGCAAAACAAGAAGGAAATATTAAAAATTAGAAGGAACTTCATCATCACCCATACCCATGAGGTTGCACCATTCCAAGCCTTCCTTCAGTGGTAGAGACTGAAGAAAGCACAGTGGGAAAAATCCTGTGTTCATCTACTCTTTTGGAAAAGACAGTACAAGAAAAGTATGAGACAGGAATAAAGAGGGAAAGAATAAGAATAATTGCAGGAAGGATTGATGTAGGAAGAGATGCTGCCATATTCCCTTGCCTTAGGGCTGCAGCTCCAAGTACTTCTCTCAATGGGTAAAAGGAAATAGATTCCTACAGTTACAGAACAGGTGCACTGGGCAACCTTACCCTTTTTGGGTAGAAAACAAGAGCTGAGCAAAATGAAGGAGGAAAAAAAAAGGCAAGGTCTAAATTAAAGCAAATATGACTTGACAGTTGTTTACTTTGGCTAAAGACATAGTGTCCAAAATTACCTGAAAAATATGGACTGGGGAGTTCTTTAGAGGAGTTCAAGAGCCTAAGTTGCAGAGGAACGCTTTAGAAATAAATAAGGAAATAATTTTGATCATGAAGAAAATAAGTCATGTGGGTTCTGTGAGAACTTTCTTAGCAGTGAGAAGTGTTAGGTTAAAAGCAGGTGTCTGAATCTGAGCAACCTGGCAGTAAACAAAGACCTGGAAAAATTAGTGCATTGTCTCATGGATCGTGGAAGGATGGATATGTGCTCATATAGTCTAGATGTGACTTTCAGGATGATTCTATGAAAATTAGTTTCAACCAGCACCTAGAAAAAAAACCAAAAAACCAAGCAGCTCACCAAATATTCAAACTTGACATCCAGGTATTTTTTGATAGTCAGCCTTGTGTCAGGAATGGCTTTATTCAGATAGGTATTCAAGTCAGTCAGCATCTGCAAGGGAAACACTCTGTTGCTGAATTAAGACTACAAAGCACAACTACAATTCAACCAGTACTTCTACCCAGCACAGGTCATGAGGCTGCCTCAAGTTAACTCTTCTTTTAACTACAGCGTATTTGACAGAAAATGTTTGATCATGACTCAGAGTGGTTAGAGCCTCCATTACTGTCACTGGCAAGTGGTTACAGTGTTAGAAATGCCTGCCTCACTTCTAGCCTAGATTCATCTGCTTTTCACTTGTTTTATTTTCAGCTGGTCCTGGAAACAGCTCTCCCTGATTCAAAGTTTCACAATCCAGCATCGTCCATCCAACACAGCATTGAAAGTGGTGCCCAAATCAACACTTAAATTCTCTCTTTGCTAAACTAAGTGCAAAGATCCCCTGGAGACTCTCACTCAAATACATTGATTGAAATCCTTACATTGTTCCTGGGCTGCTTATCTAAACTCTTGTAGTGACACAATGCAGTTATGGGTACCAATATCAGGTACTACACTGATCAGACTACTCCCTCACCCCCAAAAGAAAAGGAGAGGAATATCCTCATGTGCAGAAGTCATAGGGACAAGATTGACATATCCATTATGTTACCTCTCAGGTTCTTTTCATTATGAAGAGAATTCCCTGAGGGAAAGCAGACAAGGATCATTCTTCCCACAGCAAATGAACTTTTAAGACCACATCTTTAAAGACAGGCCTTTCCAGATTCCCCTCTTCTCCAAACCCTTTACTCCTATGGTTAAATTCTTTACCGGCTTAATTGTTTTCAGAAGGTGAATCCCAAACTTCTCGATGTTGCGATGGGCATCAGCAAATTTCACAAAGGCTTCACTGGCAGCTGGCTGTGGTTCCCGTACACCAATGACAGAGAAAACATCTCCAAATGCTGCATGAGCAGAACAAGTACAGACAGATGAACGAAGAGGTGAATCCTGAGAAAAATCTTATCTCCAGTATTAGAACTCCCTCCCATAACCTTACAATTATATGGGGGATGATGCTACATATTCTCTAAAGACCAGAGTTTGGCATGGCATTTCCCCAGTGTCTTGTGTGAAGGACAGGGCCTGTGTTAGCAGCATGACTGGTAATGCAATAAAGCAGCCCTTGCCAGCTCATTTCTGCAACCCTTAGTTTTCTTTGAGTGAGGGACTCACACATCTAAGTACTGACAAAAACTCCTGAAAACTGGAGGTCAAAGATTTGTGCTCCCTTTGCTGAAGTTTCTTTACCTCTGTGTGTCTGAGACAGCTCAAAGAAAGCCCTGAGAAGACTCTTGGTGTGCTCTGTCAAGCCTGTGATGCAAGCCAGAAAAAACATTTAAGCCACTTCACTGAAACATAATGGAGGCATCTTTCTCTCCCACCTGGTGTCTGATGGAATACCAAGCTTACCTTTGTATAACTCTGCAGTCCTTTCCAGCTCCTCTAACCTCTTCACTAATCCATCTAAATAGAAGCAAGAATCAGAATGCAGAATTACAACAGTCACATTGAGGACATGGTTGAGACCTGACTGGGTGGAAAAATACCAGTTTCATATATGTGGTTCAAATTTCCCTCACCCCTTAATGCCTGTCCTGTGATACAATATGGGAAGCTTTTAAAATGACTGCAAACTTATTTTATAGTGTGGGGTCATCACCTGTAGGCATTCACCAAGTCACGAACTACAGGCATTCACTAAGTTGCTCCCTGCTTTTAATTAATCTGATCTGAGTTTACATTTAAGTGGCCACAACGACAGGCTGTATCACTCAGGAAGGGCAGAGACAATCACAACAGCGAGGCAAAGCAGAAGAAAAGAATGTGGACCATGCAAGAAACAATAAAAAGTAGGCAAACACAGGAGAGTAAGTGTTCCACTAGGAAAATGTCCTCCTGGACAATACTCACCATTGCAAAGTATGGCTCGGCTTAACCCCAAGGCATCCGCTGTCCCCGAGCTCATGTTCTCTACCAGCCGGTGCTTTACCTTCTTCAATACTAAAGGCCAAAAGAGAGTTACAATCCAGCATCAGGGTCACTTCCATGGACATGAAAAGCTCACCAGCACATTTCACTGGTTCTCCAGACACTGGATGAACTGCAGTTAACTCAGTGTTGAGGCAGCAAGCAGAAAGAGCATACCATGGAAACAGGGCACTGCGGTTCAGCCACGCATAACACATCTTCTAACTTGCCTGTCCGTTCTGCTCTCACATCCTAAACACTTCAATCAATAGAGCTCCAGCAATTCTTTTGGAAGACCGCCCCAATCAATCACTTTGCTATAAGCAAAGCACCTATCTTGACATTTGGAACTAAACTTTGCTTATGCTATCTGCTGTATTACTTCAGCTGAAGTCAGGAGATGAGGCTGAAAGACAATCAGGACTTAATGCTCAGTGTTGTCTCTTTCCCTACTTTTATCTTTTGAATCCTAGTTAAACCCTTTTGTCACCCCTTGATGGCATTTCTGTCTTTGGTGGTCATACCCTGCAAATTACTAGAGACATCTATGCCCCCTGTGGAACCAGAGGACTCAGCCACCTTTATTTACAGGCAGACTTGCCTTGCAGATCCCAAGAACTCAGCTGAAGCCACAGTGTTCTGGAAAATACCACATTCTCATCACACTTCTGTTCTCCTAGAAATCCATCTCACTATTCACGATTTTCCAGAACTCCTGTGAGTTTATTAGCACCATAATCACCAGAAAAAGAAATGAGAGCAAAGAGAATGGATACATTTTGCTGAAAGTGAGAAAGGCAGACCACATAAAGGAGACAGCTGTGTAGGCTAAGTTCAAAACCAGACACTTTGTTTGAGCAATAAAGGCTCTCCTCTCTCCCATGAAACTTATGTTTGTACAAAACTCAGCATAGATAGGTATTTCATCACTGCTCTCCAAGCTTAGAAATCACCACCAATGCCTTTCAATTGACACATTTCTGTGTACATCTAAAAACAGGTAAGCACAACTTACATGTATTAAAAATAAATTAATTAAATTATTATGTAGTTGAGATTCATCATCCATGCTAAACACAGCACAGAAAAACAAGCCTCCCACAACAACAGTTAAGTCTTGATTTAACTTTCAAGACTATTTCAAGAAGTCAGGGAAGGATTTTTTTAAACCTGTAACTCTTTGGTCCCAGCTAAAACCAAAGTAAAATTCTGTTTCCTTTCTTGCTCTTAACTCAAGTCATTTTCTTACGGATACTGTCAATCTTTCACCCCTCCACATCATTTTAACACTCTAGGGAGAAAGAAACCAGTCTTACCAATATCCAAAGACTTGCCCTGCTTTGGGTCAGCCTGAAGCTTGTTGTAGTGTATTGTCACTTCTCCCTGCAGAAAGAGCAAACCCCAAACTGCTGTGCTGGCAGCAGGCAGCAGTGGCTCCCTTTACCTAAGGATAATAAGCCACCAACTACGACCCAGAAGCTCCAGTGGCCCCCTCCTACCTCTCACCTTTACCATCTGTATCATCTTGGCCACCTCCACTTTGGTCTTTCCTTTGACGGACTTCCCGTTGACTCCTGTGATTTCATCCCCAGCTGCTACGGTGCCGTCTAAGGCTGCTGGAGTGTTATCAAACACCTAAGACAGAGCACAGGCAGCCCGGAATCAGAAGGAAGGTCAATGCAGAGCTCAAGAGCACAAACCAAACAGCTGCATTCCTCCTACTTAATTCACTTTTACTTTGTCCATGGTGAAGCTGCAGCTTTCCCTGTCTCCAAACCAAGAGGTGGGCTGATCATCTTCTTCTCTCAGGAAGTTCTTGTGCCTAGGATGTGTCTCCTCAAGCACAGGATTTCCTGATGTTGAGAGTGTCACACTGTTCCCCATGGAATTCTAACATGCTCTCCAAGGAGAAGGATAATTCCAGAAGCTTTAATTTAATTCTTCCACACCTACTAGGTACTAGAGTAAGGAAATCTTTTCACTGAAAAGTGAGATGTCATCTCCCACTTGGAGAAAAACAAACAGCATAGGGCTCTCTCTCCACACTTCCATCTCCCGGGCCAACACTGTTTTAAAAAGATGGCTTCTTTGTCCTCCCCAGGTGCCTACCTGGACAATGTAGAGACAGGGGCAGTACTGTGCTCCTCCCCCAATGCTGATCCCAATCAGGTTCTGAGAGTCCTTCTTCAGGGTCACAGTCCCAGGGACGGTGGGGATGCCCCTACAAAGAGAAAGGAATAACTGAACGTGTAGGCAGAGCTGCCAGTGTATGAAACAACTCTGGTATCCGAGTCAGTACAAACGGAAAACATCATGGGCACTGCACATCTGGATTCATTCCTTCACCTCTGCCACAGAGTCTATCAGCACGGGCCAGCAGGGAGACCTTCTGTGCTATCTTTTTCTTGGGATTACATGCAAGGATTAGAGGTGGAAGAAACACCCCCATCCATTGCTAGGCACTGAAGAAACACTATCATGCTTTAGAGTGTTCCACCTGCATTTAGTGCTGGAGTGAGCGGACAACTTGCCCAGCACAAATGTGATGCAAATCAAGTGCTCTAAGCTAAATGTAGGGCAGTCAGTGCACAGCAACACAAACATTCTCCTCTGCTCACCGGCACAGCAATGCCTCATCCCTCATCCCCAGTCTCCAAAGGCAGCAAGAAATCAGCACTGAACAGGAAGTCTCACAGTGTCAGGCACAGGTAAATTTATCAACTCTCATTAGGTCTTGGCTGCAAAGCCAACTCCTATTGTTAGAAATACCAGGAAAAGACAAGTGAAATACTCACAGCTTATCTTCCTCAATATCATAGTCCAAATCTGCAAACATTGTTTTCGTTCAGTGGAGTCCGTTTGTCTGAAGCTGCTTATTCCAAACTCCCTGAGAAGAAAGAACAGAATAAACCAAATAAATGAGTGACCGCAACAGAAAAACACAGAGAACCAACCTGTCACCCTTATCAATCTCCTTTTTCTTTTTTGGAATGCCACATTGCGGTCTCTGCTCTCATATCAAAGATGAAAAACGAGTCAAGTGTCCCTGGTTCTCTACCCTGCATGCGACAGGAAGAAGTCCTCGAGTTTGAGTGCCGCGTGTTCCAAACCCAAGACTGACACACGGGCAGCACTTCCACAGCACAGAACAAAACGTGGTCCCTTCCGGAAGCTGCTTCTTCCCACGCTCGACCCGCACCACGGCTGCTAAAGATACTCAATTCTATCCCCGACATCCATTACACATCTCCATGCTCTTGACTTCACAGCAAGTCACGTCACTTTCTGACGATCGCCGCCTGTCTCGGGAGGCCGCGTTTAAGCTTTGCACCCAAAGCCCCATTATTTCCCCACGCACAAACCCCGCTCCCAGCTAATTTCGGGCAGCGGTCAGCTGGCACGTTTGGGTTCCGCCCACCCTCCGGCAGCACCCAAGGCACGGTGACGCCGTGGCGGCGGTCGCCTCCCGTACACCCGACCCTGAGGGAGCAGGGCTTCACCGCCAGCTCACCGTGCCGCATCCCCCGAGGCGGGGCCGGGCCGGGGCTGCGGGCCGGGGCTGCGGGCCGGGGCTGCGGGCGGTGCCCGGCCGGGGAGGGGG
>VZTG01000087.1:1281430-1359984 GCA_013397845.1 Melanocharis versteri
GAGGAGCGGCTGAGGAAGCACGGCTTGGTTGGGCTTGAGAAAAAGAGGCTCAGGAGTGACCTGATCACTCTCTACAGCCCCCCGAAAGGAGGCTGTAGCCAGGTGGGGATTGGTCTCTTCTCCCAGGCAGCCAGTGACAGGACAAGAGGACATAGCCTTAAGCTGCACCAGGGAGGGTTTAGGTTGGACATTAGGAGGAATGTATCCGCAGAAAGGGTGATTGGGCATTGGGATGGGCTGCCCAGGGAGGTGGTGGAGTCATCGTCCCCGGAGGTGTTTAAGGAAAAACTGGACGTGGCACTCAGTGCCGTGGTGTAGTTGACAAGGTGGTGTTCGGTCATAGGTTGGATCATACTCTCAGAGGTCTTCTCCAACCTAATTGATACAGCGATTCTGTGAAACTGGTTGGCACAATCACCCCCACTGCTGGCAGGCCAGCAGTGAGGAAGCATCGGATGCTGGCGGATGTGGAAGCCAGTCAGCACAGCTGTGTGCAAAACCACTGCACTGCCATGTGTGCAGCAGGATCGCCAGGCTTCCATGCGTTCCTCTCCTCTGTGGTGTGCATGGGGGCAGTGGTTGGGTGTTCAAATGGTTTTCCTGCCTCCATCATGACAGCACCATTGCTGGGAGAATGCTTTGATTTCCCAGAGGAATGTGGTCGCCTCGTTGCATTATGTGTCATCTTTTCCAGCTGCTCTGGCTTCTGAGCAACTACCAGGCTGCCAAACCCGACTTACTGACGCGGATCAAAAAAGAAAAGCAACCCGACATTGTACTCTTTGAACTGAAAACTCCTCCGTGACTAGGAACAAGGACTGGCCCGTGACGATGACCTCTCTTGCTGGCTG
Source organism: Melanocharis versteri (assembly GCA_013397845.1). Taxonomy (NCBI): domain Eukaryota; kingdom Metazoa; phylum Chordata; class Aves; order Passeriformes; family Melanocharitidae; genus Melanocharis; species Melanocharis versteri. The sequence continues at coordinate 1,282,282 of VZTG01000087.1, forward strand.
AGAGGGTGTTTAGTGTTTGTGGTATGCAGCCCCGTGAACCTCTTTTCTGCATACATCAAAACACTGACTGAAGCCACCCACAATGCTGGACTACAAGGGCAAGGGTGTGTTGTTAATAATAATTTTGAAGTCCTGAGTCTAGGATGTGATTTATTTGTGAAAGGGAAGCTGAATGAGAAATGCAGTCCTTCAGGTGGGAGCTCTCTGAAGAAGCGAGACTGACATTCTGACCCTGGCCACTGACGGGAGTTTTACATCAGTGAAGCTCCAGAACTGATGAGCCAGACCCTGATCTCCACACGAAGAGCTTGCTGGGGCTTGGCAGTGCAATAGCACTTGGCTGTGGCTGAGGGTGATAAGGAGAAGACAGAGCCAGACTCTTCTGAGAGTTTTTGCACAGCTAAAGACAAGAGGAAGGGGTTGCAAGTTGTAGGATGGAATTACAGTGCAACAAAAGGGGAAAAATATCACTGTGAGGGTGGGTAAGCACTGTTACATCAGCCCAGAGAGGTGGTGGAATATCCGTCCCTGGAGACAGTGACAATTTAGCTGGACAGATTCTGCGATGCTGCGGTCCTGAGAGAGACCCTGCGACACAAGCAAAGAGGTCACCCCGCAGAAGCCTCCCCAGAGCTGGCAGCTGATACAGAGAGCTGATTAAGCAAATGTCACACGGGCAGCACTCGAGCCTGCCGCCCGTCCCACGCCGCGGCGGGGCTGCTCCGTGCGGCGGGGGCCGTGTGTCCCGCGCTGTCCCCCGTGGGCTTTGCAGGGTCGGGCCGTGTGTCCCGCGCTGTCCCCGCGCTGTCCCCGCGCTGTCCCCGCGCTGTCCCCGCGCTGTCCCCCGGCGCCTTTGCAGGGTCGCCACCGGCTGGGCTCCGTTTCTATGGGGGGGAGCGCCACCGTGTGGTCACTGCCCGGAACTGCTGCTGCAGGAGGGGGCCTGGATTCAGGGTTGGCAAAGGCGGGATATTTCTCCTGTTTTACGGCAAGGGGGAAAAAAGAGGTTTTTCACACACACGGGAGAACACCTGCTTAACGTGAATGGTTTGCTTGCGCCCAAGGGGATTGCTCAGGGCCTTGTGCATTGGCTGGGTATCAGACTGGTTAAAAGAAGTTACAGGACCTCATTTCTCCTGCTGTCCACTTCTCCTACTAGAGCTGCGAGGGAGATGAACAAGCAGTGGATGTTTCCTTTGCTGGCAGCTCCTGCCATTCAAAAGACGGACAATAAGCAGAACTGGCCCGAGGTGAAAAACTAGACCTGCTGACACTGACAAGGCCAAAACCTGTAGGTCTGATGAGCCTTGTTTTGTGCTGCTCCAGTGAAGTGTGCATGTTGTGCATGTCCTTCAGTACGTCCCCGAAGCATCAGCCTTTGTATGCGTGTGCTGACTGACCCTGTCTTTTGTGCACAGCTGCCCCAAAGTGTCCAAGATCGATTGGATTCTCTCTGTGTGAGATGGAGAATGAATCTGCATGTGCCCTAAAGCCGTGTCTGTCTCAATAGTAGAAATCCAGCCGATCGCCTCCTCCCAAGGGGAAAATTGCTGATGAGAGTGGTTACCTAAATTCCAAGAAAGTGAGGCTAGCCAGCATTTTAAAAAATCCCAGGAAGCTGTTCATTTTCAAGAATAGGCCTGATCGATTGTATCGAAAATTTGAAATGCAGCTTTCTCTTGAAAATTGGGCTCGCTGCTTACAGTCTACCAATATGGCTTCAATCAAGAGGGCTTTGTTTGCACATACAGAGATTTTCTATCCCCAAGTACACAATCCATGAAAAGTTTGACTCTGAGAGTCAAAACTCCCTTCTGCTTGTCTTTCATCACGTGTAATAAGGAGTCTGCTAGCAGATCACACATTGCATGACTGGTTAGCTTCTTGGCACTCAGATGTATTTCTGTGTACTGGGGCTGTGCTGAATCTCATGTTTCTGGCTGCTTTTCTGCTACTGTTTTCGGTGTCAACACAACAAACTCTGGGCTAACATCCTCCTTGACTGCTGTCCCTGGAGCCATGTTGTATGTTTTGGGGAGAACTTTCAGTGGATATGTGTGGGGATTGTATTCCCTGCCCCATCACTGCACAGCCTGGCTGCCCTGTCCTTGCCCCGCTTCTGCTGGGTGCTCCAAACACTTGCAGCAGCCTCTATATGGGGCAGGTGGGACATGGTCCTATTGGGGTGGAATAGGGGACTGCTTTCACTGGGCGTTTTCATTGTCCTTCCTCTGAAATTTCCTCAATTTAGGATTCTCTGAGGTTTATCCAGAGCGAATCTGGGTGAAATGGACAAAGCTCTGTGGCAGATACATTGTATTTCCACGTGCACCAAACATGTTTCAGTGCCCCTGGACTTTGTCCCCAAAGATTACTTCTCCCAGCCAAGGAGATAGGTCTCAGGGGCATCTGGTGCAGCTGTTACCTCTATGAAAGCATTACTCGCAAAATTGGTACTTGCAACCTGAAAAACCTTAAAGACAACTTAAAGCCTAATGGGTTTTCTGAGACCCTGCAGGTGGGAAGCATGAGCCCTGGCTTGGCCGATCGTTTTTTTATTTGTAAGGCAACTTTCAGCTTTTCCATTCCAGGGGCATTACCACACACTATTGCACAGCCCAGGAGCGCTACTGGTCTGGCACTATCAGAGCTTGTGGTCCTTGGGATGAGCCCTTGGGATGCTGAGCTCCACAGCACAATAGCGACAGGGCGTATGGGGGACCACATCTCATGAGCAGTAGCAGAGTGAGGGGTGGGAAAGAGGCAGAGACTTGCCCTCATTATGCATGGGTCTAACATGCCCAATTACCCCATCCTCTCCTCACCTCTGCGATGTAAAAGACTGTTGTTGAGAGTGGTCATAATTCATGGTGAACACCCTGCCTCCCCCTTACTCCTTTCACACCCACTGCTCTCCATTTTCCTTCCAGAAAAAAATGTGTCTTTGATGAAATAAAATGGCTCAGTCAAAGAACCCCTCAAATGGTTGGGGACCCCTGCAGTTGGCCACCCTTGCCCACTTCCCAGCTCTATTTCTGGCTGAGTTTGGAGTTTAAGTGGGCTGACCTTATGCCCTGACTGCCCTGGGGGTCAGTGATGAAAGCGGATGGAGGCTTCACAGTCAGGTCTCTTGTGTGTGACTCTTTTGTTCCCAGGACAAGGGTGTGCAGTGCCTGGGACAGTGCTTAATTGTTTGGGGGCACTGCTTTACCCGTCATGCCCTTCCCCGGGTGGCCCCAGCCCTTCTTGCTCATGCGTGGGAGGGAGGCAGCTTCCCCACTCAGGGTAAGGAGGAGGAAGCAGAGTCTGGATTGCTCGGCATCATTTCTGGCTGTTTATCAATCTGTGTAATAAATTTTGTAGAGTGCCGGAAAGCAGAAAGAGAAAAAAGTAAAAAAAAAAACTTCCTGGCATTTTGTGACTTCTGTCTGTCACTGGGGGTATCCTCCATTGTCCTTCTGTGCAGACAAGAGCAAAATCACCTTGTCCCAGCCAGCTCCTATGTCCATCCACTGTGCTCCAAGGGGTTCATCCCATCACTGAGACCTCCCTCTGTCCTTCTACAGGTGTTTAATGAGGAAAGCCCTGTGTCAGGCCTGAGGCATTGGGCTTAGTCCAAGTGGAGGGAATGGGTTCACACCAGGGAGGGCAGAAGCTTTGTGTTGATCTTCTGGGTGAAGAAGCCCAGGGCTGGATATATTGAGGCTTCTTGAAAGCCTTTTTTTGCCAGACCTGAGCTGAGCACTACACCTGGCACTGCCCCAGGGACATGCAGAGGAGTGGTGAGTTTTCTGTAGGTATGCTTGGGCAAGTGAAGGATGCTGGACAACCTGTGGGCATGATGATAAAGAATTGAAGGTTTACAAAGCCTTGCCTGGTGGAGGTAGGTCAGAAGAGCTCAGCACAATCATGTGGGAAGCCTTGTACCACTCAATACCTCTTTGGCTGCTCCCTCAGCATCCTTCTTTTCACAACGAGTCCTTCCTGTGCTTTACGTCTTCATTAGAGCTGGAGACTGGGGCAGGAGCCTCCACAGCAGGCCCTCCCCTCTGCCATTTTGGGGAGTGACTGTGCAGAGGAAATGGATAAAAGGAGCCCAGGGTCAGGGTTTAATTACCCCATTGTGTGCAGAGACGAGTGACAGACAGAGACTGTCAGTGGGTCACTGATTAGCTGCCACAGAGCAGACAGAGGAGGGGGGAAATGTGATGAGACCCTGGGACAGGCCAGTGTTGGGGAGAGCTGTGAGACATGGAGATGGCAGCTTGTTGTGGGAGACACTTTTTCTTTTAGTTGTTTCCCCAGTCTTTCATCCCACTATTTGTCCCAGCTCCATCAGGAGTCTTGTGGGCTAAAAAGTCTCCTGCTGTGCCACGGCTGCTTCGCTGGTTAGGGACAAGTTGCTGCTGGGGTGGCAGGTCCCCTGAGGGGGTGGAGAAGAAGGGGTGTCTCCTGCCAGCTGTGACGATCTCTTGTCTCCCTGTGGCAAGGTGGCAAGGAAGGATGGAGGGAGGGGAGAAGGGAAGGACCAATGAAAGCACATGAGGGAAGGAAAGGAAGAAGGCTGAATGAAATGGCTGCTGGCAGGTGAGGTGTAATACACAGATGGTGCTCCTCTGTGCAGGAGTTAAGGCCTCCTTCAGTGAGATCAGCCCAACCAAAGTGCAAACCAGGCTGCCTGTTTTCAGCCCCACTGTTTCACCACTGCCTCCTTTGGACATGGCTGAATGTCTCAGGTAATAAATCTGTCTGGCATCTGTTCGGTCTGGGCCTGAGAGAGACCAGTTTTATTCTCTTGGCAGATTTGGTGACCTGGTTTTGTATAGCGGCATGCAGAAGAAGCAAGTTTCAGCAAGTCTTAACTCTTCTGCTCCTAATCCCATTGGTAATTCCGTGTCCTTTCCTTCTCACCCTCATATTAAGCCCTTGTTCTTCATCCCACCATGCTGTCTCTGAGTCCAGTCTCCCCTTTCCCACATTTAGACAACTCAGTCAACTCATATCCCTGACCCTGCCCTCAGTCCTAGCATACAGTGTCACACCTAATCATCTTCCACCAGTCCTGTTACCCTTGGTCTCAAGACTCCTCTTTCTTCTCCTTTTCGCTCCAACCCCTCCCTATACACATCCTCTTTTGGAGTCTGACCTTCAGTTCTACCTCAATTCACAGTTGTCCCCCAAGGTCCTGCTTCCCATGTCCATTCTCTCCATCACTCCTACCCTTTCCTCTCCCATTCTTGCCTTTCCTCACTCATCCTTTACCCCTCTTTCCTGTCCCGTTCACCCCTGATCTCCCAGGGCTGTTTGCGTGAATCGTTTCTGGAATCATGAGATCACTGTTTTTTTCTGTCTCTGTCAGTGGGAACATCACATTAAGGAGCATGGATAAGTGACCGGGGGCCATTGGGGTGACTCTGGCACCCCCTCTCCCCACCCTCCCTACCCCCCCTCTTCTTCTGTATCAAAGGAAGCTTTGTTGTCCAAAAGCAGAAAGAGAAAAGCAGATAAAAAGGCGGAACATGTGATCTCATTGGCTTTATTTAGACATCCAGCTATCCCTCCTCTCTCTTCTTGATTCATCCAAAATTATCTAAGTAAGAATCCATAATCCATCCTTGGGCTTCTCATTTGTGAAAGAAATGGTGGTAGATTCTTTTTTCCAAAGGGACTTCAACAGCTGACCTCTTGGTCTCCACAGGGTGCAAAGATGACCCTGAAGATGGGGCTCTCCAGATAGTGTAATGCCTTTGATTACAGTAGTCTTCACATCAGGAGTGTGACATCCTACCATGTGAAGGAGAATTGAAGCAGAGAGAAGCAAATCCTTTTCCTCAAAGTTTCCCCATTGCTTAGTGGGGGATTCTAAGAGTATCCAGCAATGCATTGCTTCATCAGGGCACTGCTTGGTGGGGAGGTTTAAATTTGCAGCGTTAGATGCACAGCATTTGAATTAACTTGTTTCTGGATCTTCCAGGCATTTGTTTTTTTGACAAGGGCAAAATTCTTCATCTCAGGGTGCTTTGGTTGTCTTTTGTGATGGAGATGATAAATGTTTATTTACCAAGGCTGGCTGCACACTCCTGGCGAGCACCCTGTATGACAGAGCTACTGTGGGAGCAGTGGGGCACAACTGGGGTTGCAGGAAGGATCTCTGTGTCCACGTTGGGATTAATTTAGATGCTATCAAGCCAGGAGGCAGGAAAAGGGATTATTATATATTTCTTTGTTGTTACATACTGGATGAGTTTGGGGCTTTCCAGTGAAAGCTGCCCTGCACGCTGCTTCAAAACAGTATGGTTGACTAAGCAAAAATCCTTTTTGTGGGCAGAGCCATACGAACATAAAGACTTGGTCAGTGCATCGTTTTCATGATGTTTTAACCAGCTTGGTTAAAATCCACCAGACAAGAAGTCCTTCTAATGTGGGAATATAATGGCCCTTTTATCTATAGTCCATTCCCCTTCTCTACAGGAGTGAAAATTCTCTGCGTAACGCCTTACATCCACATCTTTGTATGTGTGTGTGCGGGATGTGGCTAAGGCTGAAATTTAATGATTGTTTCAAGGACCTTCCAAAATAGTTACGGCACTAAATGGGAGAAGAGTGCAGAAAGCTTGGCAGATGGATGCAGGCAGCATATGCCGTGTTCATCTAAAGCATGACATGGACTGAGATCGACTCAGGACAAAGGGTGGTCAGAGGAGTGAAGAGGGTCAGTAGGAAGAAGGTGAGCAGAAAGGCAGAAGGATTTGCATCAGGTGAGATTGAAGAATTTTATTTTGTTGCAGAACGCAGTAGCAGTGAAGTAAATATCCAAATGCTATGAAAAGGAAGGGAGGTGGGAATTTGGCTAAGGAATTGTTTCTGTTGCGGAAAGGTCATTGTAGAAGTTGCAGTGACTTTGGCATCATGTGATCTTTTACATATCTGTGTACATGTAAGGTGACTCAATGCAGCAGTCTGTGCAAGGAGACTATAGCTGGAAGGATGCCTGTGGGAATGCCTGAGGTACAATTTCAATGGGCTGTGGGAAGACGTGATGTTCATGGGGATTTGCCACAACTTTTCTGTGTTAGGAGATCATGCACAAGAGTTACAGCTACAGCGCAGAGAAACTATGCGACGCTACAACCCATCCAACAGAGAGCGTCAGCTCCAGATTACAGCCAACTGAATCAGTAAATGTGGAGGCAAGGAAGAGACTTTTTTTGTGCCTCCCATGTGTTTTTTAATAAGGGCCGAGTTCCCATAAAAATCTAGACTCATTGTAGCTGCTGCTCAACTCCTGCCAGTTCTGGGTCCCTATCATTTGATTTTCCTGAAACAGGCACTGTGACTCAATTCACAAGATATTTCCATTAGAATGTTGGGCTGATTCAACTTATATCCTGCCCTGTTGTGTCTGACTCAGTCTTCCCCATCTCTTATACAAGCCCAGTGGAAGGCAGAGGGCCCTTCGTATAGATGCTCAAGGTCTCTATCAGATAATAGGTGAAGAAATATTTGCCATGACCAAGCTATGGTCATTTTTTGCCATTCCTTAGTCACTTGGCAGCCAATGGAGGGAAGAGGCGAGAGCAGGGTGGGGGGGGAGTAAATGAGACAGAGAGATGAGAACAAAAGATTCTTTTGTGGTACAGAGAGAGAGAAAAGGGAAAGCATCACCAAATGCCCAGAAGCCATGTTTGTAACAAGAGACCTATTCTCTCAGCTACTTGGAAAACAACTTGGAGTAAAAGGCCCTGGTTGAATTAACCCTTTATGGAGGCGATTCACTGAGCGTGAAGGAAAGAGTTATGGCCACGGGAGACATAATCTGTGTGGCGAGGTAGCGGTCGTGGCTCTTGGGCAATTTAAAACAACAATTGGTTGTCCGGGAAGAGGAGCTAGGGAAGATGTTGGGTGGTTTTACCATACCAAAGCTGTAAAATGTCAGATATCCTTTCTTCATAGGCGCTTTGGTTTTGGAGCATATGAGGTGATGACTTTTCTATCGATATTTTTCGTAGGGATGCTATGGAGTAAGGAAAACCCCACCCCTATAATATATGGCTTCTTGCAGCATAATCTTGTCCCATCACAGCCTCTGTAAATTCAGGTTCTAATGCTGGCCCTCAAAAACTCTCTCCTCACACATTGAGTCTCCCTTGCTAATGTCTTAGTCCTGTCTTTGACTGAGAAGAACAACTTTACTGGAGTTAGGGGTTCTCCATACAAACTAATTGAAAGTATGCCAAATCTTCCATTTCCAGAGAAACAAGCATCTTTCATTCATTGTGAACTCTCTCCCTTAGCCTCCTCCATGTTACTTATAAGGAATTTTCCTCTTTAATTGAGTGGATCTTTGGATGAAAGGAGACTCCGGGATGATGGTACCAGAAAAAGCTCTGCTCAAGGAAAAAGAATCTGCACCTGTTTGAAGATAAATATGGGATATCAGCATATGCTGTGTCAGTTTGACTGCGAGCTTGCTTCTGGGTGCTCTAAAGGTGCGAGACAGACAGATCTCAAAGAGAGCTTTTTCTCCTCATAACAGTGCAGAAGGGACAGCACCCTGCCTCTGGAGCCTCCTAACACAGTGCCAGGCGCAAAGAGCAGTGGAAAGATGTTTTTCCTCTCTGCTTCCCCAGGAGCAGTGTCCTCCCCTCATGGGTCACCCATCCCCCTGGCCTGATGGCACAGATGGGGAGGATGCAGTGGGTGACCCTGGAGCCCGTGGTCAGGTGGGCTGCCCAGAGGATGTGAGATGCAAACAGCCTTGTAATTGTGCTTTCGTAAATAAGCCATCACATGGGACTCGTGCATGTCTGTTAGAGCAGCAGTTTGAAAACAACCAGGAAAATCATGTGGCAACAGAAGTCTGCAGGCTCCCAGCCCTCCCCCACTCCCTAACCTTCTTGCTCCCTTTCCTTTCTCTCTCTCTCTGTCTTTACTGAGATGGTAATCTCAAAAGCTGGAGTTGGATTTTGCTCCCACTAACCTCATCCAGAACTTTGGGGTATTTGTGTTGGCGCTCGGTGTTGGCATTCAACCTACCTGTATTACTCAGACCACCTGTGCTGTGTGATGTCCCCTGCAAGCCTGCCAGAGGAATTAGTAAAGTCAGCCTCCTAAAGGGATTGAGGGACATTTACCCAGAGGGGATGTTAAATATGATTAAACCCATTGCTCAATGGGATTTTCACTATTGCAGGTGAGTCTGGCAGAAATTGTCTTTTTCTTGGCAGTACGGTTTTAATACCTGATGGGCACTTACTGGAATTACTTGTAAGGTCAGAAGAGAGAGTTCTGGAGTTTGTAAACTAAAAAACCTTGAAGTTCTCCACTGCTGCCTCATACAACTCATTCACAGTAGCACAGCAAAGCAGGAGTCTCAGAACATTGAGACCTCAGCTGAGCTAAGAGCAGGTGGTGTTCTGTGAAGAACAAAATGCTACTACACTGTCAATTAATCTGGGTCTTGGAGCCCTGGCTCCACTCACGGCCTCCTATTGTAACTGAGGTCTTAGGTGCATATGCCAACCAACCTTGCTGAGTGCAAAGAACTCAGAGCCAGGAAGGAACTGAGGGATTTATTGGGCTGTGCCAGGTGAGGCTCAGCCTGTCCCATTGTCCTAGCACTTGGATGCTGTTATTGATTACACCTTCCTCTCCCATACATTCCTCTAGCTATCATTTCCTCTAAGCTGGCTTTTCCTAGCCTAGAAGCTCAGGATCTGAGTCCTCAGTTTGTAAGAACTTTACTTTTTCTTGCGTTATTCATTCCTCCTAGTGCACTTCTGCTGGCTGCACTCTCAACTTCTTCTTCTCTTCTCTTCTCTTCTCTTCTCTTCTCTTCTCTTCTCTTCTCTTCTCTTCTCTTCTCTTCTCTTCTCTTCTCTTCTCTTCTCTTCTCTTCTCTTCTCTTCTCTTCTCTTCTCTTCTCTTCTCTTCTCTTCTCTTCTCCCTGTTAGCTACCTTAGGCTGGGTTGAATTTGGATCTGAAAATGGGTCTGGTTTGGACTGAGTTAATGTTTACAGCAGATGGGAGTGGGCTTGATGGAAAGAGTTTGCCTCAATACAGTGCTGCTGAACTGGTGTGAGTACCTTCACTATGGCTGGTTGAAAAGCCCTGTTTCTCTTATACCAGAACCCGTCACCCCACTAGGCAAGCTGTTTGCTGGACGAGCTTTCCATGGATAGGAAAAAGATTATTCAGCAAGTGCTGAAATGGGATTCACAAAAAGCTGACAAAAATCTTTAGTTCCTCAGTGTCCAGCTGCTCTGGGCTATCTCCTTCTCCACAACCTGTGAGTGATTCATAGCAGAACATCTGCATCTTCTTCCCAATTTGATCCGCCAGGCCAAATCTGTTCATCACTCAGCATCCTAGCCCTAAACAGGAAAATCATCCTGTCTGAGAAACTCCCTAGCCAGGAATCATAGAATCATGGAATCACAAAATAGTGTGGTCTGGAAGAGACACTAAAGATCATCCAATTCCAGACCCTCAGCAATGGGCAGGGATGCCACCCACCAGACCATGTTGCTCAAAGTCCACTTAACCTAACCATAAACAGTTCCAGGGTGGACAGGGATGGCAACCAGTGTTTGAAGTGAGAAAACAGGACCTGAAAACCTCTCACAGGATTTATATTTTGGCTAGGTTTCCTTGTTAGAACAAAATTTCATCCAGTCTAATATGGTGTATGTAAGACACTGCCACAGTGTTACTTATCAAGGGAATAAAATACTTAGACACAGGATTAAGCTCCAAATAAAGGAAAATTAAGACTGTTTCCAGATAGTGATATCTCAACATAAAAGATTCTACCTGGAGGATCTGGCAAGTCAGTCTAGGTCACAGTGCTGCCAAATCCTTTCCCTCTGCACTTGTTCTGTCTCTGCTTAAAAAAAAAACAACAAAGCAGAAAGAAATGTGTAGTGACGGGTAGGAGATGTTGTGGTCCCGGGGAGAAGCAGAGCCCCATCTCCTTACACAGCTAGCAGGGAGTGGAGCAGAAGAGAGGAGGGTAGCACAGTGCTGTACAGCTGCAGGGCTGCTCACAACAGGGCAGAGCTCCCAGAGAATGTGCTCTTTGTTCCCTGCCTTTAAAGGGTAAGAGAAACACTTATGCATGGCAAATTAGCCCAAAAATGTATTTCTCTAAAACACCCGATTGTCTGGCCAGCTCTGCAGCTGCAGGGAAGTTCCAGGGAGAGAAGGGGGAGGCGGCGGGGAAGGAGGAGGGAGGCAGGGAAGGAGGATATTGATGGCTGGTGGGGGGAAAGGCAAAATGATTGTGCGAGTGAGGGAGAAATTCTCATGCCTCCATTCAAACAGAGCTGACCAGTGAGCCAGGAGACCCCTGACAGAGGAGCCACGTTGGTGGTCAGGGGACCACGATGTCTCCTGGGGGGCAGGGAGAAGAGGGGACACAGACAGCTGTGCTGTGGACAGCGTGGGAGCAGGCAGTGGCACAGCCGGCGGTGCCGGGGAGTCCTGCCACCCGGCAGGTTCAGCTGTGCCATCTGGGCCGGGATGCTCCGCGAGCAGTGCCATGCTCCTCTAGTCACCGTGCCGCGCCTGCCGGGGGGCTGCGACTCCTCTCCTGCTCCTGAGCAAAGTGCACAGGGTTCGACTGTCTTCGAGGAGTGGGGCCTGTGCTCTTCCCAAGAGGTGGCACTTAGGTTTAAAACATCCCAAATGTACCTCTTGATTAGGAAATTGATCTGGGCTTGTTAAGAATTTCCAGCTTAACGCTGATACCCATTTAAAAATGCCCAGACCATTGCTGGCAGAAAAGTGATTCCTTGAACTTCCCTGGAGTCTGGGAAGCAAAACCTCGTGATAAGATTCTTGACAATGGCTTGGACTGTGAAGTTCATGGTGAGTGCCACAGTCCTGCCCCTGCCCCAAGAGATGCCACTGAAAGTAGTCAGGCCCACCCTGAGCACAGCTGAGACCTCAGAGGCCAGGGAGTGTCTCCTACATGGTCTGGGATGAGATGTCCTCTTCATGTGCATATTTATTTTATTTTCCATTACCTGCTGATGTGGAAAGAGAGGTGGTCCCTGCTCCAAACTACAGCACTTTGCAGACACAGCCTTGAGGTAACCTGACTGCTCCTCACCACTGCTCAGTGGATGCTCCTGGGGACATCTGCAGAGTGATTGAGATGCTGCCTGCAGAGGAAGCAGCTCAGGCTAGGCTTTGTCTTTGTGGACACTCAGGAGTGCACTTGCCTGCAATAAATCCAGGTCCCAGTGCTCTGTCCTTTCTGCCACATGTCATGGCCTATTTTGGACCGTTCTCCTTCAAAGTCACCAGTGCCACCTGCTGTGAGGGCTGGTGAGACTGGGAGGTAGCCTTAGGTTAAGCCAAGCTTAGATTGCCCACGAGAAAAAAGAGAGACATGAGAATCTCAGATGGGATTTGGTTTCAATACATTCCCGCGACTGTCCAGCTCAGGTATAGGATTGATGTTGCCATCAGTTCAAGTTGGTCCAGGCAAACTATACTCTGTTTCCAGGTTGCTGTTATACTCATCATGTGACCAAATGTTTTTAAGGAAAACCCTGTAACTATTTGGGTTTGTCATCCAGAAGTCTTATAAGGTGCCCTCTATCTGGACTGGAGGAAGGGAAGGACGAGTGGACCTGGATGATTTATCGGAACAAGTAGTGATACTGACTGCTGCTGAGAATTATTTACAGAATCACGGAATGGGTCAGGTTTGAAGGGACCACAGTGGTTCATCTGGACCAACCTCCCTGCTCAAGCAGTGTCATCCCAGAGCACATGACACAGGATTGTGTCCAGATGGTTCTGGAATGTGAGGGAAACTCCACAACCTCCCTTGGCAGCCAGATCCAGTGCACAGTCACCTGCACAGTAAAGAAATTCTTCCTCATATTCAGGTGGAACTTCCTGTGCATCAGTTTCTGCCCATTGTCTCTGGTCCAATTGCTTGGACAATTGCCTATTTATGCTTTGAATCTTGCCTATTCATTCTTTCTTTTCAGAGGTTTCATGAAGATGCTTTAGTTAACACTGTATGGAAGTAACTGCTGGATACAGAGCAGGATCTGATTGACGGAAGCCAGAATCTAGTTTGAGAATTTCCTATGGTGGAGAAGCTTATCAGACTTTCCTTGAAGAGGTGTGATGAGCAGAGGAGGAGGTAGGGAGCTGAACCACTCTTTAAATGAGGGGTTGGGAAGCTGCTGGCAGCTGTATAATCCTGTCATCACTACCTTGCACATTTCTTTATGGCCAATTCACTCTCTCATTTTATGTTGGCATGGGAGAAGAGAGGATGAAAAATGTTAACTTTAATCAAGTCAGCAATCCTTCTTGGCTTTGACACACTTCATTTTCCACTCAGGTGAAAGAGGTTCTTCTACCTGCACTGACATATATCCCTGTGATGAGGGGGATTCTGTCCTATTCCCTCCTCTCAGACCTTCACATCCCTGCCACTCCTTATATGTCCCTCTGGAAACACCCTGAGCTGCCACCACACAAACATCTGTGACCACATTTCATGAACTTAACCTTAATTTTTAAGGCCACAAAGCTACAGCAGTGCCAGTGCTGGGCTTCGTGCCTGACCTTCAGAGTGGGTGACGCAGATTGATGGCAAGCCTGCCGTGATTTCTGAGACCACTTGTGCCATGGTGGGACTCAGGGAAACCAGGAATCCAAGCACACTCCAACACTTTGTGGTGACCCTGAGACCTCCCAGTTATGGCAAGGATGTGGCATCATTGGGTGAGAATGGCTGGTACCAGGGAAGAATTTATTGGTAAATAATTTGCTAAGAAACGGGACTTCAAAGGAATTAAACCAGTTGCAAATTCAGACATAATTCAGCAAGCACTTTTGACTGGAAAGCGAGTGTGGGAGACAGATTTTTAAAATATCAAAACATTTCATTTCAAGGCAATCTTCCTGAATTATTCTTTTCTAAATGCCAAAATGCTGTGAATGGACATTTTCAAAGTGAATTTCTGACATTTTGTTTCAAGCCAGCATTTTGCATTTAAAACTTGACCTAGGTTGAAAGATGAGAGGTCAGTCACAAGACCCTAAAACAATGAAATAAAACTTGCTATTTAAAGTTCAGAATAATGTTTCAATCTTTGAGTTATGCCATTTGAAATAAAAATTAAAAATCACCACAGAGCTCCTACACATGTTCAGATCAGCATGGCCCTACCTGACACCTCTGAAGTGATGGAGACATTGGAGCAGAAACAGACAGTGTGGTTGGGATAAAACCAGACAGTAGTAGCCTGAAATGAACTAAAAAATGCCCTTATGCATCCCAGACAGAATTTCACTCTTCTATCAATAAATTTCACTTTGATCTCAATAAGGCTCTTTATGGGGGGATGGGCACCTCTTAGGGATGTTTGCATCCCTTCAGCTCCATTGGTAGCAACAGACAGAGCAATGACGAGCAAAGCCTCTGTGCCTATGGCAGTTTTACTCTGCTGGCAATTAGCTTTAGGCAATGTGGCAACCAAAGTGTTATCATTTTCCCTCGATCCCTGAAAGCACCATCCCACTGATCTCTATGAAAACCAGTGGGGCTCTTCATGAGCATGTGTCCATAGGCAGCTCCAGGGAAAAAATGCCAGCATAAGCAAGGTCTGGGTGCAAGAAAATCTCTGCTAATTCGGGAAGTGGCCCTACTACTTCTTATAATGGGTGGGTATTTTGAGGGACACCAACCAAGCAGGATGAAGGACACTGACAGTGCTTTGAGAAGATGCTGTGCCCCCCAACTGCCTCTTCTGTACAAAGGCAGGTTCAGTCTCGAGGGACGTGAGGATTAGCCTTCCTCCCCCTTCCTCGCCAGCCCCAACTCCTCGCTCGCGCTGCCCCATCCTCCCTGCCATGCGCACGTGGTCCCCGCTGGCCATGAATAGAGTTGGCACGGGTGGGTCCAGCCTGAGCCACTGGGGCTCACGGCTCCCGACCTGAATAAGCAGCATAAATGCACAGAGCAGCCCCGTCGCGGCTCTGTCCCGACCCATCCTCCCCAGCTGCAACAGCATCCGCTGTGGGCCCAGACCGGCCATTCTTATCGAGTCCTTCTGTGCAGTTTGTNTCGAACATATCATTACAGGAGCAACAAAAAAGATGGGACAATACAGCCATTGATGAACTGCTCTCGTCCTCCAGTCCCGATCCCCCCCACTCCCTCCCTCCTCTTCTCTGGTGCGTGCCAACACTCTTTCCACCCGCCCAGGGCTGGAGCCAGCGCCAAACAACCTCTGCTAATAAACAAGAGGAACCAGATAAACCAGGAACACAATAGAGGGATTTGTTGCACTTTAGTGATGGTGGGAACAATGTCAACTCCGTGGCGCAGCTGCATGGACCCCCTCCCATCTTCTCCCCCCAACGCCTCGTGCCCCCCGCGTACTTGCAGCCCAACACTGTGATTTATGAAAGGCCAAAGGTCACCGTGCATTAAAGGGCTTCTTTCTTGCATCATTTATTAACCCCTCTATGACAAGGCGTACTCATTGTGGCAGTGGTGGTGGCACAGGGAGCGGGGCGCGGGCGGAGTCCATTCCAGTGGCACCATGCATCTCCCAGAGGATGCTGAGATGCAGGCTAGTGCTTAAGTCTGGTTTTACACTGACCTGATGTGGGGGGTAGGAGGGGGTACTTCGGTGAGATATGTTTTGGCCAGCAAAAGCAACTCGTGACTCTAGCACAGCTCTGCTTGCATTTCATGCAGGTCACCGTCTGCCCGACCTACACTTGCTGCCAGGCTGGTGAGCTCAGGTCACTGTCCATGCTGTGGCCATGCACACACTGAGACCTCACCTGAAGGTTCTGTAATTCACATGGTAGAGTTAACCATGTTGCATCAGGAGAGCCTTAAGTCACCCTGTGCTACCAGGTGTTGTCACATGGGCTGCCCATTATGCAGCTGGGCAGAGAGGAGGCAGGGGGTCATGGAAGAGGATGGATCACTCCAATGTCTCCTTCTCAGGAAAGTAGAGACGTGCCCAAAATCTCTCCTTGGCTCACCAGAGCTGGTTGCCATTACAGGCAAAGCTGCAGCGTCACCATGCAACATTTTCGAGCCTTCCATGAAGCCACACCATGAAACAGCAGCATAACAAATCCTGGTCTTTTTCTCCTGAAGTGCCAATGACCAGATCAGTTTGAGTGAGCCATTGCAGCAGGAAAGGCTTCAGTACTGAACTTTGAACCGTGAAGCACAGGGGTTCTCTCCATGGGCAAGCTTGCTTGGGAGGACAACAACATGGCCATCACAGGCTGGGGGGTGGTGAGACAGCCCTGGAAGGGGGATGCCTGCTGGGGTTCACGTCCAATGTGAGAGCAGTGGGGCTGTGCTGGCCCCTCGTTGCCTGGCCCATCCCTCCAGGCTCAATAGAGGGGAGGCTGGGTCAGTGGGCTGGGATATCTCACCCCTCCCTGGGATGAAGGGATGGGTAACAAGGGACAAGCTTGGGAGCCCTTTGAGTATGGGTGTCAGGGTGAGCCCCTGCACAGGGCAGAGGGGACGTGGAGGCTGGGGTGAAGAGGAAGACGGTCCCACTGCCCAAATGCTGGCTGGTAACTCTGGTTACCAGCCGAACTGCTCCTGCCCTAGCTCTGGTGCCTTGAGGCCGTGCTCCCTCACTCATTCTCCCTCACATTCCTCTGGGAGCTGATCAGGGCTTGAATGACACCCCAGATGACTCTTTGCTATTAATTCCTGTGAACAGAAAGGGCTCCTTGTTCTCCCAGTCCTACTCTCTGGAGGAATTACAGGGGCCAAGGCAGCAGGCTGAAGCCTTCCCGACTTAACCCTTCCCCTGGCTCCCCAGGAGCCTCCCTGCATCCAGGGGACTAGCAGAGGTGAAGATCGCCCTGGAGCCACCTTGACCACCACTGAATGAACCCACTGGGGTCATTCAGCACTGCTACAGACACAGGTCCTGTTGGGAGGATCCCCTTTTCTGGTTGTTCTGCCCAATCTTGTACAATTCCCTTCCTTTCCACTCTAGGCATCTCTCATCTGCTGTTCAGACCGAGAGCATCCAGCTCCCTCCATTACATAACACTGGATATGCCAGACTCCATCCAAGAGTAGGCAACCTGGTCTTTCTGCCCCAGCTCTACCCCTTCAGTGCATGCTTTTTGGGGTTAGCCTTTTGGAAGTGCACCTGTCCTGTACAGCAGGAGATGCAGGGGTTAACAGCCATGCAGGCTCTGTGCCATCTATCAAAGCAGGTAGCAGACAGACATGCTTGCCCCCTTCCTCTTTGATCTTCCCAGACCTGAGTAATGCAGGAAAATTGTCCCGTTTAGCCATCACAGGTCCTTGCCATGCCCATGAAACATTAGACTGGCCAAGATGACAGGCCAGGAGCTGCCTGAGGTCTTTGCAGTGTTCAGAGATGATTCTCCTCCCTACTTTGCGCAAGGTTTTCCTTACACCTCCTCTCTGGAGCAGCTGGCACTGTAATCCACTGTTTTAGAACAAAAAATGCAGCTGAGCAAAGTCTGCTTGGCCACAGCAAGGCCATACACCAGTGGCAGCAGCATTGTGGTATCCTGCACCTGCGGCATCCCTCACCATCTCTTGGAGAGAGAACAGGTTTTACTCCTGCTCTGGAGCCAGGCAGGACTCTGGAACCACATCCCAGACCCAGTCCCCAGAGAACTTCCTGAGGATTCCCACCCTCTCCGGAGGTGATGGGAGTGCAGGGCTATGCACCAACCAGCACCATCCAGGCTTTGTTGCCCACGCGGAATTATCATCCTGGAGGATGGCAGCCACTGTGACATTTCTTTTGCTGCCTGCACAGGACACTGGATTGTCAAACAGACCAGTCCACCAGTAAACAACTCCAGGCACTGCCTGCCTTGTGTTTCCCCTGATATCCCATGGCAGATCTTCCTGCACAGCCCCTGCAGCCATTCTTTAACCACACGGATGCCGTAGGGTGCTGCCAAAACCCAGGTAAGGCTGCAGGCAGCTCTGCGTTTCCTGACTGACCCACATCACTTCCTTTCTCCTCAGGCTGCCTTGCAAACAACCAGTTCATCAATGCCCACGACTGGAAGCTCAGAGGCACGTGGAAGTGCCTAGGAGCAACAGTGGAAGCTTCAGCCAAGAACAGTGAGGGGTGATGAAGACCAGCGCCCAGCAGTGGTTTCTGTGTCCAGTTCTCAGTTGGGAGGCTGCCTATGGCATAAGGCAAATTGAAGGGCTCTTTCGAGATTGTGGCAGACACAGAATTGAGGAGGGTGATGCAAACATGGGCTTCAGGGACCCTCTGCTTCTCTTCTTCATGGACCTTCATGGATCTTTTTCAAGCCTTGAAAACGACCCGCACTCTGGGAGCCTGGGAGGGCGGTTGTGACATCAGATGGGAGAGGAATTTGGAGAGAAGGGCATGAGGAAGTGGTGGAGACAGGGCCGGGCTTGGATGCTCCAGCCAAGGGTACGACCTGGTCCTGATCTCTCTCAGGCTGTCATCAGTCATGTCCCATGATGTCTCACGAGTCTGACCATCTGCAGACTCACAGGTTTTCCAGATATTATAGTGGTCTTTCCCTTTGCTCCTCCCTGCTTTTTCTCGGAGCATCACGCTTATGCAATCATCAAATAGAAAGGGTAACGCTTTGAAACCTTTCTGTTTTTTCCAATTTTCTCATTACTTCCTCTGTGGAGGTTCAAATGGTCACCTGGCCACTAGCTTCCACTTGCCCCCAGGACTGAGTAACGAGCTTCCCAGCTATCCTATGGCCAGGATGATGAGGTGTGATAAGGCCCAGCAGCATCTCCACACCGAAGGGGACGTGCAGTCCTCACCGAGGATGTTTGGTATATTATTTCTGACTGGGACAGTGGGACTTCCAAAGTGAGTCAGCTGTCCCTGACATCTGCAACCCTCCCATGACCATCTGGGTTGCCTGGTCCTCTGCCTCCCTCTTTCTCCCTCATGGGCAGGGAGACAGCCCCCCTTTCCAGCAGAAGGGCTGTCCCCCTCCTCTTCCTCCCCAAGCCATGCCCGCCAGCCATGTCAGGTGGCAGCAGCAAGTTTCATACCGGGAAAGATGCAAATCCCACTTTGGAGATAGGGCAGGTCAAGGGTTTGGCTTTGGTGCAAGAAATCTAGTTTCCCTCCCTAACATGGTATTGGGATGGCCATTCCCTGTTGTTCCCACAGCATCACAGGGGGGATACAGCCACAGCAAATCCACACCAACCTGCCTGGCACAGGCAAGAAGGCAGCAGGGGCAAGACCCTCTCCCACCCCCAAACCCCAAATCCCAAACCNTTTTGCAAAGAGGAGGTGGTGCCCGCTCATCCATCCCAGTGGCTGTCCCCATCCTGGCCACTGCCGCTGCCTCAGCTCCTCCTAGCCCGGGCTTCCTCTCCCGTCTTTGGGTCTGGAGCAAGCTGGACGCTCTTAAAAAGCTTTTTATGTGCGTGCGTGTGTGTGTGCGAGTGTGTGTTAATCACATGATTGTCATTCACCTGTATCCCGAACAAAGACCGTGCACTGTTTAAGGCCCAAACAAGAAAGCCAGAAAGGGAAGGAGGGGGGGCTGTTGGGAAAACTGAAGGGGCCGTTGAGAGAGCAGGCGCGCGCGGGAGAAAATCCTTATCAAACTCCCAATTCATGGGTCTCCCTTTCCCTCAGCACACTGTGGGTATTGTTTGGCTGGGGGGTGTGTATGTGTATTTTTTCGAATGTCTGCATCGTCCCCTCCTTGCTCCCCAGCTCTGACGCTGTTTTACTGTATGGAAAGATTTCACAGCGAACCCCTCCCATTTTCCCAGGCAGTCCTGGGACAATACCAGTGCTGTGCCCCCGAGTTGGGCAGGGGACAAAAGCTGGCTCTCGTGCTGGGGATCCTGTTGCTCCTCTGCCATGGACAGGCTCTCCCCTCTGACTCCTCCCTTGCCACAGGTGCAGGGGATAGGTGTCATCCAGCAAAACCCCTCCCTCAAAACCTCCGTGGTCCCACCTTGGTGGAGGAGGTGTCCCACCAATGTGATCCCCTCGCTGAAACCTCACCGTGCAGGTGCTGCTGTGATGATGTTCCCGAGCAGCCAGCCTGGAGCAGAGTGTCTTTCCTATCATCCTTGGGAGTGGTATGGACACAGGATACATGGACAGAAGAGATTTGGACAAGGATGTAGAAACACTTAGCACTCTGAGAGGGGGCTGAAAAAAGGGGGAAATGGACTGCAAAATAAAAGAGAGTTCAAAAAGTGGAGGCAGGACCAAAGGAGACAAAATACAAGAACTGGAGAAAGGCAGAATGGAGGGGAAAAGCCCCTTCCTCAACATTTAAATACAAGGAGACACTGAGATTGCAGAGACTGTGTGGTTCGTACATGCTCCTTTGAGGACATCCCTCTCTGCAGCTGAGCCACCTGTGGCTCTGCAACAAGGCACAAATTGGACTTGGCCCCTGGCTGGCTGATTGGCAGCAGGCTCTGACAGGGATGGTGAGCAGTGGGAAAAACACTGGTCCAGTGTCCTGGAAGTTACTGAAATCCCTTCTGGGTCTGATTCCTTTTTTGCCCAGTTGGGAGTGATGGATCAGCACCATCTTGTTTTCCCTGCAGAGTTTACCTGTTGCACTTGGGGCATGAGCTGAGCAGGCTCAGTGCCTTGTGGGGCTCTTTTGTCTCCTGATAGGGGATCCTCTCCAGCAAAGTACTAGAGGACCCCTGGCCCCTTGTTCCCTACCACTTGAAGGCCTGCACCGTGCATCCCCACTCCAGAGGAAAATAAGAAATCTCTGCCACACTGCCTCTTTCCCATGGAATCCACAGGAACTAGCCACCTGAAGGGAGGGCAAATAAACACCATTTTCTGGCCATTTTCTGTGTCATTCTCCCTCCCTGCCCCAGGTTGGAGGTTGGTTGCAGCCAGGAGAAAAAGCAGGGCAGTGTTTCTCAGCAGAGGCTGCCTTCTTGAGGAGCAGGAGACCAAACTTCCAGTTCCAGTTCTCCCACGTTCCCACGTGCCTGTAGATTGAGGATGACCTTTACTGGCTGGGGAAAGGTGCCGTGAGCTCTGCAGTATCACTGACTCTGCACCCAGTGGGCCACAGACAGCTGTGTACGAACCAACCTTGCCTCACTTGTTTTTGCTGGTCATCTGCAATCCAGACAGAGGGTGAGCTGCCAAATTGCCCCTGTCTGTGCTGTGAGTCCTCTTCTTGTGCCAGCTACAACTGGGGTGTCTGTTGGTGAGAGAACCCATCCCAAATGGCAAGAGTTGAGGTTAACCAGCTGCTGCTTTGGCCAAGGAAGCAGGGTCTCGATGCTGCTTTGCAAGGCTCTCCATTTGATTTCCTTGTCATCAAAAAGACACTCACATTCCTCTCTTCCAAAGGGAAAAAGGCGCCATGTGAAGAAAAGTATTTGAACCCATCTTTTTTTCCAGAGTAGGTAATGCTGAAGAGAAGAAAGGCAGGAGATGATCCCTTGACAGTTATTTTTTTCTGTGGGATGCAAGAAGCCTGTTTAAGCAGAGCTGCCTGCTTGATCCCAATGGCATGTAGCCATTCTCCCTCCCAGCTCTGTTCATTAAAGGCTTCTCACTGGCCTTTAGTGAGGTTTTCCCTGCAGCCACCCTACGGTTTCAGAGCTTTACTTACTCCAGATAACACCAGGTGTGCAGGGAAACGACCCTAAGCTGTCAGCCAGTTTGCAGGGGCAGCAACCAGCCCCACAGGTTTGCTCTGAGGGCTTTAGCTCAGGTGCTCAGCACCATCCTTGGGACTGGTTCCCTCACGGTCCATGTGGTGCCAGCCAGTGGCTTTCTGGGTCTTTCTAACATAAAATTTCTGGAGGGTGAATATCTGCCATAGGAGTTGAAAATGTTCTTGAAATGCCTCCAAGCTATTTGCCTGGGTCATATGCATTAATCTCTTTGTATTTTCTGACTTAGCACTGAAGTGTCTTCAGGTTGGGTCTCCAACAAGGAACTGGGGCAGGAGCTCGGTTTATCTCATTGCTACCATAGGTGATCATCAGAATTTTTGTGGGTGACTTCTCATGGTTGCAGAGTTGGTGTTGGTCAATACCAAAGGAAATTGAAGAAACCTACTACCAGAGACACGTGGGAAGGAAAGTGAGCTGGAAAACGGAAGATGTGAGGGAGAACATTCTAAGAGAGCTGGGATCTATTACGTGTCCCAGTGCATGAGCAGCAAGAATGAGGGTGAGTGAGTGTGAGTCTTTCTCATCAGGAAACCCCACTTTCCTTGTGAAAGACCACACATTTGCCTTCAGGAGCAGCTCAGCATGCTAGAGGAAGCAGAGCCTGCCTGTCTTGGCAAGACCCCACAGAGCCCATCCCTAGAGTGCAAAAATCTTAAGGTTCAAACTGGTATGCACTGTCCAGCAGCATGGCATTTTCCCTGGACCTGATGTCCTCCACCTTCAGAACACCTCTGATCCCCTGCATCCCTTTCCCCACCCTTCCCCACAGATGCAGGTCTGAATGATGCCCTTTTCGCAGTGCCTTGACCCCAGGGTCCTGGGTCAACTTGTTTCAGCACAGAGGAATCCTCATGCGACTCTGTGACAAGGACTAGGGACTCCTTTAGCACACGGGGAGCACTAGACCCTTCAGGAGTAACCATGCTATCAGGGGGAAGGAGGGGGACCCCCATCCTGGGGATGCACACCCTTCTCCCCAAACCACCCACACCCCTTCCAGCATCCCACCACCCCAACCTGTCAGGGTTGAATCCTCCAGCACCATCTCTGGGGTGGCCATGCGACCGAGAGCAGCCCAATGCCAGCAGTCCTCATGAAGAAGCTGGCACCATGGAAAACAGGGAACATGCTGGTGGCTGAGGTGGGGTGGGGGGCTGCCTGCGTCCCCTCCCCGCCGTCCCTGGCCGACCGTATTCTGGCTCTGAGGAGTGCTTGGCTCCACCTTCCGCCCTTCCCTCCCCCGGTGCTAAGCAGCAAAGCCAGCTAGAGACATCCAGCCGGGGTATTAGTAAAAACCAAGCCTCCCTCCAGGAATGGCACTCGCTTGAGAGCCTCCCCGTGCTGCGCGCCCCGACGCCGCTGGGGCTGGGAGAGAGAACAGGGGGGCTATTGGGATACAAATCACAGCCCTCGCAGGATTTGCCCGGCACACCGGCCAGCAATGTAAGTTTTCCTACCTGAGCTCGCTTGCACACGCGCACATTTTCGTTCGCGCTTTTTTCCCTCTACTTTCTCTTACTTTTTTTATTTTCCCCAACAAGAGTCTGTGTTGCCCTCTGAAACTAGAGGGATAGCAGCTCTTGCTATGCACTGGCTTTTTTTTCCATTTAAGCCAGACGCATGCTTTTCCATCACTTTTTTTTTTTTTTTATTTTTTTTTTTTTTCTTTTTTTTTTTTTTTTTTAATTTCTGGATGGGGAGGATAGAGAGGCCTTTATTTTTAGAGTGTTTCTTTCTCTGAGGGGGAACTGCTGCACAGCAGCAGGGACTTTTAGAGGTGACTGCAGACAGAAGGAGAAAGGCGGAGTGTGTGGGACAGGCAACCCAAAGCCATGGGTTGTCTCAAAGTTAAACTTGGTTGTGTTTTTTTCTGGATAGATATAGATATAGATGTAGATATAGATATAGATATAGATATAGATAGATATAGATACATGAATGTGAGTATGCATATGCATACACACACACTGACTGGAGTATGTGTGTGGATGAAGCGTAGATGTATTTTAAGTCTCTGGTTTATCAGTTGTGAGAGGAGAGTGAGGGATAAGAAGTCCTCACAGAAACAGTTTCTCACAGTTGGGATCAGGGTCTCTGGGTGTGGATCGCGGGCCTGGGCTGGTTCCCTGCACGGTGGTGCCACCCGCTCAGGTTCCCTGGCACCTGGGATATCAGTCCCTTCTGGCTTACAGATGCGGTGCCAGTGCTTCCCTCCCATGCCTCCCCCCAGACATTTCACTGCATGTCTTCGAAATAAAGGGGCACTTCCCCACACAAGTTTGGTGGCTCTCCTCCACATTCCACTCCTCTGTGGGGTGCTGTGCCCAGGCAGAATGGTCCATGTCTCTCTCCTTCCAGGTCCCCAACCCTCCTTATCCCTCTTGCTGCAGGCCCTTCTGCACGTCAGCTCCACACGATTGCAGAGATAGGGAGCAATATCCCAATTAATCAGGGGCCTTGACCCATCCCCACCCCCATCGATCACGGGTTCTGCGGTGTGCACAGCAACTGCTTTGCTCGCGCTTTAATTGAGCAGCCCCTGTCTCATGGTCAGTTCTTCAGAGACCTTGGAGTCCCTTTCAGATTTGGTGGTTGCTTCTTCTTTTCTCTCTTTTCCCCCTTTTTTCCTTTCTTTCCTTTGTTTTTGTCTTCCTCCCTTCCCTCCCCAGTGAGAAGAAGGACAGTGAGACGGAAGAGGGAAGGCTCGAGAGCAACGATGGCTGATGACCAAGACCTTTCAGAGGTGGAGATGAGTCCAGTGGGCTCTGAAGACCACCACTGCCTCTCCCCAGGACCCTCCATGCCATCGGACAACTCCCCGCACCTCACTGGCTCTGGGAACGGGGAGATGGGGAAGGTGAAGAAGGAACAGCAAGACTCGGAGGCGGATGACGACAAGTTCCCGGTGTGCATCCGCGAGGCAGTCAGCCAGGTGCTGAGCGGCTATGACTGGACCCTGGTTCCCATGCCCGTCCGGGTCAATGGAAGTAACAAGAGCAAACCCCATGTCAAGCGGCCCATGAATGCTTTCATGGTCTGGGCACAGGCTGCCCGGAGGAAACTGGCTGACCAGTACCCACACCTGCACAACGCCGAGCTCAGTAAGACCTTGGGGAAGCTCTGGAGGTAAGAACGAGCGGTGGAATGTGGGGTGTGAGGGCTGAGGTCTGGAGGTGTCCTCTAGAGGACCGTGTGGTCATGTGGAAGGACGGAGACTTAGCGGGATGGAAGGAGTGTCCCTTGAGGGGACTTCTGTACAGTGAGCCCCCTCACAGGAGGCGCAGTTGTTGACTGGAGCAAGAGTGGTGGTTGGATGTAGTGAAGGCTTCCTCAGCAGAGCTCACCTCCATCCTGGGTAGTAGTCCTTTCCATGTTTCCCACTAAGTTTCCCCATTGTTCCTGATGAGGACACTCTAATTCTGGTCCTCCCTGCCTGATTGCCTGGGGAGATCTTGTTTTCTTGGCTCACCCTCCTTGTTGGGCTAAGTTGTGCACTAGCAGTAAACTGGCTGAGCTCAAGACTTAAGAGCTAAGTCACAGGTGGCTGCCTCAAGCCTGTCTGAACTCAGATCCCAGCACTAACAGGGTTTCTTTTCTGGGCAGTGCCACAAAGCAAGAGGGTAACCGAGTTACAGCTGAGGAGGAAGGACAGGGGAAAGGAGACAGGCAGTCAGTGCCCTACACCCGTCCTTCCCAGGATGGTCCCAGTTTTGGCAGGCCATGCAGGTACAGTGAGACGGACAAGGAGAGACACGGGTAGAAACGGACTGAGGCTAAGCAGAAAGGAAGAGTCCTGCAACAGTCCCAGCTTTAGCAGGCTCTCTTGGAATATGCTGGCTCAAACGAGCCCCACCTTCCTTTGCACCCAGAGAGATGCCCTCCCTTCTCACTAGCACACGTACACTTGTCCTTCGGCACCACCAGGTTGCACACCTATTTTCATTTTGTCTTTGTGCAGATCCTGGGTCCTTTGCATAGCCTCCCCTCCTTCCTCCAGCAGATCCATAGGCTGCCCTCATCGGGTGCAGCCTGCCCATGAGTGTGCAGAGAGCCGTTGTGCCCAAGCCAAACGCATCAGGCTGGCTGTGCCATTTTCATCCCGTCAGACGCTCTCTGTCGATAACCCCATCAACCTGTTACTTTCTGCCACAAGTCCCCAGCACAGTCCCCTGCCTCATGCCAACCAACACAAAGCAAGGCTCATGCAAACAGCCCTCTCATTCTCTCACACCCTGACGGCATTTCACAGAGGAAGCCCTCAGTTTTGGGTGAGCCAAGACACAATTTTTTGAAGCAGAAGCTTCAAAACACACTCTCTACAGCAGCTGATGGCAATGTCTATTCATTGCTGGCTTCAAACCTCCTAGCTTGCAAGGAACCAACCCCTTAGGCATTAGATTCTCTCTCTGCTGTGTCAGCCTGCTTACCCTGACTCCTGAGTGTCTAGTGTAACCCCAGCAAAGGGATTTCCTCGGGAAGTCAAAGGCAGAGCATTGATTGTGAATGTCTCATCTGAACCTCTTTCCTGCTTGGATCTCCTCTGCCTTCCCTTTACCACAGCACTTGCTTTCACCTGGGACACTGCTGCCAGCCTCTGGATTGTGAAGCTGTGCNCGAAATGTTGACTTCAAGATATCATTTCTTTACTGCATAATATTGCCAGATTTTAGAGCAATGGTGTCTCCCTCCAGGCACTGCATTTTCCTTGAAAGTACTGCAGAGCAGTGAAACCTCCATAGGTATTGCATTCAGAGCACAGGGAGATACAGCCCCCCAGCCCGTGGCCAAAGCCATGCACCCAACTGCCTCCCTGCTCCCAGGACATGGCTCCCGCTGCTGGCCACATGGGACTCAGAGCAGCGGGACACTGCCACCTGACAGTGGTCAAGGTCCCTGCGTGTTTCTTAGGGCACAATACAGCCAGGAAGCGTGGCCTAGATGAAAAGCTTGTGGGGTCAGGCCTGGGGTTGTTGTAAGCTGCTGAGTTTGCTACCTGGGTGCTTCTCTTGAATGTCTCCTCTCCTAGTGCAGGCTGAGGCTCTCCGAGCTGTGCCAGCCCCTACGGAGACCCACAACACAGCAAGCTGGGTTATGGGTACCATCAGTGTCTGGCCATGTGCATGTGTCTTTCTGTGAGGCAGGAGGGAAATATCAACCACAAAACTCCAGGGGAGGTGGCCCACTACCAGGATAGTAGCCCAAAGCCTTGCCTTCCAGCCATGGTATGGCTGGGCTTCCTCCACTGGGGTTCCCACTGCCTTACCTACACTGTCCCCCAGGTATAGCTCCTACACATGGACACAGCTGCAAGCAGACAGGATTTTTTCCGCATGGCTTAGCCCCGAACTTTTGATGAGGGTCCCTGCAAAGGGCCCTGGCCCTACCCTGACAAGGTGGCCACCGAAACCCTACTGCCATGGCTTATCACTTTGGCTGTTCTGAGCTTACACAGATAAAGGGCGCGTTAGAGGCAAAGGCTGGTGAGCACAGGGACGCTCTGCAGACCACCATTAAACCAAGCACGTCCCTAGCAATCGGCACTGGGTGGGGACAGCAGAGGCTGGGAAATCTTGAGAGGCATCTGCAAAATAGGATGCAATGGCCCAGGATTTTGTTTTTTTCAAGCCCAGAATTTGCACTGCCATGTCCTCCACAGGCACCAGCCCTCATTGGAAGGGGCTGCAGGATTTGCCCTGATGGCCACATTACCCACCTGACCGCAAACCTGGTGCCAGGGGGCTTATGGCCCCATCCACCTTGCCCAGTCTGAACCCATTTAGGGTATGTGATGGGTGCAGACAACAAATGGTACATTCTAAAAAAGAAGGGAGAGCTTTTGTGCTTGACGGTCATGAAATCTGTCCTTGAATGCTTTCCTTTCCCAGGGTGGGACAGGGAGCAGTTCTCAAATGGAGGCTGGCTGCTGAAAATGTCGGCATGACTCCCAGCCAAAATGCCAGCCAGCACCACCTCCAGGGCTGAAAACAAGGGAGGCACGGGAAGAAGGGGAGGAAGGCTTGGTAGGGAGGAGCAAGGGGCCCCGATGGAGGGATCTTTGCATGAGGGTGGCAACACTCAGGGAATTGGTTCATGCCCACAGAATCTAGGGCCATGGAGGAGGGCTGTTGTCTGCTCCCAGCCAGCCCCTGCCTTGCATCAGCCCCAGTGCCCAAGCCCATCACCACACTGACTCACTGGCAGCTGAGCCCCAGCCAGGGTCAGGCCTCTGGCTGCTGAGCCAGGCGCCTGGCACGCAGAGCGGTGCAATGCCAGGCGGCAGAAGGGGAGGCTGCGAGAGGCGAGCGGGAAGGTTTTGGCCCTTCTTTCTCCTCCCAGAGCGCGGCGCTGGATGCTTGCCCCTCTCCCCTTGGCCCGGGGGCGAGCATTTGGTGTCGGGCTTGGATAAGCCCCATGAAGGGCTTTGCTCTGTGATCCGTAACTTCTCTGCCCGTGCGAGATTCCTTTGCATTATGGCCTGGGGAGCGTGGGGGGCAGGAGGGGGAGGGCAGGAAGCAAGTGAAATCCAAATCCCCCCAAATCTCCTGGCCTTTGCCTGCTCGCACCAGTTTCACTTTGCTAAAGCCGATTTGAATTCTGATCCCAGTGGGAGGGAGGAGGGAGCAGGCAGCCTTGGAGGGAAGGCAAAGATGCAGGGAGTGGACTTGCCTCTGTCCTGCTGGTGGCACTGCCCATGGGCTGTTGTCAAGGGGAGAGGAGGTGAGGCACTTGAGCATAGCTCAGAGGGCAGGGATCTGTCTCCTGTGTAGCCTCTAATGGGTCTGTTTCACACCATCCGCAAGACAGATCTTGGAGGCTGAGCTTTGCAGGTT
Source organism: Melanocharis versteri (assembly GCA_013397845.1). Classification (NCBI taxonomy): domain Eukaryota; kingdom Metazoa; phylum Chordata; class Aves; order Passeriformes; family Melanocharitidae; genus Melanocharis; species Melanocharis versteri. The sequence goes on from VZTG01000087.1 coordinate 1,310,822, forward strand.
TTGCTTCTATTCTCCATATCCCACGTTCTGCAAGGATGAAGGTATTGCCAAGGCAAGGTTGCTCCCAGTCCACAGGGCCTATGAGGGTTGACCCTTGGAGTGCTGTCTGGAGCAGCACAGGCTGAGGGATTAGAGCCCTGTGGGACGTGTGAGCATGGTATACAGTGGCAGGAGGGAGACAGGAAAGCTGGTGTTGGATTCATGGTGGCTCAGTTGCTTTAATCTCCAGGATTAAAGCAGTGGAGGAATGTGGTGTGTGGCCACGACCTGCTCAGGCTGACTGGAGTGAACCCAGGTCAGCACCATGACGGGCTCCAGCCCATGCCACACGCCTTCCGTCTGCCAGCCGCAGGGATGCACAAGAAGTAGGGGGCAAGGGGGTGCTTAGGGACCAACCCATTACTTGCTGGTGACACATGTGATCATCCACCAGATTTACCTGTGTATTCCTTGAGCCATGCCTCCTCTTCATCTTCAGTTTTTCAGGTCAGTTCAGGCCTTTATATCCTCCCCAGAGCCTACAGCTTAACAGAATTGGTCACATTTTAGTGCTAAGGGCTCCGCGGGTGCCAAGATGCTGGTACAGTCCCACCCCCATGTAGTTCTTTTGTCGGGGAGAAAAAGGTGTGGAGATAACATAAACGGAATTTTTTTTTTTTTGCTGTTTGTGAGCCCTGCCATTCCTAATGGCTGTTTTGAGTTCCCGGTCACGAGAAGACTGGTCCCTTCTGAAACCACTGGTTTTGGTTGGAAGCAGTATGACCTTGAGTCACAAGAATATGAGGAGGAAAATCATAACATGAAATTGAAGTGCTTCCAGCTGAAATGCTGCAAAAGGCTTGAGCAATGAGTTTGGTCTTATCTTCAAGGGCTCTGAGGCATCCTGCCTGTGCATTTCACCATTTCCTCAGAGAGCCTTAACTAGAGCAGCCCATGATCTGGCAGGAATACAGACAAGGGGCTTACATTTCTGCAGTGCCTTTCATCCAGTTTTCATCTCTCATCTACTTCTACAAAGCCAGCAAAATAGCAGCTAAATTTTTTACAACTGCTTGGCCAAGTTCAAGAAAGACTGGTCCTCTGTGCTTCAGCCTTTTGCATTATCCATGTCTGAGGTGAGCAGGAGCTCCAGGAATAGTAGAACATACTGTTTCTGCTCCTTCCAAATTATCTTTAATTCCCTTTTAGGATATCACAGGATGATTAAAGGTTACTTTACATGGTTACTGTGGAGCCAGTATCAATTGCTGCTATAGATGCTCCGTAGAACCTCAAACTAGGAGCAGAGCCTATAGAAGGGAGGAGGTTAACCTGGAACAAATACAGTCTGAGGAAAAGCAAGAGGCATGGGGCAGGCAGCACCACAGGTAGTAAGGGTGTACTACCCTACCTCTGTCCAAAGGACAATTCCAACTGCCCTTAATTTGCCCAAAGTTTTTTAAAGCAGCTCGTCCAACCTTATTTAACACAGCTACAAAAGGCTGCACTTTGCCCTTTGGCAGTGGAAGAGAGGGTAAGTTGAACTTACTGAGGTGAGAAGCATCACACAGGTGGGGAAGGGGGACCAAGCACTGGCACCAATCAGTGTCAGGGCTTAATGACTAATGAGAAGAAGGAAAGCATTTCTGTCTCCATGGAAACACTCCAAGTTCTTCCTGTTGTTCTGGGAAGTACCCTCCATGGGGCAACACCCTGGCATTTGGATTTATACATGACGTCCTACAATACTGAGCATAGGTGCTTTTTTCTGATGGACCTGCCCCACTCCTTTCCCTCTTCTCTTCTTTACCACCTTGGTCTCTGCAGGTTATTGAACGAAAGCGACAAGCGGCCCTTTATCGAAGAGGCGGAGCGGCTGAGGATGCAGCACAAGAAGGACCACCCCGATTACAAGTACCAGCCCCGCCGCCGGAAAAACGGCAAGGCCACACAGGGCGAGGGTGAAGGCCAGGTAGAGGGAGAGGCTGGTGGGGCTGCTGCCATCCAGGCCCACTACAAGAATGCCCACCTGGACCACAGGCATCCCGGCGAAGGGTCACCCATGTCCGACGGTCATCCAGAACATTCCTCAGGTGAGTCTTGGGTCTCGGTGAATCTCTTGACAGGCTACAGCCAAGTCAGAGGCTCAAAAAAGACAGGTTATCATGGTGAAAGCCTTAGCAATGGGGCCTGCACCTTGCTCATGACCCAGCAAACTGCTGGTGTCAGCAGTACAGAGACGTGCCTGAGTTTCAGAGGCGCTTGTGTTCCTCTAGTCAGGCAAGGTATCGTTGCATCCTCCCTTTTTTACACAAGATGATAAAAAGAGATTTGCTTTTGGCTATTTCTTTCTCCCTCCACTAAAAGCCTCCAGCTAGACAGCTGCTGGCACACTGGGACGAACAGAGCTGGGTTGTGTACAGAGCCAGTCATAAAGCTGTAACTCACCTCTTCTCTCTTTTTCCTCCTCAAAATATTCTTCACATTGCAGGTCAGAGCCATGGGCCCCCCACACCTCCTACCACCCCTAAGACCGAGCTGCAGGCAGGCAAAGCCGATTCCAAACGAGAAGGGCGTTCCCTGGGGGAAGGGGGCAAGCCACACATTGACTTTGGCAATGTGGACATTGGGGAGATCAGCCACGAGGTGATGTCCAACATGGAGACCTTCGATGTCAATGAATTCGACCAATACCTGCCGCCCAATGGACACGCCGGCCACCCAGGCCATGTTGGGGGCTATGCGGCAGCGGCCGCTGCTGGCTACGGCCTCGGGAGCGCCCTGGCTGCGGCCAGCGGACACTCTGCCTGGATCTCCAAGCAGCATGGAGTCTCCTTGTCCACTGCCACCTCATCGGTGGTGGACTCAAAGGCCCAGGTGAAAACGGAGGGGTCCGCCCCTGGAGGCCATTACACTGACCAGCCCTCCACCTCCCAGATAGCTTACACATCCCTGAGTCTGCCCCACTACGGCTCGGCCTTCCCCTCCATCTCCAGGCCACAGTTTGACTACCCGGACCACCAGCCCTCGGGACCCTACTACAGCCATTCCACCCAAGCCTCCGGCCTCTACTCTGCCTTCTCCTATATGGGACCTTCCCAACGTCCCCTTTACACTGCCATCTCTGACCCTGCACCCTCCGTGCCACAGTCCCATAGCCCCACACACTGGGAACAGCCCGTGTACACAACTCTCTCCAGACCGTAGGGAATGGGGAACAGTGACCGAAGCAGCGACGGAAAGGCTCCAAAGAATCAGCACAGGCAGAAGAGCCTCCGAACTCCAAGGTCACCCAGTGCCATCCAGCCACCAGAACCCACCAAGTATACAGAAGTGCCTTTCTTGATCCCAGCCCTTGCTGGCACACCCACCTAGAGGAAGGTTTATTGTACTTTTGCCCTTTATCAATTTCACACAGGCCATGTGACTGGCTTGCGACGCCTTATTGGCCTTCTAGATGAGGAGGATTCTAGACATGGAGTGACTGGTCTGTGGTGGGTTTTGTTGTGCGCACCCTGGACTGTATGATGAGACTGTCCTTTCCCTCCCCTCCCCACACTGCTCCAGGGAGTTTTCAAGTGTTTCCAACAGGCCACAATGGCCAACACTTTGTCACCTGCTGCAGGTGAGGGTGGCCGCTCAGCCTCGGTGGATGCGTCACGGGAGGAGCAGTAGGGAGGATGGCATGGCCGGCTTCCTTGCAATCAGCGTCGTGCAGCAGTCCTGCCTAAGATTCACACATGCATGAATCTTGAAGCCCTTGGAAGACCAACCTACACTTGTTTCCCTGCCAATTTCCACAGCTGCACCCTAGCTTTTCTCCCCACCTCCCCCCTCCATCCTGTCTCTGTTTAAGCCCACACTCTTCCCAGCATGGAGATTTGAAGGCTTGCCTGAACAGTACATGGGATTTGGGAACAGCATTGTCAGTCTTAGCATTACTCGTATCACAGCCTGTGTGCACACGCATGTTCATGTATGAAGGCGGAGAGGTGGGGAAGGACCAATGAATCATTACGGTGCTATGGGTGAATCCTCCTTTCTTACTCTGTATCATTCATTTATGTCTGCCATTTCTGGCCTCTCAGTCTCTTCTAATCTCTTCAGAACCCCAAAAAACCTCTGAGCAAACTTGGTCCTTGCTCTTCCACGTCTGACGGTGCCTGTATGAAATGAAGAGGCACCAAGAAAGCTACTATGCACTTGCCAACACCCCGAGTTGATTCCAGTACTCTTTGAGTTCCCACTCCAAACCCAGGCTGAACTCATTTGTTCACCATGTCTCCCAGTCAGCCAACATCTCCCTCCCATCTATGCTGAGAATGGAAAAATACTCCTATGGCTTTAAGCAAGGCAGATATAGACCCGATCTTGGATGATGAAAGAGAAGAAGCCTATTTAGGTACAAAGCAATCTTCTTTGCCTTTGGGTTTCAAACTGGAAGCAACCAGCTCTTAGAGATCAACCTCTTTTTTCAGCCCAACATCTGAGGACAGTCTGCTTGCTTCTCCTTTGTCACCCCCAGGAGTTTGTCACACCAGGGAGTGAACTGGCACAAAACTTGCCACAGGAAAAGATGATTCCTGCCAACTGATTGCAGAGACATGCTGTGGGACTTTCCAATGCATATTCCAGTCTAGAAAGAGACTTTAACCAAATGTGGACTGTGATGGGTGCTGCTGTATCCCTCTGCTGATATGACTGTCAGATGCCCTTCCTGCCTCCCTTAGCTACAGATGACTTATCCTTGTGGTGTCTGAAAAGATCATGTAGAATGTTTGCTCCCTGTACGCATGTAACCTCTTCCAGCCCTGTCCCCTTATTTATGCAAGTAGCACCTTCCTCCCCCACGGCCCTTTCCTCAGTCTCTGTGCCATCCTAGCACCATTAACTCTGCATTAAACATATGGAATAATAAACTTAAAGGTTTCATTTTCACATGTCTGGGTTTTTTCAACCTCTTCCCTGCAAGTCTCTGGTTTTTCCCCCAGTACATGCATGATGGGTCACACACCACCACACAGATCCTGTGCACAGCCTTCCTCTGCCTCTCAGGAAGAGGACACAGGCACAACTCTGACTGGCTGTCCAGACTCCTTCATGGAGATGAAGCTCATCTTCTGTTCACACCTGACCTCCAGTCATTTCTTCCATGAGAAAAGCACTAACACTGATTTCTGTTCTTCAGCTGAGATACAGCACACGCAGTCAGGAGCACTATTTTGCATGTGCTTCACTCAAAAATTTCTTAGTGTGATTGCTAATGCTCTCTAGGATAGGAGTGTGGGGTTTCTTGTCTTGGTTCCTCATGCCCAGGTAGCAGGTGACATACCTTCAGAAAAAACTTCCCCACATACACAAATTTGTGCATTTTGGAAGCAGTCATTAATTTCTCTGTAAAAACTCAAATCCCCACTCTCTTGCCTTCCACAAGCAAGAACCTAAACACCAACACTCACACAGAGAGTATATTCCAGAACACATGTACATACTGTCTTACTTGTTGAAGACGACATTCTGTATATAGTCAGGTCCTGGGAGGGTATCTGAACTTGTCTGGAAAGAAAAATGCGTAGCAGGTATCACTCTGCTTAAGAGCATCTCTCAAGGCCAAGGGCAGAAAGGTAGGAGACCAATTAACACAGACACTCCACAACAATTACAAGTTGATTCCAAAGGGTTTCAATGCTGGTGCATGTGAGCAGATGCAGTGAGTTTCTGTTCACTAAACACTTTATGGGTGAGTAGAGTAAGCCAAACATCTAGGAACTGTGGAACATGTTCAAAGCTTTTTAAAAAGCACAGCGCTATTTGGATGAAGTTCTGTATAGGGCCAAGAGCATCCATAGCAGGACAGCTTAATGAATCTAATAATAGTGATTCCAGCTAAAGAGTTCCATGCACAATAGGACTGACCGTTCATGGAGAGGAGGAGAAACCTCTACCCCAAATTACAGGCTGTGGGAAGAGCCCAGAATGGAACTACTGCACTGCTGAGCAGGTCAGGAGCGTGGGTGGTGAGGAAGGGAAGCCATGGTGGAATTAGAGGTATGAAAGTTGATCACAGGGGTGGGAGAGAGAAGTGACACAGCATGGACGAACAGAAGAGTGGGAGAAGAAAGTTCTTAAGTTCTCACATAAGTACTCCTCTCGAGCTCTTCAAGAAACAAATAAGGAAAGTGAATGGGCTCTGCCTCAACCATTCTCCAGTGGAAGGGGATGCCTCCTCTCATACAGGAGGGTTGTTGCAAGTAAGACAGGACTGAGAAGGCCACTGGTAACAGAGGGGTTAACCACTCCTCCTGCAGCCTAGCAGGAGCTGGCCCGGCATCCTTCCCTATCCCTTTAATCGTATCTGATACAGATGCAAGGCTGGGGAGGGGAGTCCGGTAGGGAACAAAGAAGCCATTTAAAAAAAAATAAAAAAAAGGACAAGAAAACGACCCCGCGCTCCATGGCAGACGCCAAAACGATTGCACAAAGGCACCATTTCAGGGCTGAAATTTCACCGCACCAACGTGATTAAAGGATTCCATGGAGGGTGGGGGGAGAAGGCTGAAGGCCACAGTGCTGCAAATTAACCTTTTCTTGGTAAGGATGGCCTGGACCAGGAAGCATTTGTGCTCTTCACAGTCAACCCCCTTCACGCACCTGCAAGCATCTCCACATCCCCTCTGACCTGTCATTTCACCCAGGGACCCATTCAGCTCTTGCATTATCGCCTCCAAAACCAGCCCCTCCTGTGCACACCATGAAAGGAAGGATAGACTGGTGCTTTAACAGGGAGCAGTAAGAGAATGACATTCATGGCTGGTTACAGCAGCCAAGTCCCCAGGCAGGTGGGTACAAACTCCCTTTGGGACATGGATGCTCACGTGCAGGCACCGACCACACATACAGCACGGAAAATGATCGCTTTATATATAAGCACAAGCTTTAACACAAGCTAGTTGGAAATATTCTTTCTGGACCTGAGGACAGAAAAAAATAATATAAGGCAGAAACCATAGGGGAGGTGCACCTTCCTCCTCTTTAAAAATAGAAAACAATACCTCTGAGAGCTCTTTTTAGTAAGATAATTGAGAAAGATTTGGTGTGTTCTGCCCAAGCTCAGATTTTCCTCATGCAGAGAAAGAACCTTGAAGTAAACAGATCAAGAAATGAAAACGAGGCAGCAGCTGGCTGGAAGCCCTTGCAGATTGTAAGGCATCCACCCAACCCTTGACTCGAGCGCGTTACCTCCCGGCACATCAGAGGCGAGAGTGCAGGTACCTGAAGGGGACAGATGACTGATCATTCACCACAACACAGATCAAAGGAACTCTAGCATTTAGCTACTGTTGTGCCACCGTAAGAACCACCAGGGTATGTACAGCTGAGATGGCTGGTCCACCCCCAGGACCTCAGTTCCCCCGTGCGTCAGAGAACGGCTGCACCAGGAGCAAGTGCAACAACAACCCACACCTGCCGAGCTGGTGGGACGGCGAGTGGCGGCCGCGCTTCCGGCTGGGGCAGTGCCACTGAAAGGGGATCCCCACTTCTGATAAGCAGCGAGGGAGCAGGGAAACAATAGGTGGCTTGATGAGAGCTGCTCTACGATACTCCTGAGAAGCCCCACAGCCAGCACTGGCCAAAGAGGAAATTGGGGGTTTCCACAGCAACCTGTTCAGGGCACAAAGGCCCAACTGTCTAGAGGAAAGCAATGGAGGTGTCTCAGCACTCCCGTTTTAAGAAGGGACAGCGGTGGAAGGCTGGAGTCTTTCTGTAGCCAAAGTACCTGCCAGAGCATTTCTGTACAGCAGGAGTTTAATTGGGCATCAATCCTGCAAGCAGGGAGGAGCAGTGCTAGAGGAGGAGGGAGTTACTGCAGACTTTAGCCTAGATAGAAGACAAGGCCTTCAACAGTGCAAGAAAGCTGAAAAAACAGCATTGTACTTGGCTCCCTAATCTTACTAATATAGTACATGACACACAGAGAAAAAAATAATACCCAAACTGGTGGAGACAGCTAAGAAAGTCATCTCTCAGGCATGTAGGACTGAGATGAAAGAGAAAGTCGGAGGGGAAAAAAAAACCAAAAACATTTAATTTAACTTAAAATAGGGAGACTTAGAATTTATTTACACAAACACTAACCAAAATTAGAAACATCCCTGGAAATGCAAAAACAAAAAGAATGGCTGGAATCTGATCAGTCTGTGATAATTAACTCATCCACACCCCAATCTTCATAGCTCCCATCTGGAAGGTAACGACGGATGATTATGGGGATCTTGCGTGCTCTGAAGGGAAGAGAGAGATGAACAGAAATGTCAGAATTTCCACTGTATCACTTCAGCAGGAGATGGAAGTGAGGTGCTTTGTGGCTTCAATAAGCTCATCGGATTTAACTGAGAGCTGTGCAGCACCAGTGATTTGGTATTATACAGCAAAGTCCCAACAACCTTCTGCCATTTGTAGATGCAAAGCACTCAGCACCTTCAGACTACGAACACCAAAGATCTCTCAGACCTCTGCTGCTACTGCAGGAATTGAGCCTTGTGGTCTGAACCCACTAAGAGACAACACCAAGCATCTAACCCTGATACAGGGAGAAAGTATAAATCAAAGGACTTGAAGAACAAATCCAATTTTCATTTGACAGAAGGTTTTTCCCCACATGACACTAAAAAGGTGGCAGAATTCTGAGAACTTCCAGGACAAACTGGTGTTTACAGAGAAATTTGCACCCTGAGAGCATCGGTTACATTTTAAGAAGGATACATGAAACAGTGACTATTCAGGTACCAAAACCTGCTACAGCTGGGGTGGAGCACAACACCTGCTAACAGTGCTTCTGATTAGAGAGCAAGAAAATGCTGAACACAATTAAACTTCATGAAAGTAGATTTAAGTCAGCAAAGCATAATCAGACACTCTGGAATCCAGCCAGGGCATCATGTTTCAACTGTATCAGACCTGAAAAGTAACACAACTTCTTTACATGCAGGGAGGCTGTTTTTCCAGTAGTAAAGTAACTCCCTGATGCCAAGAATTACAACTGAATTTTGGCACAGAACAGGATGCATGCACCACCCTGACTCACTTGCCAGAGCTCACACACAGGCAGTGACCAGAAGCAACTCAGTCTGAGCCTGGAGATCTGATAGCAATGTGACCTAAGGAGCATCTAGCAACGGCAAAGGGAGTTGTAATAGATATAAAATCCACAAGAGCAGCTTCAGTGTGCTGAGAAACTGGGGAAGCGGGGGGTCAATTCCATTCAAGGACAGGGACCTAATCAGTAACAGAGTCCAGTTGCTTGAAGGACACCTGCAGGTGACCTAGATCGTGCAGGAAAACTGTGGGACAGCAGGGAGCTCTGCTGTGCAAGGGTGGGCCTGCAAGTGGCCATCCAAAAGCTGCCTCTGCTACAGTCAGAAAGGATTTATTTACCTTTCTGTAAGCAGGGGGAAAGCACAAGAAGCCAAGCAGGCAAGGGTGCAGGAAACTAACATTCTCACCAGCCTGACCCTTATTTTAATTTTTGCCAGCACTTCATTTGGACACAGGTCTGTTCAGATGGCTGCTTCGAAACAATTCCATTTGGGGAATTAAATTGATTCCAGAAAGATGAGGACCTTGGGATCCCATCATAGAAATAAAGGACACTGGGACTGTGAAATAGAAGAGATCGAGAGCACCCCTAATCATCAGTATTTGCAGGAGGAACTAGGATGGGAGAGAGCAGCTGTGGAGAAACTCCAAGGTGAAAAAAGGAAAAGGCAACTATAGCGCTCACTGTTATTGAGGGAAGACAAGGGTGTCTTAGAATAAACTGCTAAATGCCGGGATGAGGAGAGCACTGCTGGCTTTATGGAAATCAGTATAAAATCTGTGACTTACTTGAGTTCTTTCATGGCAATGAGCAAGGGGTCTGTCTCTCCTTCCAGCTCCACCATCACAGGGGCACACATCCTAGGAAGAACATCAACAATCACTTGAGCAAAAGCACAGAGAGGGAAGAGGGACAGCTAAACACCTGCCTATCTGTGTCACCTCTAAAATAGCCAATAAAGTAGGAAGGTGGGACACCGTCCTGGCAAAACTGAGTTGCTCTGTTGTGCACTTCAAGAAAAAAATTCCCCCAGATGGTTAAAGACCAGACTTTTACTTGAATGTTCTTCTTGTCCCATCCCTCAGGCTCTGCTAACCAGCTCATGCTCAAGGACTGGTCAAATCCACACTCTCCTAGTTGCCCTCTGCTGTACTTAAACACGTAGAAAACAGTGGTTCTAAAATTAATCCAATGAAAAGGGTGGAACTGCTGTAAAATGAGCAGGCCTCCTACAACTCCAACACATCTCTTACATTCTGACTTGCTCACAGCTTCCAGGCCTTGATCAGGGGAAGTGAGGGGCTGGGTTTACAGAGCATTTTACCTCCTGGAAGAAAAAACTAATCATTTTGCAAAGGATTGTGACTACACCCATCCACTGGATGGTGGTGGCAGAGAAAGCTCACGTTATATATTGGTGAGGCCATGGGGGCTGCTGCTGGTCTGGGCTCAGCACTGAAGGCAGAAGATGCAGGTGAAGAAGCACCAGGTGCCAGAGTGTTTTGGATTAAAGGCCTGGCACGGGCCCATCTCATCTCCCCCCATTTTTTCCAGCCTTTCACCAACTGAAAGAACGTGCACTGAACAGCTTCACAGGCTGTGCAAAGAACAGCTTAGCTGCCTGTGAGCTTCTAAATGATGCACAAGAGAAGCCTCATTCTGAAGGTGGATAAAACCAAGGTGAAACTCAAACCCTTGCCACTGTCTAACAATCTCGCTCTAAAGGTACTTTTTCAAAAAGCACAACACTTTTTAATATTTATTATTAAAACAAGTCTAAAAAGGCAAATGGATTAAGAGCAGCCAGCCTTGACAGCACTTAGAGTAAGATCTAAATGTTATTATCTCTCAGAAATAAGGCCTTATTATTGCAAATACTTTTAAAAACGTACAGCTTCCCACAATGCAACTGCACTTAAAGTGGATTTCAGGTTGGTTTCTTCACTCCCAATTCCTACAGCCCTGTGGTATCAACTCAGGCTGTTTTGAAGCATCTCTCCCTCCAACATTACCTTTTACAAACCAGTTATGAACTCTCCAGTCCATGCTGGCTCTCTTGGGAGAGACAGAAACCAGAACTTTCTTGTCCCATTCCCTAGTAATTTTGCCTGAGACCGAGGAAAGCTCATTGTGGCTACTAAATGCTTCCTCTTCCCGCACAAGTAGCACAGTTTCAGGCAAGGAGAGACAGAGACTTCAAGTGCAACGAAGAGCCCCACGGTCCTGTGCATCACTGTTGACCAAGAGGATGACATGCAAGCAGTCATGCAAAGCATTCAGAAGATCTAGGAATTCTTAAGGGAAAAGAGGCATTTTTCAGTGCAAACAGAGGCGCAGCTGCGGCAGTGCTGGGGACACAGTGGGCAATACTCACGCTATCTGGAGGGCACGAGTGCCCAGGACTCTGGCTCGCTCGTACTTGGTCATGTAGGGGGTCGTGATCCGCTTCTGGTTCGCCTGCTGCCGCTCTCCCGAGGGCAGAATCTCCACGTTCTCCTGTCCCTCCTGGTGGAAACAGATCCGCGCCGCTGCTCAGCCGCACCCGCCACCGACGCCCTGAGGTGTGGGGGCAGCCCCTGAGGCCTCCCCAGCCCCATGAGGCGCCGAGTTAGGCTGCCACACGATCCCGCAGGCCCGGCAGAGCCCGCCCGGGCCGGCCAGCGCGGCCGGCCGCGGGGCACCCACCTCCTCCGCGTTCTCCAGGTCCTCCAGGCCCTCATCCTCCTCCACATCGTCGAAGTCATCGCCGTCAAAGCTGCGGGAGAGACACACGCGTCGCACTCGGGGCCGGGCCGCCTCCCCCCGACCCGCGCCGCCGCCTCCCCGCCGTCCNCCGGGAGCTGCTGAGAGGTAACGGCGGAGCGGGGCTGGGGCCGGTCCCGGCTGCTCGGGACGCCGGGGTCCGGCCCGCCGTGCCTCGCCCCGAAGTGGAGCGTCCCACCGCGGTCCGACAACCGGGCGGGCCCGTCGCTGGTGTCTCCGCCCCGGCTGGGGTCTCCCAAACCCACATCTTTCCCTTCGGGTTGGGGGCGTGAAGGGGGGTGGCCCCAGGGCAGGTTCCCTAGCCCGGCTCTGCTGCCTCTGCACCGACACCTCGTGTTTTTCAGCGATGATGGAGGAGCTGCAGCTGCCGCATTCCCAGAAGCGATACCTGATGGACTGTGTGAAACGTGAGTGGGGCCCCCTGGGTCTCCTGCCCGCTGCTGTGCTGTGGCGAGGAACTTTGCATCTCGGCTTGAGACGGGGGCGTTCGCCCACAGCCTGCTCGGATGGGCAAGTGCTTTAAAACAGCGGCACAGCAGCTGCTGACACATGGGGACAAACGGGGCGAGGTGTCCCCACGGGTCAGCCAGGGAACAAGGCGCAATGGGGTGACTTGAACCACAGTCTGTCTCGTGCCCAGTGACCGGGGTGAGACATCTGTGGCATCGGGGTCTTCGTTTGTGATGCTACTGTGGATCAACAGGTAGATCTGTTGGCAACGGCCCAGATCCATCCATCCAGAGTCCCCTCTGTCTGATTTGCTGATATTTTTGTTTTGTCTCCCAGGAGGAGACGCCCTGCCCCTTCAGCGATTCGCCCCACCCAGCAAACAGCCAGTGCCTGCTTCCCACCCAGCAGCCTGTCAGCCACGCAGGCTTCCAGCTAGGCCGCTTCTCCGACCTGCCAAGGTCTGCCAGGCAGGAGATGCCTACACCCGAGAGAAATTCAAGCCACAGCCCACGCGTAAGTCAGCAAACATTGCTAATAAATACTTGGTGATGCCTGGAGCCTCTCTTCCCTTCCTCTCCATCCCCTGCCTCAGTCTCAGTAGTGGCAGTGTATCTGAATTGCTCCACGTCCTCATGCTCTCAGTCTTCAAAGATGCTTTAGAAACGGATCTCTGAGGGAACATCTGCTGTAAGCGCTCACTGACTTCTGCCTGTTGGCTCGGGGGGTGACAGGTGTTAGGGACCTGCACAGTCCTTGAGTGAGAATGGAGTGCTACGTGATTTTCTAGCACATAAATGTGAACCAAACCTCTGATGTTGGTTCGGTGGGCTCTGTACACCCGTGTGGTGCTTGCACACAGTCCAGGGATGTTTCTAGGGCCAATCTTTCAATCACACGATTTCATCTGTGTTACGTTCATGTATATTAACGTAACACTTCCTCTGGCACAGTTAACAGGGAAGCAGTGTGGTCAGGCTCTTCCGTGAGGAGACAGGCTGGTAATAATTTCTTTTTCCTTTGGCATTCACAGGGGATTTGGAAAAGGAGAAGAGAAGACTTCAGAACATCTTAGCAACAGGGAAGGATGAGGTGGAGGATGAGGTGGAGCAGGTGTTCGTTCGGAAAAAGGAAGAGGAGATAGCTGAGCCCGATCGGTTTGAAGAATGTACGTCTTCATGTCCCCAGGAGGGAGGCAGGCAGGAAGCCTGGGAAGCCAGCTCCCTCCTAGGGCTGGGGTGGCAGGCTGTGTTGCCAGCAACCTGAAGCCCATTACAGGAGGAGGCACAAAGCCCGGTTTCCAAGAGAAAGGACTCACTGCTGTGACACTGTGATCCAGCCATCCTCACAGAGCTCCTACTGCCGAGGTTTGCTGGCAGATAGCTCTCTGGGCTGCCCACACAAAATGCACCCTGCTGGCAGGAGAATAGCCTAGGGATGTGCAGGGATACCAGGGAAGCAAGCTCAGGTGCAGTTGGTCCTTTTGCCAGCAAGCATGACTCAACATAGACCAGGTCACTTGACAGCCTGACCACAGTTTGGGCTATTCCAATCCAGGATCACAGCAGTTATACTAGCAAAGCTTAAATGTCGAGCAAAATTTTAAGCAGTGAAAGACTTTGGCCTGCAGAGTATTCTGGGATATCAAAACCCTGCCTAATACCTCTCTGTGCTTGAATCTTCAATGTGTGTGTACAGCCCTGCCAGCCCTTTGCCAGCCAGGGCAGCACAAAGATGGGCAACACTAGAATAATGCATACAGAAGGGGTGCTTTGGTCCCTGCTGCAGGGGGCCAGTGCAGCTGGTTTCACACATGCTTGGTAGCCTCCAACACTTGTCACAAGCTGAGCATTGTCCTTGACACATCTGTGACAGGATTTAGATCAGCTGGCTGCAGGTCTGTGCTGCAAAGCGGCAGCTGATGATCCATGCCTGGTCTTGGATGGTTGCAGTCACTGGGTGATGTGTGTCAACTAATGAACCTCAACAGCAGGTTCTGTCTCCTCCTAACAGACTGGTTAAATTGCCCACAAGAAAAAGAGAATTGTCTGCACAAAGAAAACTAGAAAACTACTGTTCCAGGGAGTCGGGGAGTAGTAAGAAGTTGGGCAGAGGGGACATTTCCCATTATGTGAGGGTCTACTGAGGTATTGTGATGACATGTTGAGCAAGGTGAGTGATACAGCAGATATCATCCTGCCCTGATGGGACCACTGTTCAAGCAGAACTAGGAAGTTGGGGGTTCAGATCTAGACAGAAACATGTTTTCTTGCCTTTTGGCTGCATGCTGTTTCCACAGTTCTTTCTCTTATCCATCAGTGATAAATGAAATTCAAGAAAGGAGGGAATTCCTGGCAGAGATGGAAGCTCTAGGACAGGGCAAGAAGTATCAAGGGATTGTCCTCACTGAAATCTCACAGGTATGCAAGGGCCTTGGCTGAACAGTCCGTGGAGGGAATCCCGTGTGTCAGAGATCATAAAGCAGAGTCTTCTGTGATATCTGAGCAGGGAAGGGGGCAGACAGCTGCTTCCCTTCATGGCACAGCTCAGGCGTGAATTTAGGGAATGGTGGATAGCGGTTTTTCTGCTTTCTTTCCATCTCTGCATGTAACTTAATCAGGGAAATAGTTTTTGTTCTTGAGATTGGCAAAAGAAGGGAAAAAAAGCTGCTGGCTTTCTCCCTGCTCAGCTCTCCCCCTTTGTACTTTGCAGAAATTGCATGAGATGGAGATCATTGACAAGAAGAGAAGTGAGGAAATGAGAAATATCATGACAAAAGCCTTCCCTGTTGGGAACAAATCCAACCTCCAAGACTAGGCCAAGGGCAAAACACAAGTGCAATTTGTTCCCACCTATTCTTCCCAGACTCTCAGCATCGGAGGCTGGTCTGTGTCTGTTTCCAAAGAGGGGGCAGCACCATCTGTTGCCTGAAACTGGAAGGCAGGACCAATTTGTACATCAACAGCGACAGAAGTTGTAAAATCCTTCCCACACACTGGATCCCTTCTTGCTCAATAATATTAAAGACATGAAAACACATAGCAACAGCTACCAAAACATGACGAAGCAGAGCCTTCTTTTGCCTATGCAGTGCCTCAGAGTACAGCAAGCCATCCACAGAAATGTCATTCCTTCCCATCTACCCAGAGGTGAAGGTTTCTCGTGACAGCATGATGGTAACACACACTACCACCCACACCTGTAACCTGCTCGCTCCTGGCCCTGTGACTCCGGGAATGTCTCTGGAGGAAATGCAGCTGCACAGCCTCGTGCAATGACAAGCCCCTGGCATTGCTGCAGGTCACTGTGACTGTGACCTGCAACATCAGCAAATCTCTGGTGGCAGCCCACTGAGCAGGGTCTCAGCTGTGCCGAGCAGGGACAGGGGATTTCAGCCCAGTACCTGCTGCTCTTTGCTGTGGGCTTGCCGTGATTTTTTGGTTCCTGAAAGTATGGTATGTAGAATAGCCACTCTATTCCCACAGAGACTGGAAATGGCTGTTAGCTCACCTCATACATACCTGCACCTCTGTCCTCCAGCAGGCTGAAGCATGATGCCCTGCTTTTTCTCTACAAATCCCAGCATAAAGTCCAGTTTCCAATTTCCTTAAGATTTCATCCTCTGCTTCTTGGCAACACTCAGCCACTTTCCAAAGCCAGGCAGCATGCCCTGGCCCCGGGACAGCATGAATGTACAAAGGAATCAGAAACCTAATCCACAATAATTTTTTAAATCCAATGTTTCTTTTATTTCTGTTCAGGTGAATGGTAGTCATGGAGTTAGTACAGTATAATTTACAAATCAAACTTCTGACCGGGCGCAGGGCCAAGGGGTGTCAGGCTGCAGCGATCCCAATGGCCTTTGGCAACAGATGATGTGACAGCAGGCTCTAAAGCAGATTTGTTTCTCCTTGGAGAAGAGTTGTGCTTTGGGATCTCCCCTCCCCTACCACTGCTCCTCATCAGCCTGCTGGGTATGGCAAGGGTGAGATGGCATTACTATGGCCAGCTCCCAGCCATGGGGGCCACACTGGGATTGAGGAGGGGCTTGGGTCCCTCTGGTTTTGGGAAATGAGGATCCCTCTCCAGAATGCTACACCAGCCACTTTGCAAGGCACTGCTCTGGGAGCATTTTGGCTAAAGCCCGTTGGGTCTTTAGAAGAGACTGCAGCAGATGGCTCAGGGCTGGTTATGTCTAATTTGCTAATAAGAAGGCATGATGAACAGCTGACCAACCAAACACCTATGAAACTCTAATTCAGACTGATCCAATAATTCAATAAATAACTCATCATCTTGGAAGTGAAGGCAGGAAACAAAAATGGAAGGAAGAAGGGATGGTTGGAAGAACACTGCCTCCCCCATTCCCTCTGATGTACACACACGCACACACATGACAAATAAAATAAGGGGTTTAAAGTTTTAGGATGGGTTTTAATTCATCTAGTAAAGGCGCTGTAAAAAATAACCAGCCACATCTGCACACTTTTAAAGTATACACAGACAAAGCTGGGTAAAGGTCAGTTGTGACCGTGCCTCTCTCCCCTGCCGCTCAAGGGTGGCACTGGTGAGCAGGGACACAATCTTAATGCCCCTTGCTGGCACTCAGTCAATCTCGAGCTTTTCTGCCCTTGCCTGGAAAAGAACAGGTCCTCCCTCCCCAGGAAGGCAGCAGAGTCAGCAGTGTTTAGCAGCAGTGGGGTTCCTGAGTAGGGCACGTGAGCTACATCCTAGCAGCTGTACACCATCCCCTTGGGTCCACTCAGCCTTGGGACGGAGCCCACCCACCCCTGGCGCTCGAGAGAGGGGACAGCTCAAAATAAATAGGGCACCAGTTATTTTTTTGGCTATAGCTCTAGAGCCTTGTGATGCAGGAGTATTTTCTTAACCTTTTAGTTTAGGCCAGTAAAACCCAAAGGATCCTGATTCTAATGTCAGTTTTCTCCTGAAGTTAAAAATGGGACAGAAAATGGACAAGAGCGGGCAGGCAAGAGAAGGACAGGGAGGCCCAGTCCCCTCCTGGCAGAAGTCAGAGGCACGTGGAACTGTCACAGTTAGAGCGGGAGAAGGGACAGGGTGCAGTTAGTGCAAGTTTTCCCACAAACACGAAACTCCTTCGCTTGTTCTCAGTTAATGACAATAGGGTAACGTATCTGAAAAGCAAATCCGTCTTCTCCCCACCTCGTTAACAAGGCTTCATGGAGGGGACGGTCATGCTTCCCTGCAGCCTCGGGAAGGGGAGGGCTTTGGTCATTCTTACCCACTCTGGGCTGAGGGCTGGCATCTCCCTGGGGTGGCAGCTCCAGTGCCTGGGGAGGGAGCAGGGGGAGAGGCGAGCCAGGACCAGGGAGAGGCGAGTTGGGATTCCCTCCCACTGCTGGTGTTCTCTTGCTCTAGCTTTTCTCCTTGGGTGACTTGTTCTTGGAGTCATGCTTGTTGCTCAGCAGCTTAAGCACCTTCATGGGCTTGAATTTGCCTTTCTTCTTGTTCTCGGTCTCCGTCTCCTTGTGAAATTCTAGGGTTGCAAAGGGAGGTTGTTACTGTGGGATGTCAGCAGTTGTATAAACACACAACAATGGGCAAGGGTGAGAGCCATGAATCAAAGCCCTCCACTGCATGTACACTTCCTCTGGTAACAGGGGTGTGCAGCACAACTGTGCCTCTAACTTCATTGGCCCTACAGGAAAGTCTCCCCAGTCTACACAGAATAGATTCAATCTCTCCTGCACACAATTTCACGAATGGCTCGTGCTGCCCCTTACTGGGGTCAGCAGTGAAAACATTAGTCCAAAAAGCTTCCCATTTGTATCTTACCTTTCCTTTTAATCATGGCTTCCAACATTTTATCCTCCTCCTCTTCTCTGAAAAAAAGAATGGGAAAGAGGTCAGGAATTCAGCACTGAAAACAGCTGCTGTATTGTTTAAAGGCTAGAGAGCCTCCTACTTAGAAGCCACAGCGGGGCAGATCCATCTCTGTCTTGTGAGCATTTGCAACCAGCAGGATAAATCCCACATGCTGCACGTGCTGTCCTGTCTTTCCCACACAAAGCATTCAAAGAGACAAGGATTGGGAAGCCTGGGAAAGACATCAGCAACATGGATATCTTGGGACACCCCCACAAGGCGCTCATGTGGCGTTAGTCAGACAGGCTATGCTTTTCCCTTCTCCCCCAGCCCACCCCACTCCTCACTCACCTCTGCCGGTCCTCGTCCAGGCAGTTCACAATGGCATTCCTCTGCTCAATGATGGTCACCAGCTCCTGCATCAGCACCTTCTCTCTCCCTCGGTCCTCGTCAGTCCAATCCTTCTCTACCCAGCCAAACCCCAAGGAAGGACAGGCAATTACATGGCTGAAGGAGCACTGAAATTCAGAGCTTTGGGGCAGAGATCTCCAGCACAATCCCCTCTACCCTGCCATGTTGCAGGGCCAGTTGGGCTAGCAGTGCTGTGGGAACAGAGCCCTGCATGTGGCATTCCATGGGGACAAAAGGAGCACATTCTTGCACAAGGCTGAGACATGCATTGAGATGGGACAGAGCCTCTAGAGCCAACTGATTGCATTGGCATCCCTACAGATCTGCCTCTCTTCACATGAGACCCACCTAGAGAGAGGGGAGATAATGCCCAGGGAAAAAATCCTTGTAGGTCCCTTCTGACTCAGGATATTCTACGTTTCTATGAAAAAAGGGATAAGCACACCCAGAGTGGTGCTTTACCTGGCTTGTTGAGGAGGCACCGCAGTTCATACTCCACATCTGACTGCCGCTGCTCCAGGTTCTGCTGCTTGAAGCTGCAGAGGAAAGGGAAACTGTTGGGATACACTGCAAGGCTCCAGAGAGGCAGAACACCATCCCAAACTACAGGGTGAGCTTGGAAAGAACCATCAACATGCTGATCTTGTCCCATATAGCCAAGGAGCCAAGGGCCAGTAAGGACCAGCCCTGGCTGCTCAACTGGAGTAGATGCTGCAGAGGCTCTGGTGACATGCTGTGGGTCAGTTCTCCATGCATCTGGACAGATTTGCATGTCCTTACTCCCTCCCTTTTCTGGGCAAGGAGGCCCTGTGAGGATCTCCCCTGGAAGCACCATTTCAGGAGGGCTGAGAAAGGGTACCCCAAGAGAGTGCCAGTGCCTCTCCAAACACCGGCACACACTTACATGTAGATGAGCTCCGACTCGTGGCGCACCAGCATGTGCTTCTCATGGATGAGTTTGAACCAGTCCACAAGCAGGCTGTCCTCAGGGTTGTCTGCCAAGCAAAGGGACAATTCAGAGCCATTCCCAGCCCTGGCAGATCCCATCACTCTGCAGCAGGCTGGGCTCTGCCAAGCCAGGGGAGGGGCACTGGGCTAGAGCCAACCCAACCCGACCTTCTATTTTTGAGTCCCAGAGAGACCCTATCTCTTCTCCCACCTGTCTCCATTCTAGGGACATCTCCATGTTCAGGGCATGGTTGTGACCAATCTTGGAGGCCAGCACAGCCTCCTATGCTCTTAGCATCAGCAGGGAGGAAGTCACTGTTGCTATCTCCTTGGCTAGAGAGAGGGCAGCCCAAGGGTCTGTCCTGCCCCACACCCACAGACATCCCATCCCACACACCATTCTCAGCACTGCGAAGCTTTTCCTCCAAGGCCACCCCACGGTGCTCCAGCTCATCCAGCTGATGCTCAATGGCATCCATCTCCCCATAGATGTCTTCCTCAGGGATGTACTGATCTGTCTGCACCTGCCAAACCATAAATCAGAGACTTTCATTACCACTAGACTCCTGTTTCCAGGGGTGACTCGAAAGCTGGTCAACACTAACAAGGGGAGAGGGACAACAGAATATTCCATCTGTGTATCTGAAATCTGCACCCCACTCTGGAGCAAAGGAAGACCACGGTGCTTTCATGAACAGGGTGTAGCCTACACACCCTCCTCCCCAGCCACAGCCACCTGCTGCAATCCCCACCCACGCATGCATCAGCAGGGTGCCTGCAGACTGCTACAGCCCTGGGGGATAGCACAGAGCCGGCTTTTCCCTCCTTGCTCCTGAGGGCCCTTTTACCTTGCGTTTGATCAGTGGGAAGCCGTGGCCTGGTGCAGGAGGACGCACAGGCTTGGAGCCCTTGGGAGGTTTCTTTGCCGAGGGGGAGGCAGCGGGTGATGGCTTCCGATTGAAGGGGTTCTCTTTGCAGGAAGACTGGAGAGGGCAGACAAAAGCAGATCCATGAGCATCCAGGGAAGGGAAGGAAAGGGATCTCAACAGGTGAGAATGAGCAGACAGGGCAGCGCTGGGATTTGGCCTGCCCCACAGCCTCCTAAAGGAGGAACACAGCACTCAACTCCACAAGCACCTAGTCAAAAAAACAGCTGTGCTCCTACTTGGCATCATTTTCCCAGCTTCTCTCTCACAGGCATGCTGAAATATTTTCCTTCATGGTTCCCTACCAATTTGCTCAGACTACATGACATCCTGCCTCTCCTCTAGCACATGGGGTAGGCAGAGTACAAGCAGAGCCACCATTTACACAGGCCTGAAGCTTGCTTTCAGGGGGTCACACACCAAACCTATGAAAGGGGCAAGCCTGGACTCACGGATTCCCTGGGACCGAGTAGTGGATGGGGAAGAAAAGCCCTGTGATCTGGATGGGAGGAAGGTCATCATCTCACCTTCAGCTGTGGTTTGGGTGAGGAAGATATCTTGGGGCTCCCAGCACTCCCATCTGAAGCCAAGAGGATGGGTGTAGGGCTAGCCCCAGCCGGAGGCTTGGGGGGCAGCCGGCTGGGGCTGGTCTTTAGGCTGCCAGTGGAGATGCTCCTGCTGGCGTGCAGGGTGCCGGGCTGCGTCTCCCCGCTGAGGCTGGCCAGCTCACTGGAGGAGGAGAAGGAGGAGTTGGTGGAGAGGCTGGCTGGGACAGCAGGGCTTTCACTGGAGGAGACGCTGGCCAGCGGTGCATCAGCGCTGGAAGTCTTGGTGGCTGTTGGCATGTGCACAGTGGGCTCGGAGGAGCTTTTGGGTACTGAGGCCTCATCGGTGTCTCCCAGCACCTTGGCTGAACTCTCAGAGTTGATGCTCTCAAGGCTGAGGGCTGGAGACGGGGTGGAGGATGATGGCTCAGAGTGTGACAGCCTGGAGATGGGGTGGTGGGCTGCAAAGCAAAGGGAGAGCTCAGGGAGGAATGAAGGGACAGCCAGGAGAGAAGGGGAGGGTGGCATACACTGGAGACGGGGTCAGCGCAAAGTCTTGCCTGCAAATGTGCTCCAGTGGGTAGAGAGGACATGGCTAATGCAAGCTAATGCAACCATCACTGCATAAAGGCCTGGTCTGCCAGGGTAATGCAGAGGTGCCTGGGAAGGGGGAACCTCTGAGGGGATGCACAGGGGCTGCAGAGGAAGGATAAAGGAGCGGGAGGAAGCTCACCTAGCGGGGAAGCATTGGGGGCTCGTGGAGCTGGCCGCTTCTTTGCCTTTGGACTGCTGGTGGGAGTGATGCCATACCAGGGGTGGAGAGGCTTGGCAGCAGTCTCACTCTGCTCCTGCTCAGGTGTGCTCTTTTGGGTGTCAGCACTTTCCACTTCCTCCTCATCCTCTTCCTCAAAGGGGTTGTATGGTTTGGGCTCTGTGGTATCAGACTTGCTCTCTTCACTCCTGGCTTTCCCCACCTCCTCCCCATCCTCCTCCTCTGAAGTCCTACTTGGAGTCTCATGGCTGTTGCCTGGGGGAGGAGGGGGAGCTGGCTTCTTCTTGGGCTCTGCTTGCACTAAGGCCATCCACGGTGGGTCCTTGGCTCTTGCAGCAGCTCCACCACTGGGAGAAGAGAAAGAGAAATCGAGGTGGCAGAGACAAGGTGGGGTGGCAAGGCACTGGAGAGGGACTTAGCCCCTGAAGGAAAGGACAGATGGAGCAGGATACCTCCCATGCAGAAGCAGCTTTCTCATCCGAGGATGGCCCTAGGGCTCCCCAGACACAGTGTCTCACTTTCTGTGGGCAAACCTATGGGCCTTAGGGAAGCACAGCCTGCCTGACTTGCCTGCTGGGCCCAGTGTTTTGGTGCCTGAATATTACAGTCTTCATCTGCTAAGCAGTGGTAAAGACTAAGCTTTACAGGCATAGCTGGTCTTCCCTCCCTGACACCTTTCCCAGGACAAAACCTCCACGAGGCAGACAAGTGTCCCCTTCTCAGCACCCACAAGCAGGGCCATTTCAGAAATCATTTGGCAATCTGCCTGTGCCACAGAAACACCCTTCTGAAGCTCTCAAACTCTTTACAATAAGAGACAAATGCGCTGGGAGGTATGGATGAACACTGTCAGCCTGACCATGCTGGGCTAGCATCTATTAGAAAAGGGGCCTGGTCAAAGCCTACATCCTCCTACGAGCAGGAGCTGATGGAGGTGGGAGAGAAGACCACAGCTGTTCTGTCTCCACAGCCCCACCCTGCTATGGAGTTTTCAGGTGATCTGCAAACAGAGGGACATACCGATCAGAGGAGCAGGGTCTCCCTCGAGGTTTTGGGACAGGGGGGCTGGGTTCAGGTACCCGACCTAGAAAGACACAGAGTCAGACTGTCACAACACCAAAAGGACATGAAGAAAGAGGTTAAATCAACATGAGGCACCTCTTAGACATCTTCCCACAGGAAAGTGGCTATTCCCACTCACTGAAGACCTCATGGCATTTCTCCCACAGTCGATGTAGCCGGCCAACCCCAAACAATCCCTTTGCCTTTTTTCCCCACTTCACCCTGAGAGCTGCACCTGGACAACTGATATGCCCTTCTGTCACACACCTGCAAACTCCTCTAGCTCTACCATCTTCCCTCCACACTGGCAGCAACCTTTGGAGAGCTCTGGAGAAATACAAGGAAGCAGACAGGCAGGAAAACTAGTACTGCTCTCCTTGCTATGGGGATGGCTGGCAATTGCCGGCAATC
Organism: Melanocharis versteri; assembly: GCA_013397845.1. Taxonomy (NCBI): domain Eukaryota; kingdom Metazoa; phylum Chordata; class Aves; order Passeriformes; family Melanocharitidae; genus Melanocharis; species Melanocharis versteri. The sequence continues at coordinate 1,334,027 of VZTG01000087.1, forward strand.
AAAGGCCTGGTGTCTGAGCCCAAGATTTATTTGGAGGCAGAAGAGCGTCAGGCTGCAGAGAAGGAAGGGAACTCAGCCAACCCGCAGCCAACCACCTCGGCCACTGAGGATGTGGAGGGTAAGCCCTGCCGCCACCACAGTGGCCTCTTACCGTTCACCATGCCGGGCCCACACTCGCTGCCCTCGCCCTGCAGAGTGGACCTGGGCCGGGGGACAGGATGAGAGGTTGGAGGGGAGAGGGCAGACGCATCGGTGGCCTTCCTTGGGGCAGGGGTGGGACGTGAGTCTCTGAGCCGTCCATCCAGCGAGCTGGCTTTGTCCTGGGTGAGCCCTGCGGGCTTGCTGGGGATTGGAGGCCTGGGGGGAGTTTGGGAGACAGGTGCCCCACTGCAAGCATGAGCAGGGGGCGGCGGTGTCTCTGCTTTGCTGGCTGTGCTCTCCTTCTCTGCTGGGCCAGCAAGGCCCTCTGCAGGCGTAGGGGTCTCTGCCACGCTCTCCTGGGAGTTGCCATCATCCTTCCCCACCTCTGCTCCTGCGTGGAGGGCATTCTCTCCCATGCCGTCAGCCCCAGTCTCAGTTCTTAGCTCTGGTGACCGTCGGTCTGGGCTGGGCCTCCTCTCTGCCTTCCCGCTCACGGCCAATTTACCACGATGCTGAGTGCAGACAAAAGTCCCCGCTTCTGACCCGGGCTTGTATGACCCCGGGAGCAGCGTGCTGGAGCACTCCTTACACCTGCCAACAAGAAGAGAGAGCACCATGAGACTGGGGATGGCTTCCTGCACTCCATGGAAAGCAACACACCTGGAAGACCCTTGTAGGGACACGGAGTTAGTTCTCACCCCTGCCACTAAAATCCTAGAGTGCTCTTGGGGAAGTCATTCAGGAAAGAAGAGAAGTAGAGAAATGTCACAAGGCCACTGTAGGAACCCATGGCAAGTTCACAACTCAAATACTGCATGCATTTGGGTTCTTCCTTCATCTCAGAAAGGATTTAATAGATGTGGAAGGGTGACAGTTGGTATTGGGATATGGTGTGGTTTCCAGACTTGGAATGGGGAGAGGGATCAACCATTCACAGAAAGCAAACAGTGAACATCAACCAACTGGAATTAGGGAGCAACTGGTTCAGAACCGGTACAGGGAGGCTACGGGCTGCCTTGTGGGGGCCAAGGGGCCAGGCAGGTTAAAGAATTGTCAGATACGTTTGTAAAACAACCACTCCCCAGCTCTGATTATTAAATAAAACTACATCAATTCCAACTCGGGAAATTACTACATTGGAGGCTTCCAGAGTATTCAGGGGAAGGAGCACACAAGCCTGGCCTGGTCTCATGCTCAGCTTCAGTAATGCTGCCCATGGCATCCAGCCCGGCCACAGCATTGGGCTGGAAGGACAAGGGCATTATGCAGCAGGGCCATTCTTACACTCTGCCTTGCCTGTTGAAATTGGGTTAATAGCTTCCCTGTCCTTTGCTGTCTGTCACATCTCCTTGAATCATCCACTCTTCCCCCACTGAGCCTTTGAATGTTTCCTAATGAAGCCCTCCAGGCACAAGCGTGATACGAAGCACTGGCAACCAAGTCGGTCCTTCTCCACCTGAGAAGGGAGGTGGAGAGCACACATGAAAGACAGCCAAAGGCAAGGGGCTGATCAAGCCCTCCCATGAAAACCAAGCTTGTTCCTTCTTGTCTGAATACCTGGTGCTTGCAGCAGCTGGCTGCCCTACACTGCCAGCAGATAATTTTGGCAAGGAATTCTGCTCTGGGCACCCTTTGAAATGGAGAGCAGAAGTGTGAGGACATAGGGACTCTAGAGAGGAGTATGATGAAATGAAGAGGTGCAAAGCTTGGACAAGGGGAGAAAGCAATTTTCTTTGGGTTTATCTCCATCAGCCCAGGGGAACCACTGCCACAGGACATTTCTGACCAAACACTGTCCACGAATCGGCAGGGGGAAAGAAAAAAACAACAGGAAATAGACAAGAAAAGAATCGGGAGGCAAAACATTTGGGATAAAATTACAGGGATCTCCCTGCTCAGTCTGAAGGGCCATGAGCTGTGCCATGGCAGACATGGCACCTCCCCTATTCCTGGCCTGTGAAGACAGTGGGAATGCTGCACCTGCACCCCAAAACTCCTCCTTTTGTCCCAGCTGCAGATGGGAAGCCTGATGGGCCCCAGCTCTGCTCCCTTCCTGTGACGCTGTTTCTATGGCACATCCCCAAATGGCTTAGGCAGGTGAATGAGGCCTCCCACATCTTCCCAGTGGCTTGACGTTTCTGTCCTCAGATGCCAGCTCTTGTCTTGTGGCCCATGGGAGAGATCTCATTTCTTCATCATCACAGCAGGGAAAGCAAAGTGAAATTATTTCACAGGTGCTGCAGGTAAAGACCTGCTCTCAGGGAGCAACCACAGAGCTGCTGACGTGTAAACCCTCATTCCTCAGTTTGTTAACAGTCTGCAGCTCTCCACATGCTCCCTGGGAGCTCAACACCACCCAGGCAGCATGGAAGCCTGTATATCCAGTTGAAGATGTGGAGTGTAGGTGGAAGGAGGTCTGTAGGATGATGTCATGGCTTAGACCTCAGGAAGGTGAAGGGAGGTGGTCCTGGGTAGGCAGGCGGTGAAGAGGCAGAGCACCCTTGTTTATGGAGGTGGGAGAAGCTCAAGAGGCTGGGATTCCAAGTAAGTGAAGCGGGAAAGCACAAGTCAGCAAGGGAGGCAGGGAGTAGGGTGGGAATGGAGCACAGGGACACAACAAGCTAGCCAGACCTCTGGGACAGGGGGCTGGCAGGCAAACGGAACATCTTCACTCTCATTTCAAGCACTGCTGTTCATGTTCCACAATGCCCAGGGAGGCAGACACTCAAAGATTGGGTGCAGCAGGCCACAGACCCCCAGTCTGCTGAGGAGAGAGGCCGCCCCACCAGGCCTGGCCACGACATACCTGAAGCACTGGCGGTGGTAGAGCTTGCCCTCGACCAGGTAGCGCTGCACCAGGTGGACGTGCTGCTGGCAGGCTGCGCAGGTGCTGCTGAGCGTGCTGCGCTGGGACCGCTCCGAGGGGACGTCATCCTGCGACACAACACACAGGCAGCTCACGATGGGGGCCACGAGCTGCTCCCCAGATCACAGATTCTCCAGAGCAGCTGCTCCCTGTGCAAGGCCCATCGCTGAGGGCTCGTGGCACAGCTCAGGGGCTGATCTCAGGGGCTGACAATGCACAGAACAGCTGCCCTCAAGCCCAGGCACAGGCACCTGCCTCTTCCCAAATTAGAAGGGGCCACTCCAGAAGGTGCCTTGTCCCTATCTACAGCTGAAGGGCTGTGGAAGGGACTAATCTATATCCCATGCACCAGAGTCCTGCAAGACACTGAAAATGTCCCATCCCAGACAACTGCTAAAACCTGAAATAACGGGCATCTTTTCTGCCCTTCTAGTCCCACATTTCTGCTCTTTCCTTATCTACAGGGTTATCCCCACATAGGAAGGAGAGTGTTTGTACCCTGGGTGGTTCAAAGGACCATCCAGCACCAACCTGCCCAACCTCTTGCCTGCCATGGACAAATTACAATCCACAGACTCATAGAGAAAAACCACTCTCTCAGCTGGATCCCACGAGGAAACAAAATCCCAGACACCCCTCACACCCAAAACACACAGGCCCTGAGATCCGTGGCTCTGTGATAGGCTTTTTCCCATCTTCTCACCCGCAGTGCAGGGGGTACCACTGCCTCAGTCTGGCTCTGAATCAAGAAATTGGGTACCTGTGGTGCTGAAGAACTCTCAGCTGCAGCCACGGGCGTCTTGTGGGACAGCAGAGGAGGAGAGGAGGCAGCAGTAGGGCGCTTCATAGGTGGAGGGACGCTGGCTGGAGGCAAGAGGGAAGGAGGATCAGGCATGGAGAGCAGTGGTGACTCATACCACCCATGTGCGGGAAGGGGAGGGGAAAAATAATAAAATCATCCAGCCTTGTGACATAGGATGAGATCTGCCGCTCCTAACACTTCAGTGCTTATTTTAGGTGGAAGAGACAAACACAATCTAATAACGGGTCAGCTGTGAGGCTGCCAGAGAGCCTGGCATGCTATGGATCCCCTTCTGTGGCCCAGGGATACCAGCCTCCCACTGTGATTTTATTTACTCATCAAATGCTACTTGGCTTCCTTGGAATCGACTCCCTAAGCAACGCCCAAAGCCCAGAGCAGCTGGGGTAGCTGCTGATGTATTGTTGTGACCCACTGGGCCCCAGGGCTTCCAGGCTGTCAGCAGGTCTGTGAAGCATCTCTTGCTGTCAGGGCTGGAACTCACACACCAGTCCCCAGCGGGATTCCTTGGCTGGGAGACCAGCATCCCTGGAGAAGCATATACAAGTGGAAGAGATTTATCTGATGTTGTGGCTAAAGACTGGAATAGAGGAGACCTGGAGCCCTCCTCTCCACCCAGCCAAAAGATGCCTCGGAAGAGCTGTCTCAGAGCACTCAGCTCAGGCTGCAGTTGTACGGACAGATGAGCTGATTTGAAACACTCCACCCTGGCTCCACTCTCTCTGTCCTCCAGTCACTTCACATGTACCTATGTGATAAAAAATAGCTGTGGTAGGTGAGCTTCTATCTAGCTTTCTCCTGTTTTAGTGGGTTAGAGCAGATCACAAAGGGTTCTGGTGAGCACCAGGGGTGGTGGCCCAACCCAAGTTGGCAGGAATGCAGCGCAGAGGGAGGAGAAAGGCGTTTCTTTTTCCACAGCCTGAGCTGTTACATCACTCTCCACCTCTTGTGAAACCTCACCCCAGCAGCATACTCTCTCTTCCAGGCCTTCCTCAGGGGCACCAGCAAGATGCAGGAGAGGCGGGTACAACCCACTCCCCTCCCCTCCCCCTCCCCACAAACACACACAGCTCCCAGTTGCCACAGGAAGGAGGAAGCACAAAGTGACACTGGGTTTCTTTACTCAAACAGGGGCAAACTGGAAGCCAGAAGGGTGGGAGGACACTCACCTTGGCTGGGGTTATTGAAATGGTTGTAGTACTGAGACACGTAAGTCATGATGCTGAGGCAGTCAGGGACTTTCATGGAGACCATATCGTTGGGATCTAGCAGGGCTGGGATGCCCAGCTCCCGCTCTGCCAACTCAAAGGCCTGCAGGAAAAGCACAGAGGCATTAAGGAAAGAAAACTGAAGCATGGCATCCCTGATGGACAGAAGCTCCCAGACATGCTGCTTGACTAAAAAAAGTAGCAACAGAAACAAGTTTCCCTTCAAGTTTTCACCGGAAAAAAAAAACCAACAGTGTTTTTTCAGCTCATGAGGACAACAGGAGTGCTCTCACACAAGAGCCTGGCAGAGCCTTGGCTGGCACCATGAAGGGTCGAGGGCTGGCAGATACTTCCAGTGACACTGACCTCTACTGAGCAGTGTCCCTGGCCACCTCAAATGCTCACCCCACAGAAACACTGACTGGCCCATCCTCTCATGCTCTGGGGTGGCACACCTTCCCCTCCCACAATCAACAGAGCCAGCTCAGCATCCAGCACCCTGCCAGGCACAAGCCAGTACCCTCAGTACTTTCCTGTGTCTCAGCAAGCAGAAACAAGGACACTGTGATAAGAAGCACCCATCTCCTCCAACTGCATACATGGCTACCCAAAAGGAAGGAACGGAGGAGGGAAAAAGCTGTTGGAGAGTTTCCCACTTAGCGGTGTGTGTGGATTACTGTCTCTACACTGGCTATCCCTCTGCTGAGCCAAGGGCAGCGTACCCACATTGATCTCCCAGGGAGGGGAGTGCAAGACTACGGCAGGGACTGAAGAGAAGTAAGCCAGGAGGAGATGAGAGTGGTTTGGGCACTGACTGGTGAGGTGCCAGGTGCACAGGTAAAGGTACTGGGTGTGGGTAAAGACTGAAGGTGCCTAGTGTCTGGGGCATGAGGTGCTGTGCAGGGTGTCAGATACAAAGAAAAGGAATGGAGAAACAAAAGAAAATTGATATTTGCAGTAACTAGGGATGTAAAAGTGTCCCCTGTGGACATCCTGCTCTGCTCAGCCTGGCTTTAAGCCAGTTGTCTGGACCGAGCCTTGCTGAACACAAAGCTGCAAGCAGCAAGGAGCAAGGAGAGACCCCACCTGAGAGGTCCCTAATAGGAAAAGATACCCATTGTGTGGGTCTTGAATGGAAAAGCTGCTAATGACTGAAAGCGGCCAACTGGTCTAGGAAAGGACATGCCAGGACACAACTGGACAGCCTTAATCCTGTAAATCCCAAATCACAGAATCACGGAATGGCTGAGGTTGAAAGAGACCTCGGAGATCATCTCGTTCAAACCCCTGCTAAAGCAGGTTCACCTAAAGCAGGTGACACAGAATCACATCCAGTTGGGGTTTGTGTATCTCTAGAGCAAGAAACTCCACTTCCTCTCTCGACAGCCTGGTCCAGTGCTCTATCACCCTCACAGTAAAAAATGTTTTTCCTCATATTCAGCTGAGGAATTCCTGTACTTCTCTTTGTACCTGTTGCCGGGCACCACTGAAGAGTCTGGTCTCCTCCTCGACATCTGCCCTTAAGATATTTGTATGTAGCATAACTCATCTTGGGAAGGTGATGGGCCATGCCTTTCCACAGACTATCAGATGGAGCCTGCAGCAATTAGGTCTTTCTCTCATTAAAAAAAACAGGGCTATTGCTGCTCTGTTCTACCACTAGCCCCTGGGGTTGGGCACCTCCCCATTCCACACTGCCTGCTTCTGCTACTGGCTCCAGCTGTCCCAAGCAGGAAGAGAACACTGCAGACCAGGGTCTAGCATGACCTTCCCCTCTGCTGATGCCTGAAGTAAAACTAGCTTCCTGCTTCCATTGCCTGCAAATCTGGAACAACTGACGTCAAGAAGATGTTGCACCATTTAAATCTTCACCTGAGACGTTGTCTTGGCAACTATTAGGATAACCAGGCTGGAAACTGATGTTTCATATTCCCTTGTTTCCAGAGAAGCTCCTGCCTGTTACTTACAAACACAGATTTTTCTTATACCCTCAGCACTGTCACAAATTCCTCCCACACTACATGACCTCCGTCAAGTCATTCTCACATCACTTCTTCCTTCTGCGCGCTGCAGAATGGGGACTTACCAAGCGATTATTCTCATAGACGTCATCCTTGGAGAGGGAATCAAAGTCCCTGGAATGAGAAAGCACAAAGTAGCCACATGAAGTGCAGAGGAAAAGTGCCCCTACGCCATCACATGCAGATTCCCAGGACAGTCAACCTTACAACAACTCAACACATAAGACCTTAGATAAACAAAACCTTGGCAAAGCAGATTTCAGGTTCTAACGGGACAAGGAAACCAAAGGGAAATTGCAATTTAAAAAAGAAAGCAAGTCCCAAATGGGTGGCGACCAGGAAATTAAAACGTCATTCTTGTGTCTTGTTACCCACTTCTGCCCTTGAGATTAAAGGCTGAAGAAATACCAGGGCCATGTTTCAATTAGCACCACACACTGCTGCACCAAAGAGCGCACGACATGACCCCAAACTTGCTTTCCCAAGGCCATTGGCACAACAGTGGAGGATGGGGATACAGATCCCTCACCTCAAAAGAAAGAAGGGACAGATACAGCTCAGGTGGCTCTCTGAGGGTCCTTAGACAAACCTCCCTGCACCACCTCAAGAAATTTGGGGTGACACAGAAGGTCTTAAACTGCACTTCTGTCCTTGCTTTCCCCCAAACATTTGCAGCGCGCAACAAACCGTCCTCAGCTGCAGCCTTTGGAGCTGAATGCAAGGTGCTCAGGGCACACAGAGGGACCCCAGCAGTCTCCAACGCAGGCATTCATTTATTCCAACCCATTTCACTTGTTCCCCTGGAGCCCTTTGAGGGTTCAACCTGGCCACAGGGACTGATTAGCTGCCTTCACCAAGGCAGCAGAGGGCAAAAAGTTAAAGCAGTCTGCAGGCTTTCAAAAGAGGGGGAGAAATGCAGGAAGGAGTCAGTTATGCCTTTTGCATGTGCGTGTGGGTATAACGTGTGAAAACAGCATCACGCTGCACTGCTTACAGCTCCTTCCTGCCAAGGATCTCAGCTTTGCTACAAAAAAAAAAATCCTCATGCAGCAGCCTGCCTGGTGTGTCTGCTAGCTGGATTCACAGGGGACAATGCAGACCAGAGAGGTCTAGGGTCAAGCAAAGCCACCCCAATGGACCACAGAGAGGTGCCAAAGCTTGGGAGACCAACGCAGAAAGACAATTCAGATTAGAGGGGGGAATGCAGCCCCCACACCAAAGGTGGTGTGCAGGATCCAGGTGAGATGGAGCCGCGCACCTGCGGAGAGGGGCTACAGGAACCTCCTCCCTCCATCCCCCTTTGGATTTTATTGCCTTTTCCTGTAACACCGACACAGCCTGTCGCGGCGCCACACGGCAGGGCAGCCAGCCCCTTCTCGAAGCCCCGCACGCAGCTTTCCCAAAGCTGCAGAGGAAGTCGTGATGAGCTCAGGAAGATTTTCCCAGCTGCCTACACCACCATAAAATTACACTTCCTCTGTTCAAAAGCAAGAGGCTGCTGGTGCAGTTTCCTCAGAGAGGAACGAAGCTGCAGCCGCTCGCTGCTGCGGGAGCAAATGCAGCAGACACGCAGAAAGGTGGGCTGGGTGTTCAGCTCTGTTACCTCCCTGAAAGCTGATGTGAACACACGTGCAGAGCTCAGAATACCACTGCTCAAAATACCACAACTTTTCCTTCTCTACATGCTGGTGAGCAAAGTCTTCAGCTGCAGCCTTTGCTTTCATGTCAAAACCACTGCTATTTTTGTAATTATAGCTAGTCTCCACAGGGAGATGTTTTTTCCCTAAGTTTTTGTTTTGTTTTTGTCTAGAGAAGTCCTTTAACCTTGCAGTATTTTTTTTTCCTTTTAAAGAAAATACCAACTTCGAACACAGGAGGAGCAACGACAGCAAAGTTATATATCAACTGCCCTCTAAACATTCATGACCTTCATTTTGAATGCCCTCACTTTCAGGATATGGGAGTGGTGTAGCTGGAAACTCGAAGACTCCTTGGTGGGCTAGGCTGGGAGAGCATTTTCTGACAGACAAAACTTCATGTCCATTCCACTCTGCCGCAGCGAACCAAAGCTGCTTTAGTAATCCAAGGCAACTCCATTAGGAAAAGCAGATGCCAGCAGAGAGAACGTGAAGCTCAAGAGGTATTGAAGGGTTACCATGCAGCAAGGGAATAGAAGATTCTTTTCCACTAATGTAGGATTGTAGACTCAGCTTTACCCAAGACGCTGAAGTCCATCAGTGCAAGGCCCCAGGGATCAGTTTATTCAGTTCCTCTCCACTGCATTTTCCAGCTCCCTCTCTGATAAGCCAAGCAGGACCACACTGACCTGTATTGCTCCTGACATGAGCACTCCCTACGCCATTTGGTCACATGGCAACCCTGTGGCTCCAGGCCTGCTCCCAGTACCAATGTGCAAGGAGCATGGCCTCTCAGGCACGGGGAAAAGTCACTCCAGACACACCCCTTTCCCCTCTATAAACTGTCCCCTCTGCAGAGAGCCCAGAACCTGCCAGCTCGCAATTCTGTGACATGTGGCTGCATGTCACATTATTTCCTTGTCCTGATCTCAGCAGTCTTTCATCCAGGCCTGCTCAGGCTCCTCTCCCGACAACATACCCATCTAAGGGATTGGATGGAAGAACAGGCAAGACTCTGGCTATCCCAGCTGAACAACTGTCTTGACTCAGCAAACCCCAGCGTTGTACCATATCCTGGAGTAATATTTCTATGCAAATAACATCCCAAGCACTTACCTAATTAGATACATGCAGAGCCACTAAGCACTCCAGGGTTTAGGGCAGCTGCCAGGGAGCACAGCAGATCCAGGGAAGGGGGAAGGGTGTGCCGTGCAGCTAAAACCAGAGCAAATTCCTGGATTCCTCAAATATAAATCATGAGCACTTTAAGGCAGTGCCACATAATAAGCCATTCAGCTTTCCAGGTCTTGTCAGGGAAACGTAGGCAATACATGGGAAGGAACAAACAAGATTTGTGATCCTGCCTGTAACCAAACCCACGACTCTAGGGACACAAAACAGCGTTTCTAAAACAGCTCTCACCTCCTGTTTTCCTCAAGCCTCCATCTCTCCCAGCACTCAAAAGGCATGTGCCATACTCCTTTATTCTTCTCACCCCTGAATGCCAAGATCCTTCCCCGAGCTCCAGGGAGGCTGTACAGCTTGGGACTCTGAAAGATGCTCTTTGCTTCACTAAGCTGTAGCAAATGCCTTGTAAACACTAATTTCATGCTTCAGATTTCTAGAGCACTGAGCACACAAACTCATTAATCCCCACAGTCCACTGTCAAGTTGGTCTGGATGTTGCCAGCTTAACTGAAAAGGGAAGAGAAGAGATTAAATGTCTCATCTCCAGATCACACAGCCAGCAGCACAGTCAGAGGCTTAATCTAAGTTTCCGCTTTCCCTGCCTGGGACAGCGAGGCAACGAAGCCAAGTGAAGTGCCTACAACAGCAGAGTCAGGGATTTTCATCTGCATGGTTCAACACACAGGTCCTACAGGTATGCACCTCGTTCTTGGTGGCCACTTCAAGACACCTTTAGCTGGATTCAGTGGACACTGAGGAATTCCAGTCTATCTCTTTCGAAATGCCCGAACCTATAGTGTTCCCAAGAGCTCTGCAGGAGCTGCTCCAAAGCTCTCCAGGGCACCATCCCTCTGATTCTGTTTGCCTTTTTCCAATTGTGTTCAAACCAGGGGTCATGTGGAAAACTGTCCTCAGTCTCACTTACCCATATGGTCTTTCGTGACAGCCTCTTCCCCAGTGTGTCCCCTCCCAGCACAGCAGCACAACGGGGGTGCATCCAGGTGGGGTCAGAAAACCGGGCCAGGCTGACAGCCACCACAGCAGCAATGCCCAGGGGATCAGGGTGGCAGAGGAGTGGTGTCACACAGGTAGAGAAGAGCTTCAGCTCAGCTCTCATATGGATGTGCCCATTCCTCCCCTCTGCAATCCCAGGGGAAGCCAGCAGGAAGCAGGGAAGCAGCTGCGTGCAGAGGAACTCCAGCCTTCGGGGAGCAGCGCAGCTGCCTCGTGTGGGCCAGGAGAGCCCCGCACAAAGGAAGACCACACAAGGTCAGAAACGCACTCGCAGATCCCTGCCAAGTCCCATTACTGGGCTGACTGAAAGCACTTTAGAAGAAAAGAAAGGCAACCACTTTTCCTCTGCCGTCAGGAGATTTACTGCCTCTGATCCAATCTTCCCACTTCCAAATCGGGACAGGCTGAAGAAGCTGGAATCAGATGAAATGATGCTACTCTCCTGACGCCCGTCTGAAAATCCTTCTACAACATGCCATGTCCTTGTAAGGCCCTGGGCTTTGTCTCTACAATGCAGCTCGTGCAGAGGACCTGTGAAGCACGTAGTTAGGACATCTGCCAGGAGCAGATTTAAGCCCACTGACAACTTAAGAGCAGCAGCTTCTGCTTAATGGGATGGTAAATATGGTTAATGGGAAACCATCAAGTGGCTTTACTGGTGTTTATCATAAGCTTTTGCTGAAGCTCTGCTTTTCAGTTCCCAGTTACTGTGCCATTTACAAAAAAAAAAAAAATTGCAAGTGTTCCTGTCCTTAATTTTCCTCTTCCCATCCAGCAGCCTTGCAACTGGGAGCGTTTCCAGAGTCTCCATTCTAGCTGGTCAGAGCGAGCCATACCATCCAAGAGCTGCAGGACAGAAGACCACACAGCTCCTTCAAGACCCAGAGTGATGCAGAGACACCGTATGTCTTGGCTCTCTGCCATTCCAGAACACCACGCTGAGGGTTTTGGGGCAACCACCGGAAACACAGCAGGCAGTAGTTCGGTTTCCAGCCTACCTGCTCAGCTTCAGCTTATAAGGACACAGGCCTGTTTCACCCTCTCATGGACACCACAGCTCCACAGTGGAGTCACAGCCAACCCTCTGCCTGACAGAGGTTGCTGTCACAGCAAAAGGCCTTCCTGGGGCCAGCTCAGGAAAGAGAATTTGGTCAATTTGGGCTACCTCAGAGGAAGAACCACCAGTCCCAGAGGAGAACGCGGCAGGGGACGCATCACCCTTGTCGGCTTTAGCGGCAGGCAGAGGAGCGCGTGCATGCCGGAGGCACAGCGAGGTGGGGCGATGCCTACCTGCCCTGCAAGGGCTACCAAGGATTAGAGCAGATGGGCGCCGGATTCCCAGCACCGCCGGGGCACGCAGGGTTACAGCGGCAGGTCGGGGCAGATTCCTTCCAGCGGCTCAGCCAGTTTCTCCAGCCTGACACAGTGCCCCCAAGCGATCCCAAACTCACCGTCTGCCTCCTGAAACTCACACTCCCCCTCAGAGACACCCAAGCTGGGGGAGGCTAGAGAGGCTCAATACCTCTACTGGCATTTACTACCTCCTGCTTGTACTGTGGCATTCACAGAAAACAAGCTAGAAGCAAATGCAAGCAGCAACCTGGTCCAGGCCTCTACACATTTCAGAGTGGCTGCCTCTGGCAGCTGGGAATGTCCCTGTGCAGGGCAGGCCTCTGGTCCTCTCAAAATGTGAAAGCTCACGTCTCGGTGGGGCAAAACATCCCCGCACCCAGATACCAACACCGTGTCTCCTCTTTGGTAGGCACCGCTCCCATTTGGGTGTACAGACCTAGTCCACTTCCATGCTCTCACCAGCCTTAAATCACACTTCTGCTAACCCTGACCTTGACAGGTCTGCAGGACCAGGTCAGAAGGTCATTTGCTGAAACACAGAATGATAGAATGGTTTGGCTTGGAAGGGACCTGAAAGACCATCTGGTTCCAACCCTGCTGCCATGGGCAGGGACACCTTCCATCAGACCAGGTCGCTCAGAGCCCCTTCCAACCTGGCTTTGAGCACTGCCTAGGAATATGGAATCCTTCATCCCGAGTACTCAACTATTTCTCGACAGCATCTTTCTCAGCGCATCAGCACAACGGAGGCACATCCGCTCTCTGAGCCACTCATGTCCATGCTCAGGGAGCTTCCCTGCCAGCCAGCCTGGAGCCTCTTCCCACGGCGCCTCCAAACCCCCTGTGAACCCCCCGGGTTGGCTGCTGAGAGACACAGGCGGCCCAACCCCTGCATGAGAGGGGGGTCCCGGCGGTCCCGCGCCCCAAACCTCCGCGCCCCCCGCTCGTTCTGCCAGCAGCGCCCGCGGGCGGCAGCCGGGGCCCCGCGGCGCCCCGTCCGAGCGGCGGGCAAGGCGCGGCCTGCACTCACAGGAGGTCGGGCCGGTGGCGGTGCAGGATGGCGCAGAAGGCCAGTCCGTCGCGGAAGGACGTGCTGAGGTCGCGGATCTCCACGCCGCGGTAGCCCTCGCACTGCCGGCGGCACCAGGCTTGCAGGGCGCCCCNCGGGGCGGGGCTCCGGGGGGCGGGACCCGCACACGCCGCGGAAGCTCCCGGGCCCCCGGGCTCGGCGCTTCCCGGGGAGCAGAGCACCCTCTCCCAGCTCGGGAAAAGAGTCGGGCCTCCATTCAATTTAAATTCAACTAGATTAAAACCCACTAGGCAACCTGATTTCTGGATCCCTCTCAGGCTTAGACAGAGGCTGCTCCAGGCAGAAGCAGCTCTCAGCAGCCCTAGGGGCATAAGCCACGGCAGTGGAGTACGTGTGGAACGTAGGTGGCTCCCAGGGTAGGCTCAGGGCCAGGGAAAGCTTTGAAGATCAAGACACTTGGAGTCACAGGCAGCGCTTCACAGGAAGCCCTGGAAGAAGCGGAGGAAGAGTGCGATACAATCTCAGGAACCCACAACATCGAGGCGATGGATTGTCACGAGAGCTGGTGTGCACGCTAGGGGTGATAGTTGGACAAGAAGGGGGAGCACACTATTAAAGGCTACTTTATTTGGCTCAGCATTCTTTTCACCTACAACAGCTGCCTCTGTGGAATACCAAACCATCACACTGATGTTGAGCTTATTGCTGCCAGTTCCAAATCTGAAAGCGTCTATTCTCTGCAGTTATTTTGTAGGGGCTCTACACTCCTTCCTTCACTCAGATTTCATGTGTAGCACCCTCTTTCTTCTACTCCATTGTTTCATTCTATGACTATGGTCCCAGAACTGCAACAAGTGAAAAATCAATTCTCTGACTGGTTTGTACAATCTCCCCACTCAGTGCCCGAGATAAGCTGTGGTGTAAATCACAAGAAAAACTACTCTGTAGCAAAAAAGGAAATGAAACATTGTGTCGGTCTTGTAATGACTGAGCTGGCTACTCAGCATTCCCCAGATCTGCCTGACACCGCCTTCCTGATGTATCCTAAGGGACAGCAGGATAAGGGAGGTTTTCCTGATTTTTCCAGGTTCCATAATTACACTCAGCCCCTTCACAACTGTAGGTCAGAGACAGAGACACAGACTACATGGTACATGACCCTGTACTGTGGTTCCCTCTGACAAAACCGTTTTGCCCAGAACCATGTCCACTCCCCAAACCCTGCTGCGGCAGGGGAGGCTCGAGCTCTAGCCACCCCCGCCTCCCCCTGGAGTGCCTTCCCAGCACCAGCGGGCCTCTGTTGATGCTGCTGAACACCCTGCATTCCTCCGGCTTCAAGCAGTGCCAGGCACCGCAGCTCACTGAGCCCATCTTTCCATCCAGTGAGAGCTGCAAGCTCCTCCTGGCTTCGTTCCACCAAGTGCCAGTCCTGCTCAGTTAACCTTCGGCAGTCCCTCAGAGAAGGCGCAGAGCCAGGGAGATCACTGGATGGTCTCTGTGCATCCTTTGGAAGGTGCTCTGGCAGATGGAAACAAAGCAACAGCATATTCACATACCTGAGAACAGCCTGTAACCACTGGAGTGTTTCGGATGACACAGATATGCATGAAAAGTCTGTAATTCCAACATGCCAACCAGATACTAAAATACCAATAACACACTGAATTCCTTTGCTATGCTATGAACTAGAACTGATCATGGAGATAACCTGCCAGGGTTCTCATGTTGTGTATCACATCCACCTGAGCACGTCCTGGGAAAAGATTTAGGCTTTGGATAACAAGAAAGTAGGGCAGTTGCTGTTGACAGCTATGCTTACTGTGCTGCTGTTGGCAAATACACAGAAGGAAAAGTGCCAGCCCTAAAATCAAAAAGGAGCAGATTCTGCTTGATACGAACACAGCTCCCCACGGGCTGCTGCAATGCAGTGGCATCTCAGTCCTTTAATTTCTTAATGATATGGCTGCCTCAAACCCTCCAGAACTGGAGGCAGTGAGCTCCTAGCATCCATAACACTAAGAGCAGCAGCCAGAAGGCCAACAGGAACTGCCCATTTAATCTCACTGTGCTGCCTCTACTCTGCCTGCCTGAGTTACTCGACTTTGTGACGGGAAACAGAGTTAATTTTTGAGCAGTATCTAGGACACTGGAAACCTGACCCTCACTCAAACACAGAATATAATCCAACAAAGGCTAATTATTCCCTTCGTCTAAAGAGAATCACACACAGAGCCAAACTGGACTGCTAGGACCACTCTCTCAGTGGAAAGGAATGAGAGGGAGAGGTACAAAGAGGCAGATGGTGTATCTGAAACATGCTTTGTGTAGCTTTCTATTACGCATGCAGCTTTTCCTCTTGCACCTGTTTCTACCACTCAAACACCAAACCATTTAAAGATGGCAAAAGGGAGAGAGGGTGTGGAGGGATGCAATTCATTCTTTGCATTCTCTTCCCCAATACTTGCAGGTCCTTGATTCCCCTTTATGTGACTCGTTTTCAACTTTTTTTTCCCCCTCTTTCAAGGCACTGCAAGTTTGCGGCTGGAGAGCAGGGAAAATTTGCATTTAAAGGGTTTTAATAAATTAAAGGTCCTCGGGGAGTTTTCCAGAGAAACTGAACTCAATTAAATTAAGGGCCAGGTCTCGGGCATCACTTCTGCTGAAATAAAACACAACCTCCAGCAAGGACATCTCATCAGATGACCAGTTAATACTGGTTCAATGTTTACAGAAATTGTCCCCTCTCCTTTACAAACATGACAATCCACTTTGGAGCATTTCTACTCCATAGCAACTAAAATAAAAAAGAGGGGAGGAGAGGCAAAAATCCAACCTTCTGAGAAAGCAACTACAACTCAGGTCTATTCAACGCATGAGGTTACTAAAAGCTAAAAGGAATTGTATTAACTTTTATCTCTTTCCATATCCTGTGAAGACAAGATCTGCTCCCTATTGTTACCTGCAACAACATGGACTAAGAAGAGCACAAACCAACAGCAGCTGCCAATGTCTCCAGATGCAGTTATACTCTTCAACAGAGGAAAAATAAATGAGTACAAATGCTCACCAGGAAAATTCCACTAATTTATTAGATGTCTTGTCCTTCATAGGATAGTTTGAGCCAAACAAGTCTGCATATTTAAATACAAAAGCCTTCTGAGTCACAGGAGATTCCAGAAATGCCAGAACCCTGAGCTCCCCTCCCTCAACACAGAGAATAATCTCTCCCACCCACTTCTCTGCCCAGACCTGCATCCACATTAGGGTCTCTGGCCCATCTTCTTCAGGGTTCGGTTCAGCTGGAATTAGAGAAAGCAAAGGTCAGAAAAATACACAGTGATTGATACACACTGCTGTTGCCTTCAGCAGACTTTATCCAATGCCTCTTAACTCCTTCCTCTCCAACTCACTGACAGAGAGCTCTTGAGCAAGTACAGTGTGTCAAGTAGAAGGGAAATAAGCAGAACTCTCTCCTCTCCAAGACAGCAGAGGAAGATGTGGGCAGAAGAGAGGATGCGAACTTGTAGCAGCGGTTAAGTCCCCAAATCTCAAAATTTTGCCCTCTGAGTTTCCAGTGCACAACAACCTCTACTGGGAGAGAGTGGAGCAGTGACAGAATGTCACCTCCTGGCCAAGCTCAATGCTGAAGCCATCTATGCTCTGGAAATCTCTGAGGCCATTTTCTAGAGTCATAGTTACGAAGTGACAGATGTGATTTTGGCTGTGTTACTGATAGGGACACCGCATTTATCTAGGGACAATGGAGTCAGCATCCTTGGACAGTAAGATTCCTCCTTTTCCACTGTGGCTCAAACGAGCACTTCTCACAAAAAACATACCATTCTTCAAAGGCCAGCAGCTGCTGCTTAGAACACCTGCCTTTGTCCCGTGCCTTGCGGAGCCAGGGCTCAGTCCAGCATGGAATTACACAGCTGTCTCACACAAGTGTGGACCCTCGAGGGCCTGCACAGCACAGTGCTTGCCCCATGTTCCCTGCAGAGCTACACAGCTCTCCCGCCCAGGCCTCACCTCCTCAAACTTGTGGATCTGGCGGATGAAGAAGTCCCCATAGCGTCGAGCAACCTTTGTGTCTGCAATATGGATCATGTCCTGGGAAGAGAACAGGGTGAGATTAGGAAAAGGACTGTACTACTAGCAGGGAGACAGCAAGAACTGCCAAACATAAGGATCAACCAACCTAAGGGGCTTCACGCCAGCCATGGCTCAGCATCACACATATCTGACCCGTGCTAGTCCCACAGCACCCATTCAGCTCTCCTTGGGCTGTCTTCCCTCATACCTTTGCCTGGGATGGGTCCCCAGTTCACGTTGTATTCACTTCCCACATTCTTACATGCTCTTTGTCTTCCTTGCAGCAGTTTGACAGTTCCAACCTGTTCATGTTTCCCTCTTTTCAGTCATGCTCTACGCCATGAGAGCTGGGCTGAGACATGGCATGAGACTCGCAAGAAGAGGTCTGCTATAAGGACCAAGAACACAGGGCAGCCTGGTCTCCTTCCTAGCAAGAAACCTACTGGTTACTGCTGTCTTCTTTGAATAAAGTCCTACAAGACTCTTTGCTACGCTTCCTGCTGTTGGAGCTCCAAAGGCAGATGGCAACAGCCCCACATCTTGTGTTTAGATTCCTCCTAGACCAGCCACAGCTAAATGCTGCCCCAATGCAAAGCAGACCTGTAAGATGACCGAGCAACATCTCTGCTTTGTCAAACAAAGGAGAGATGTGGGGGGCACCTACAAGGACAATCCCACCTGACACACTAACAGCAGCACTATCTGTCACTCAATTGTCACCTCCCAGAACACTGACAAGCAGTTCCCCCTCTGTCCTGGGGAAGTGTTTGTTTTTTAAGTACGCTGACTGCCAAACCTGCCTGTGATATTCCATCACTCTTCATCCACTGATACTCTTTTTATGCAGGGCTATAACTTCATTGTGGATAGCCAAGCCCTAAAAATGGCAAAGGAAGAAGGAATGTTTCCCACAGAATGGAGCAAAACAAGGTGCTGCCAATTCCAGAATTTCTTGGGTGAAAGAATTTCCCAGCCAGCAAGCGGCAAATACCAACCTTGTCAATATAGAAGTCAACCTCAGAGGCAGACTGGAACTCTCCATCCAGGGCAGATATGCCACTGGTCCATACCAGGTTCTTCATCTTGTGCTTGAAGACGAGCAGCTGGATACGGAACTCCTGCTCTGTGAGGTCTAAGAAGCCGGCCAGCTTCGCCACGGGCATGGTGGTGTAGAGCTTGAGGAAGCTACGGATGGTGGAGAGCTGAGCCTGCTGCTGAACTTCATCAGCGAAGACCTTGAGCTGCTGCAGGAAGGGCTCCTTATGGTAGTTGGGGTGCACATTGTCATAATTGGGCACCACAGGGGAGAGGAACTTGGGGCAGGCGTAACTGAAGAGCTCCTCATAGACCTGCGCGTCGCCCTTCTGCATGCGCAGCATCTTGTCGCCGTACTTCTCGCGCAGCTGCAGGTGGATGCTCTCGTCTATGCGCATGGGGTACATGGTGAGGGCGATGGCCAGCAGCGCGTGCATCTGCTCGTTCTGCTTGTTGATCTGAGACAGAGAGGAGACCCCGTCAGCGCCAGAGCGTGCTCAGGCTTTAGGGTGCCCAAGGGAGCTGGCAGCTGCACTTTGCAGAGGAAGACCCTTTACACAGAGCACTGATGGTCCTAATGCTCAAGGGGGACAGCACAAAGCAGCTGCGCCCCTGGGCAAAGCAAATGGATGAACGACATATCAAGGCTCTTATAAATAAAAAAGAGGGCTGGACAAGAGGAAGGTGCAGAGTGAATGCATCCAGAGCCACGCAGAACCCAAAGGGCCAGAAGTGTGTTTGACTGTTTTAGTACAAGAACATGCAGAGAAGGGAAGGCAGACAGTTTAATAACCATCTCCTGGCAAGAGACAGTTATCAGAGAGGTCAGTGAAGAAAAGACTGAGAATCAAGATTTATCTGAGTGTGGGATGAAATGGATAGCTGTGTGGCTGAACAGACACGCCAACTTTTTGGAGTGTCATAGAATTAACACTGGCAGGATTTGGCTAAACAAAGAGTTGGAAATTAATCGTAAGAATAAAAAGTAGACAGCCGGTAAAACAGGCACCAAAATCAGGAGGTAAGACAGCTTAGGTAGAAAGAGAAAAAAGCTTTGTTACAGCCATGTCTGTGAGTGATTATCAGATAATGGAAATATATCTGACAACGGCAGCAACCTGAAGAGCAGGACTGGACCAGAAACACAGCTGAGTCTGAAGGAACATCAACGAGAGTATCATCATCAGCTGATACTCACTAACAACCCTGCCTAGAGGGAGAGTGCAGATGGACCTGGGACAACAGCATGGGGAACACTCAAAGTAACTAGTAACACAGCTAAGAGAAAATATTGTCACATGTGGCAAATGAGTTCAGAGGATGCCCAGTCAACACCACCAGCAAAGTCCAGGAAAATAAAGCTGGACTATTAGACGTAAGCTATCAGGTGACAGAGGAGGGACAGGAAAGAAGGCAGCAGCTTTCTCTTCTGGGAAGCCTAGCCTATTCTATCTCTTACCATCTCATACTTGTAGGTCGTCCTCTGAAACATGCTCTTGGTCCTCTGGATGTAGAGGAGGATGTTGGCAAAGACACGGATGGCATCCTGGTAACGGCGCATCATAAGGTACGCGAAGCCCACGTAGTAATAGGTGGTCACCTGGCACTCAGGCACCCGGGAGTACATGCTCTGAGAAGGAAGGAGCAACATGCTATGTTAGAGGGGAAACAATCCAAACTGCTTGTTAGCCACAATCCAGCCACCTCTGCTTTTACTCCCATCCCAAATACAGAAAGGAGAGGGTTAATTCAGGATACCTCACCTCCCACCCACCCCTGCAGCAGCTTCCTCACTGTTTTATTAGATCATCCCATTTCCTATGTTTTCCAGTTTCAGCTTCCTGAAAGGAGAGGACTCTTGCACTGTGCCTAACATTGCTCGGCTCAGTTCCCTTTCCCCCTATTTCACTCCACATCCTGTGCCAGACAGCATATATGTAGATCTGTGCCAAGCCTTGGCCCAAGCCCATTGCAGCTAGGCTTTTATCAGCCACAAGCAGCACTCAATTCTAAGGCAAAAAACAGCCTAAGTGGGAGCGGGCACAGTGAGAACAGAAGTCAAAAACACAAAAAAGAGCCACTGACAAAGGTAAGAATGGTGTGTTCAGGTAGTTACCACTGCACTACCACTTCCAGTTCCAGCAATATTCTCTGTAACAACACTGCCTTGCACAGCACAGCAAACCTCCTAAAAAACTGGGCAATTGTGCTGCAACAGCATCAGGCATTATCATACAGCTTGATTTAATGCCAAAGCTCCAGCTGTGCTCAGCTACCAACTCTTGACAACTACAGCAGACACAAACAGTTCCTCAGCTGGAAGAGGATTCAGTACAGCAATTTTTCACCAGCATGCTTGAACAGAGGCATTTGGGAGACTGCAAAAGGAGGGTTAAAACACGTTGTATTACCTTCTTGTTGAGCTCGATGTTCTCCAGCACCTTGATGGCTTGGTAGTAATCTCCCAGCAGAGAGTGCAGACGCAGCAGCCCGACCAGGCTGAAATAGCCCAGCATCTTGTACAGGGAGTGGCGCCCATATTCACCGGCCACACTTTCAGGGTCACCTAGGGAAAAAGGGAACCACAATGCCATCCTCCAAGGAAGCAAGCTTCCCTTTCAACACTTTTCTGTTTAAAAGCAAAGGGAGCAAGGCCTGAAATGTAATCGCTGGTACTTCTCACCTAAGGCAAACAGAACCTTCTCCCAGCCAATCCATTCACTGATTATGGGTTTGATCCAGCTCCCAGACAAAGGTAACCGACTTGGGTCAAATCAAAGCAAGGCAGCACAGACACCAGTGCTGCTTGGCACCACCCAAAGCTCACCTCCACTTGTATAGACCTCCAGCTGTCGGTTGATGTTGGATTTGTCCACCAGAGAGTGCAGCACGTTAAGGACACTGTGGACGTTCCAAATCTTGGGGTTGGAACGAAGGAAATCAATCTCCTCTTCAGACTTTTTGGCTGTTTTACAGCGGTACTGACTGAAAGACTGGAACTGCAGTAAAAAGCACAGATTCAATGATGAGCAGCTTGTTTGGAGATGCTCAGCTAAGTGCACTAAGCTTACAACTTGCTCACACAAATGCATTACAATAAACTACAAGTTGCATGGACAAAAAAAACGTTCATGTGAGATCACACGGAAATCAAAATGGCAGATTATACCACCTTTAAAGCACCTAAAAAAATTATACAGTACAGAGGAAAAAAAGCCAAGAGAGAGTACAGAGGAAAAAAAGCCAAGAGACAGATCGAAGCAGAAAAGGATCTCTAAACAATTAGGAAAGGCAACTAAACACAAATTTGCTGTCTGAACAGGTAGAAAAGAGAATGACCAATTATAAAATCTGTTTGCATACACACATATTTTTCCTCTATATGCACACATCCTTTTTGTTCTCAAGATTGACAAGACAACACTTGAGTACTTCCAGGCAGCTCTATAGTAAAAAGTTACAGAGAAGGGAATATATTCTCTAAAGAGAAAAACCAATAGCATTTGAGATCTGTACTGTTGCACTCAGAACAGTAAGTGGAAAAATATCTTTTAATGTCAAGATATCAGACCGCAGCTTATTTCAAATCAGGTCATCAATCTCTCAGTGCAAGCATAAAGGCCCTACTGACTAAGAAAGACAGAAATTTTGCTCTGAAAGAGAAATAGGCAGAAAAGTTCAGGACTCCCCAAAGAGCACCCTGTAACATAAAAACCTGTACATTTACAACTACTTCATCCACCTGGTAACACAAGAGTAACAGTGATCACCAAAGATTTTCAACCTGTAATGGTACTCTTGCTATGGAAATCACAGCAAGGGAAGAGATGGAAAATTTATACAACTAATAAAGGCAAGGCCACCCCAAAATGGCCCAGTTTTATAATCACACCTGGTATATGAATTCATCAATGATATCCCAGAGCCACTGGTTGGGCAGTTCCAGAGGAGCAGGGCCATCAGCATCTGCAGGGCAATAGGTGAGAGGGTTAACACTTTCAGCAAGAACATTGTCAGAACTGGAGGAACAGACAAATTAAAGAACACAAGAAATCCCCTGAAATGGGAGATGCAGCAGCAGATGAATGAAGCTTCCAGTAGGGCTGAGATACCTCAACTGCCTTCACTTTCAAAGACTATGAACATGCACAGGGTTAATCTCTAGAGTGGGACTGCTCAGCAGCATCAACTCTCAGAAGCTGCACACAGACTGCAGGGGTTTATCCTAACTGATCCATTCTCCACGAGGCTTGGCAGGGAGTCACAAACACTAACATTTATTTCAAAGGGAGTTAACAGTAAACAGTTTTAAAACACTGCAAGTTTTCTTTAGCTCACTGCTTCATTTTACTTCTTAATAAAGATAGGTGAAGCAGTTCTCAGCAAGACAGAAAGCTAAGTAAGTTTTATTCTTTCCTGTATTTCAGAAAGCACTAGAAACTATTTCTGCTTTTTCTGGTTTTAAATTCATGGATTTAAATTGCTTTCATTCAACAAACTCAAACATGCAGAGAGCTTGTAGACTACTTTTGCCTCTATTATTTATAAACAAGCATCCTGCTTCTGACCCTTTCTCAGGCTCTGCCCTTTTCATCCCATCTCTCTCTCCAAAATTCACAAACCAGAAATGAATTGCAGCAACTCACTGAGGATGTAGTTGAAGAGATTGCAGTAGTTGTAGTAGGACTCAAATCTCTGCTCCAGCGTGGGCCCCCCCTGCAAAGAGAAGTCAGCAGAGTCTGTTTCATTTCAAGCAGGGCAGGAGGGAGTTCATGGGCAACAACGTAAGGACAGTCGCAATAGCAGAGGATCTGGTTCAGGAGGGCTAGAGCCAGTATTTGACCAGGACACCCACCAGCATCACCCGAAAAACCTGAAATTGTAGCACTGCTGTCCCATAGAACAGGGATGACCTCACCTGTACAGGTAAGTTTCTCCCAGGATGCCGAGCAGTCAAACCTCCTGTGAGTATTCTGCACTAACCTTTCCCGTTCCCCTCTGCTGTTCACATTCAAGAAATTCCTATTATCTTCACCAGCTTTCCTTCCTTCTCTGCTCATGAAAAGCCTTAATAGATGAACAATTCTGTTTCTGGACAGCATTTCTAAACACCTTGACCTACTGGTTCTTGTTTCAGCTGGAGACACTGAGTCTGAGAACCACTAACAGCACAGCTCGAGAAACCAGTTTCTCCTGTTGAAGCCTGGCTTGGGTTCACACAGCAGCCTTTTAAAAGTGCCCATTTCTCCACACTCTGGTCCACAATAAAACTGCAGTTATTACTTATTTACCCATAAGTCATGCATCTGTTCAGATTTTTTCCTTTAAGAACTAAGTACTACAATTTTGTCACTGTTTTCAAAGCAGTTTAAAAAAAAAAAAAGTAAAGTTTGTTTTGTTTCACAGAACATTATTCCCTTCACTTCCTTCTCCTGCATCCTTTATGGTATCCATGCTTCCCCCTTGACAAGGCACTCTGATCCCATGAGAGGTTTTTAATCACAAATAATGCACCTTCCTCTAGTGACACCCCTTCTCGCAGCCTGCTTATTTAAAGAAGAGCCACAAAGAAACACAGGGAAGCAATAAAAAGGAAAATTCAGCTACCTTCCAACACCCCCTTTTTCCCTAACTCACTAACCATTACATTTGATGATACCAATAAACAGCCTCTGGAAAACTGGTCCAGTTTCCTGATTCATTTGAGCCATCAGGGAAACCCGCACACTCATCACCACAGACAGACAATCAAGTCTTTCTTGCTTTTCAGCAATCAGTGAATCCTTACTAAACTAACAAAAGGCAAGAATTTTAAGCTTCCCTAAAACCAACGCGACTTATAGCTCATGAACCCATCCAATCCTGTCTAGTAAAGATTAGGGGACCACTGATACTGCAAGATTTGTCAAGTTTGCTGGCACAGAGAAGCCAGCACGCAACCCACAAGGTGACAAAGGGCCAACACTCACGCTGACTTTGGCGTAGATGTGCCTGTAGTACAGCTCCTTGTATAGGATCAGGAAAACTGCATCTGGAAAAGATGACAGAAGGGGACATTAGCAAGCCACAAAGCCTATTAGCCTCCTGCCACAACAACAAAGGGAGGCACAAAAAGACACTTTGCTCAAGTCTGACTTCTTGTCAGTCATCAGCTGAAGGAGCTGCCAGAATGAATAAAGGCGACTTGACTCAGGCAGCAGCAATGCTGTGCACCTGCTAACTCAGGATCAGGAGGGATTCAACTCCTTCTCTCTCTGACAACCCAAGAGAAAGTGGAAGACTCACCATTTCCAACCTGAGGAGCAATGGCCTCAGCCTCTGGCCATGGAGTGTTCTTAAAAAACCTTTCTGTCAGTTTTGTCCAGCTGAAAAACAAACACACATGTGGTATGAGAAGCCACTTCTCCCTCAATATAACAGTTGGGGAGTCAGAGATGACCACGGAGAGGCCTTGGACTTGGTGAAAGCTGAGCAGCACCACCAACCCCTGTCAGTAAGTCCAATGTTGAAGCAAAGAATGAGGATTGCAAACTAAGCAGTTAGACTTCAATTTATCCCCCAGGCATGAAACAGATGTGTGTCACTTCGACATTCCCTTTATGGCAAGGTGACACGGCTACGAGCAGGAGTGGAAGTAGCTGCTGGGAACAGACACAAAAGCTACACCTCACAGCTTTCTGCAAACTGCCTGACTAGCACCACTGAGATCCCTTTTTGCAGCCTCCCCTCCTGTTAGGCCAAGGCTGACGCTTTCTTTCAAACAGGTCACAACTAATCTATACTTGCATTAGCCTAATGAGCTGGAAATATCCAGGGGTTTTTTTCCCCAGTAACCAAATCGAACCTGTTTAGGAGAAAGCCCAACTTTGGAACAGCACAGGTAGTAGTCAGCCTTTCATTTTCAGGGCATCACAGTTAAAACAATGATTTCCATCCGCTGGAAGGATAGTATTGTACCTGTTCTCGTAAATGTCCTGGATCTCGTACACCTTCTGGTCAATAACATCACTGGAAACACGGCTAGCCTGGAGCTCGTACACCTTCTGGTCAATGAGATCTGACACCGTCTTGTGAAAATACTGAATGAAGTTTTTGATCACTTCGGGGATCACCTGGTAGGTCTGCTGTTCGTACTGGCGCTCGTAGGCCAGGTCTTGCTTCGGGTCTCCTGCGGAGAAGGAGGAGCCGTGAGGCAGCCCGCCGCACGGCCCGGGCCGGGCCCACGGACCCAGCCGGGAGCAGGCAGGCCCGGGGCGCGCGTGGGGCCCTCCCACTCACCCGTGTGCATATCATAGTCGTTGGAGTACGCATAGGGGTCGTAGGCGGCCTGTGGGGAGAGGGCGGCAGTGAGTCCCCGCGAACAGCCCGGACGCGACCCCCGCGCCCCCCAGGCCCCCCCCCGCCCGCACCTCGTTGTCGTAGTCCTCCCCCGGGTAGGCCATGGCGGCGGCGCGGCACGGAAAGGGCTCCGGGCGGAAACGCGGGCCCGGCGCGGCGCGGGCACAGGGGCGGCTGAGCCCTTCTATTGGCTGAAACAACTGCCTGTCTTCATC
>VZTG01000089.1:0-27137 GCA_013397845.1 Melanocharis versteri
CGCTGGGGCTGCCCGGGGCGCTGGCCGGACTCGGTGCGTGGGAGCGGCCGCGGGGCCCGTCCCTGCGGCGCTGTGGGGGGGAGCGCTGAGCGCCTGCCCTCGGGGCCGGAGCAAGGGGTGAGTTCCACGGGCGGGAGCAGCCGGCTGAGCGGCGTCCGGGGCTGTGAGGGGCTGTGAGGGGCCGCTCGGGACGGGAGGAGCGGTGGGAGGTACCCAGGCGGTGCAGAAGGACGTCCCCGAAAGGTGTCTCAGGTCGGGTCTTGTGGAGTGATTTGCTCAGCCCCGGGCTGGGAGAGGAGCATCCAGTCGAGACTGCAGGAGTGGAGCGGTGGGGCCAAGAGCAGCGTGGCGAGCAACCAGAACTATAATATCAGCTTTCCTGAGACAGTGTCTGCAATGTAGCTCTTCAACCCCATGAAAAAATCCACCAGTGCGTTTAAAAGCTGGTACAGCTCCATGAAAACGACGTTTTGAGTTGGTTTTCATTATTTGTGTGTAGCATTCGGTGCATCTTAAGTCTAATACAGTCACTATTTTGGGTGCTGTGGCTGGTTTAGTTACAGCCAGACCTTTATAGTAGTTGTAAGGTAGCACATAACTTGATTTATTTAATAGTGGCACAGTATGAATTCCCTGTTGTTTAAATGATACAAAGCTTTCAAGTAAAGGTCTGGATAAGACACAGAACAATTTGGTTAAGGCAGAGAGCCAACATTGCATGGATTAAGAAGTAACTGGGCTGCTTAGAGAACAAAGAATTCATCAGAACAGATTCTGTAATATGCAAAGCCACACATACATAAGGTGAAGAGAAACATATGCTTGAAATAAAAGTAGGAGAAGCAGTGAAACCTGCTTGTGAGAAGGCAGGCACGTCATAAATTGAGTGGATCTTTAACTAATACCTGAGGTTAATTAATACCTATTTAGAGATTAGGTATCCCTAATCTCTGAGGTATTAGATGCAAACATCGTATCCCTTCATTGCCCAGTTATTTTCCCTGTTATTTTTCCAATTAATTAATTCATCGTGAAAATTAGACTTGCATATATATATATATATCTAAATTTAAAAAAATTGTAGTTTTATGTTCACACAAGCCACTGAAAATGAGAGATTCGGATTAGATATCAGGAAGAAGTTCTTTACTGTGAGTGTGGTGAGGCACTGGCACAGGGTGCCCAGAGAAGCTGTGGATGCTCCATCCCTCGAAGTGTTCCTGGCCAGGCTGGATGGGGCTTTGAGCAGCCTGGTCTAGTGGAATGTGTCCCTGCCCATGGCAGGGGGGTTGGAACTGGATGACCTTTAAGGTCCCTTCCAACCCAAACCATTCTGTGATAAAATAAAAAGCTGTTGGAATTTAGGCTCAGCAGTTTAAATAAAATAGCAATGAATGCTTAATTGCATGAAGTCATTCAGTGTTTTACAGGTAAGAAAATTATTTAAGTGATGTTTCCCAAATATTACAAAACAATTGGCTGTGGGGGTTTATTTGTGTTGTATCAGGATGTTTGTCTGTTGGCACAGTTACATGAATGCACTTAAGACAGATCTGTGAGTCCTAGTTCTTGTAAATTCCCTGTGGAAAAGGGATTGATGGTTTCTGGTGTGTGCTGCAATCCAGCTTTTTGTTTCAACATTCATGCAGCTTTTCTGTGACGGAAGAAATTAAACTTAGTGTATTGCATGATAAGCCAATCAAGTTAAGATTAAGGCATGTTTTGTTATTTCCAGGTTTTGCTGCCACGTTCATTAGGAAGTCATATGATGTCAGAAGAGTTGATATCACTCCCCTGGAGCAGAGGAAGGTGACTTTTGATACCCATGCTTTAGTGCAGGATCTGGAAGCCCATGGTAAGTGATATCTGATAAATAATTCAGAGGAAAACTTTTAATATTAAGTAGTGTAACTTTGCGTGCTATCAGTTTCCCCAGAGTACCAGTACCTGGTGTATAAAATGTTTTGGCAGCCTCTTGGGGAGGCTGGTGAAGGAGAGGCATCTGATGCTGTGCCATACAAGTAACTACCACATTAGATTTACCTCGTTTGTAGCTGCAGGCAGGTTTATGGAGTGTCTTCCAGCTGAGGAACATAACACAGGTAACAAGTGTAAAGTAATGGTAGCAGCTGAAGACTTCCATAGCAAAAATGAAGCTCTTAAGGACATTCCTTCTACTAGCCTGCTAACAGTAACTGGAGGGGTTTTTTCCTAATTAGAAATGTTTTCAGCAGCATGGTGCTGTGATACGTTCTTAATGCCTGCACTTGTGTTGTGCATGAGATTGGCTGAAGTCAGGTGAAGGGTCCATCCAGCCCTGGGTTCTGTCTCCTGGCAGCAGCTGTGAGTCAGAGCCTGCAGAGGAGTGTTTTAACAGGGCAGATGTATGTCACACATCCCCTTGGACTTTCTGAGTTTCCAGTTTCTGTCATCCTGGAGGTATTTTAAATCAGGTGTGAGTTTTAGTAACCTTCAGTGGAAATCTTTTCACAAGTTAATGCAGTCCCCGAGCCATTATTAACTGATTACTATCCAAAACATCCTTTCTCATGGAACTTCAGGCATCCACATCTTTTGTTTATGCAGAATCTGGCGTCTGTGAGGTGAATTTGATGCCCACTCAGCTCTTCTGTGGGAAGGAGTGAACATTTAATCTCTCATGTCACTCACAATTATGCAAACTTCTGTTATATTGCCTCATCATTGTTTTCCAAACAGAGGAATCCTAGCTTGTTGCATTTTTCCTGAAGCAGTAGATTTTCCATATTTTTTATTATTCATGATGCCCTTCTGTTAATATTTTCTGCTTCTCTCACATTCCGTTCCATTTCATGTTTTCAGGGAACAGTGCTGGCATTACTTGACAACTGAATGTCCTATGGATTTGAATAGTAAAGTAATGCTGTGTCTGTTGTGTCCTCTGTTCCTTTTCCTAGTAATTGAAAGGGTTTGGTTTGCTTTATTGATCCCTGCTGAGCATAGAGCTGATGTCTTCATCAGACTAGCAACTATCTTTTAAAATCCCAAGTGACAGGGCGTTAGGATTGTTTCCACTATTTGGGTCTAATAATAATAATATGTGTTAGTAGTTAAAAGATTTACAGTAGTCTGCTAACAATGTTTATTTTTTCATGCCTGTCAGACTTGACAGCCTGTACTTCCCTACATCTCTCTTGAACTGTTTTTAAAAACTGGCAGTTACTTTCCAGTCCATGGGTAACCACGGTAGGCTGTGAAATGTTAATTGTCCCAGGGACTGATTCAGCTATTTCTTCTTCAAGTTCCTTTAGAACTTGTGGGGTGAAGTCTGGTACCGGTTGTTACTCAGTTTAATTTGTTCTATAACTTCTACAAATACTTCAGTACCACAGTGATGGGTCTTTATAGGTAAAACCAAGAAAGTGAGAGAGCCATTTCAGTGTTTCCCAAGCTTTGGGCAGTTTTCAGGCTCCAATCTCTTGTTTAGATAAATTTTCCTACATTTTCTAAATTTTCACAAAACACAGTCATTTCTTGCTATGGAGGAAGAGCAAAATAAGTAATTGGCAAGAGCTTAAGTAACCGTGAAAATTCAGAGAAACTGAAGCAATGCTGTCACACCTTGTAGTGGAAGGAAGCTGTCATAAAGCATGTGAAGCTTTTTTAGACACGGAAACCAGTGGTGCACCTGGACAGTACCAGTATTCTAGAAGGCAGCAGTGGCATAGTTCTCTAAATAATGTGCTTTTAAAGCATTTTTCAGTGTTAATTTAGCCCACTTCATAAAATGGGGTAGTTGAAACACAACATATCAGTCAGATTGCTGGAAATAAATCTTTAGGGTAAAAGCTTGCAGCACTTGACCAGATATGGCTAAAATAAGAGCAAGTATTTTTCCCCATTATTCACCACGCATCATCTTTAACACTTGAAAATCACACCAAGCTATGGACAAAGTGTACTTTTTATCATCAGAAAGCGGAAATCTCAGTTTGAGTTCATTCTGCGGGCAACGGATGCAGCAGTTTAAAAATCAGTTTTGCATATGCTCCTATCTGTGCAGGACAGTTTCAATATATGCAGAATTACTTGTTATTATTCTATAGAATGCACGCTTTGTAGCTCAAGGTAAATTTGGTTTTAACAAAATTTGTGAAAGTTCGTTAAGAAGTAAAGTTTTGCTAAATTATTTTTATAATGCATGAATGCCTGGATCTTGTATGTAGAAATTTGGTCTTTCTGTCAGCTGCATGTCTAGACTTTCAGTATATTAAAAGGTACTGTTCTTCACATTTTTGCAGCATTAAGTCTGTTTTTTCTAGATGAAGTCGCAGTGACTGGCTCCTGGCTGTCAGTTTCCAGTCATTGGGTGAATTCCCATGTGCTGCTGTGGTTATGTTATTATACATCTCTTGCTCCTCATCCAGATTTTTAATATCACCTAACTTGTCATCCTTCGATTGTCCCCTAGGCTTTGGGAAGGAGCAGGCACAGACCATCGTGTCGGCATTGATAACCCTGTCCAATGTCAGCTTAGACACCGTCTATAAGGACATGGTTACACAGGCCCAGCAGGTAAAAACTCATCTGTGCTGTGTAGCTATAAAGGCTCCTCTTGACATCTTTAAAACACAAGTGAGCAGCTCTCTCCAGTACTGCAAACACCTCACTGTGCCAGGTTTTCCTAAGTTTCACTTGGCATTTTAAAAGATAGCTATAGACCCTGACCAGCTTGCACTGAAGTCTGACTACTTCATTGAACACAATGAAATTTTTACAATTCCTGGGAAAACTTCCGTTGCATTTACACTGAGGAACTAATATGCCTCATACCATCTTAAAATATTCATTATCAATACTACACTATAAAAAACAGTGTTTCTGCCTAATACAATTCCATACAGATTCTATTTGGGATGCTGACTTTCTTTGCATGTAATAGGATTTCCAGAAAGAAAGGTTTTCATTTTGATGAAAGAAAATCACAGAGACAGAAGGTCTTGTCTTCTTCTGAGATTTAGAGGGAAAAAAAGAAGTTAGACAATTTTTATTACAAGTAAATGCCAGTGAGATAAAATTCTGTTAGAAGAAAGGCTCAGCAGCTCAGATAAAATAGCAATGAAAGCTTAATTACATTAAGTAATTGAAGAAGAATGGCACGTAATTTCAGCTTGCACAACCTTCTGGAGCAATGATCAAAACCATCACTGTGCATCAGAGAATCCCACAGCAATGTGTCATTTTCCATGCTAAATAGTAGGGTAACTTCTATATGCTGAGTGAAGGAGTACTGCTTTCAGCATTTTAAAATACTGAGTTTCTTCCTTTATTTTCTGTTTTTTTTTTTCTTGTGTTTATTCGTGGTGGTTGAATTCTGAACTTGTTAGTTCAAACCTCAGGAAGGCTTTTTTCAGTGCTTTTTATCAGTGTTTTACTTGTGTCCATCACAAGCTGACAGGATGACACTCATATCAAGAAATGGAAGTGCTTACTAGGAGTTGTATTCAGACCAACNGACTTCGAAGCTGACAGTATGATACTCATATCATTAAGTCTTTGGCTTTCAATGAGTTTGTAGGCAAGAAATGGAAGTGCTCACTAGGAGTTGTATTCAGACCAACAGTTAATGCTTCTGAGGCTACTGAATGTTCATTGAAAGTGGAAGAGATTGCAGGACTGACCTGTAGTTTCAGGTCTTTTTCATTTCATCGCAGCTTGGACTAATACCTCTGGCCTTTTGACTTAAATTCAGAGTTGGTGTATTAAAGCAACAGTAAAAGCACAAACCTCTTGAATCTTTCAGACAAATTGCTGGTATGAAATTGTCTGTTTCTGTCATATTCTTGTTAGAGAGACTCCCTTCTTTTGTGCTTTGCAGTAGCTAATTTCATAATTTCAGACTTAAACATTTTTTCTTTACTTGCCAGAAAGAGTGCATCTTAATCAGTGGCATGTTTTGTTTTTCAAAGGAAATAACTTTACAGCAGATAATGGCACATTTGGACTCCATTCGAAAAGATATGGTCATCCTGGAGAAAAGTGAATTTGCAAACTTGAGAGCAGAGAATGAGGTACTAATACATGTTTTCGTTAAGTAGTTTAATTGCGGTATTTGTTGCGTTTTACCTGTTGTACATTTTTGTGGAACAAAATGTGAATGTAAAAGTAATTCTGGATACTTTTATCAGAATTGAAGAGTCTGTATGTTCCAACTACAGAGATCGCATAAAAGTATGTTTCATATGCTAAGACCTGCTCAGATCTTCCGTAAAGGATTCTAAGATGTGTACATTTTTTTCATCTTCTGTAATTTTATTTAAGGGTAACTGCTAGTTTCTGGCCATCAACCATATAGTGCAGGGAGAAGAGAGCCATTCCTGTGCAACAATTTAATTTGGTGTCTGAGACACGTTTTGCTTTTACTTTATGGCATTTTGGTATTTTTCTGCTGTCTTTAGACTCAGAATAAGATCATCATTGTTACAAAATAATTCCTTTATTTTGAACAAAATTCCCAGCAGATTACATATGCCTGTACATCTGAACACATTAGTTAGGATATTTAATGAAGAAAAAATTGCCCCATCAGGAGGAAAAATGGGGGAAGAATAATTATGTGGATGCAGTGATAACACTTACATGACTGATTAATTTGGTTAGCAATTTCCTAAATTTGTAAAAACCTTTTTTTTTCTCCTCTGCACTTAGAAAATGAAAATTGAATTAGATCAAGTTAAACAGCAGCTAATGGTAAGTAAACAGCAAGTACCTACACACTCTCATTAGGGAGAATAAATAGCTATTTTCATAATCTTAATTTGTTTTAAAGACTGAAACCGGTAAAATCCGAGCTGACAGCAAGCTAGACATAAACCTGGAGAGGAGCAGGGTGACAGATATGGTAAGTTGGTCTGTGAAGATGTCCTTATTAGCTCTGTGTTGTGTTTTGGTTGCTACAGTTGTGATTTTTTTTATCCACAGTTTACAGATCAGGAGAGGAAACTGATGGAAGCAACTACTGAGTTTCATAAAAAAGTAAGTATGAACAAAGCAGGATACAGTTAAGCATTGCATGTTTTGTAAACCCCAAACTTTGGTGAAGGCCGGTATGTTTTTGGCTGTGGCAGAGCAAAAGGCCAGGCTCTATCACTCAGGGCTGTTGTAGGTGTTTCTTGCCTGTGGGACTCATGCTGTACTCCAGTCAGCAGAGAGGCATTCCAGCCTTGTCTCTCGGTTCCAAGTACCTTGTTGCAGGCTGGCACGGGTGGGATGTGAGCTATCATGCTGCCCTTTTCCCAGTGTTAACTGACGAGCTGTACCACAGGGATGGTGCAGGTGCCTACAGCTGAGCAATTCAAGGGCTGGAAGTCCTCAAAGCTGCTGGAGGACATGAAAGTCTAAGAGGCTGAAGAGAGACTATGTCTCATCTTGAGCATATCCTCCCTTTTTGGGATACGCATTGTGAATGCTTCAACCATTGTTTTTCAGAAATGCAGGAATACTGTTCTGTGTGCTGTAGAATATCTCCTCTACGAGGCACTGGCACATTAGATACAAAAGTCTGTATCATGAGGGTGGTGAGACAGTGGCACAGGTTGCCCAGAGAGGCTGTGGACTCCCCACCCGTGGCAGTGTTCAAGGCCAGACTGGAAGGGTCTCTGAGTAACCTGGTCTAGTGGAAGGTGTCCTGCCCATGGCAGGGGGGCTGGAACTAGATGGTTTTTAAGGTACCTTCCAACCCAAACCATCCTGTGATTCTGTGATCATTGGAGTTTTCTCTGTCTCTATCCCTTCATCAATCTTCCTGGATTGTATGAAGCAACATTCTCTGTCTTCTAATGTCTCTTAGCAGTGATAGGTTGGAAATTGTTTCTGGTAGCATGGTTATTTTAGTTCAGCTTTGGAAAGCTGAAGGGGCTAGAGACCATTGTCAAATATATGCTGTCTTTTAATATTTCAGGATGCAAATACCAACAGCATTATCTCAGAAATCAGTAATAAAATCGACACTGAAATAGCTTCCTTAAAAACGCTCATGGAATCGAATAAGCTTGATACCATTCGCTATTTGGCAGGTATGTGACAGGCAATGAGGTGAGTACCAGTAGTGGATTGTGGCTGTATAAAATCCTGTTCAGGAGTGTATGGTAAAAGAGGTCAGCTGTAGCAGCAGACAACCAGGGTTCGGTGGAGGAGATCTCCCTCCCCTGGAAGAAGGGGAAGAAATGTGACAGAGCTGGAAGAAATGTGACAGAGAACACAGAAGATGTGGGAGCATGCCACAGAAGGACTGGGATTGTGCCTGGAACTGGGATTAGGATGAATATGGACATGGTTTAAAAAAAATTAAAAGCCTAAATACCTTATCCAGTTTGACAGTACCTCTGCTTGCTGCAGCAGCCATTGATGTGATGGAGTTGCTACAGAAGATTTGCTGAGGTCATTTACATTACCCTGAAGGTTTGCTGTCATTCAGGACTGGTCTGAGAGTGACCAGTTCTGCCTTCCATTGAGTCTCCACAGACACACAATTTCAGTGTGGCAGCACTTGTACTTTCCCCTGCCAAGCAGAACAAATTTCAGTCTGATTTGAGATTAGTCTTCTCTATGTATACATAACCAGTGAAGTTTTTATTGCGTAGGAGCTGGATAAAAAGAGAGTAATGCATTATATTTGGAAGTGAGAATAAGTTCAAAGGGAAATGTAATTAGCTTTATTCTAACACTAATTGAAACAGCAGCGTAACAAATCCAAAGGACAACTCGTCAGGCTTCAGGAGTGCTGCCGTGTTTGACAGCTCATTGTCAAATTCATTGTCATTTTGGTTCCATGGCAAATCTGCACTGTCTGATGTGAGCCCTGGTGCATCCAGCTCTCCTGCAGTGCAGTTTCCAGTAGCTGGATGACAGTAATAAAAGCCCCCGTAGCCTGTGGTGCTCTGAGGTACCCAGCGTAGCTGCTGGGATGTGTCCCTGAAAACGTGGCTCCTCGGGCTGCTGCACTGGGCCTCCCACCTCAGCACTGTGGCTGTGCAGCTGTGCAGGGTACAGCATCCGAGACCAGCCACTGGCTTCTGGAATTGTTCTGTCGCACCTGCAGCAACCCAGGAGGTTTAGGAGGCTCTGCTCTAGAGTTGTTACCATTCTTCCATCTGTTTGCAGCTAATTTCCTCTATGGATAAAGTGGTATGACAGCATTCAGCTAATTATCTCCTTTGTTTTTTTTTTAACAGCTTCAGTGTTCACTTGCCTAGCAATAGCACTGGGATTTTACAGGTTCTGGAAATAGATCTGCATGGAATGACTGCACTAATGCAGACAGAAAAGGCCACCCAGGCAACACCACTTTGATGATCACGTTTGCGCTGTAGATAACCTTGGTACCTTTTTGTTTTGATATTCTTCCTGTATAATAAAAATGTTTTCTGAATATGTAACACTAAAGATCAAAATAATTGGGGGGAAGTGGCCAAATAGTAATCTTCCATTGCCTCCTATTCAGTACTGTATTTATTTCCAAGTATTTCTTATGCTATACCAGAAGGAGTTTCCTAATATTTTTTAGAAGAAAATTTGTTTCCTTTTTGGAAAATTCTCATTCTCAGCTCCTTTCAAAATACAAAACATTTTACATGCCCTTGAAATGGGAATACAATTCCCAAATCAGAGTTCCCAGTATGGGGATGCCAATACCAGACTTCAACATATCTGATTTGATCCAAGTAAATTAATCTTATACATTGGTTCTGGATTTTGCCTTCAGTCTGTTCATCACTTTTTTGATGAATTGAAGCTTGGCCCTTTGTTTTTTTATCTACATATGTAAAAGCACACTCCAAGGCCTTTACTAAAGAACCTTTTTTTTTTTCTTGAAAACTGGTTTACATGAATTTAAAATCTCATTTACAACTAAAATGTCTCAATAGATTAATTTTCTTTAGTATCTCCTGCAATTTCTGTAAGCCCAGAGGTCAAAAGAATGGGAGAACTTCTCAGTCTTTGCCTTTCCAAGGGGAAATGCCTCCGCTCTCAGCAGCTGTGTACAGCCCTGGGGCAGATAAGTGCTCTTAACTTCCCCCCTCAAGTAGGGCAGAATATTTCCAAGAAACCTGCACATATTTCCTGGGCACAGTAACTGGCTTTTAACATGGAAATACCCAGCATCTCAGTGGTGCCAGGGTGGTGGTGGTGGTGATCCTCCTCCCATCTCCACACTCCTCCAGACTGTTCCGTAATCCTGTGGGACGCACTGACCCCCCTGACCACTCAGCCTTCTGCAAAGACTTGACAACTCTTGTTGCAGAGTTGCAACACAGGTGGATGCCTTCCAAAACTGAAGCAGTTCCATCTTGCTGAGTACAAATGTGTAAGCTTGGTTTGATTCTTTTAGTAAAATAATAATTTTTTAAAAGTCCTTCTGGATTAACTTTGAAGTAAGAATAGGCCTTTTTTGGGCTAAGGACTGTGTAGTACTGACTAGTGGCAATTTTTTTTATTGCTGTTTTATTCTGTCTACAGTTGAACTTGCTGGTATTCTGCCAATTCTTATATTCTCTGCATTAAATTATTTATCATCTTCATTTGAGTAAATAAAATTAATTTCTTATATTTGCTGTCTGGCTGAGAGTTTCTACATGAAAGTTTAGCAGCAATGGTGATGTAGGAAATAGCTCATCTGCTGCAGCTTCTCACCACCATCATTCCACACACCCTGAACTGGGCTCTTGATGCAAGGCTTATGCTGTTAAGTCAGCATGCCTCTCCTTCACTGTGCACACAAAAACATGGATTTTAATTTTTCAGTATCTTAAAAATTCTCAGAGGATAAGTTTTCTTTGGTACCAAGGAGAGGATACATCAGGACTGATGGACTAAAACAATTATCTTTTAAGTCTCAAAATGAGGGTTCCAGAGGGAAAATAATTTCACAACAGCACACAGCTGACAGAAATGCTTTTAAATGTGTACTCATCAAATGATTTTTAGGTGTGGAAGAGAGGTCAGGGTTGCTGCTTCTAACCACAAGCTGCCCCCTAACCTCGTAAACCCTTCAGCCCTGAGTTAGAGACCGACTGCTGCAGGTCATCTGGCACCTCACAAAGGAGTCGCTTCCTGCTTTCTTTAGGAATGACTTTTAGATTAAAATCAAGGGGCCTGGCACCTGTCTGCAGCTGAGAAGTAATTCTCCCATCCACTATTCAGTTCTACATTGAAATGCTAGGAGGTAATGTGCACTTTTTCCATCCTAAGGTAGTAGCGCAAAATAGACCAGTGGATGAGGATGTTTTCCTCAGAACTATGAGGGCCTGTGACTTTCCTGTTGTTACGCCAGAGAACTAAAAACAGTTCTGTGAAAGGTAGAGACCCACAGCTCATCTATGGAGCTGGGCTGTGCAAACACCTTGCGTTATCTGGAATATTGCTTCTATACCTCCACAGTCTGCTGCCTCTCCTTTGAGGCTCGTTCCTCAGCGTAGTTTCACCAACTCTCCTCCTG
This sequence comes from Melanocharis versteri, assembly GCA_013397845.1. Lineage (NCBI taxonomy): Eukaryota > Metazoa > Chordata > Aves > Passeriformes > Melanocharitidae > Melanocharis > Melanocharis versteri. The sequence continues at coordinate 11,477 of VZTG01000089.1, forward strand.
GGCTGCAGGCTGGCTGCTTTATTTTCTTTTTGTCTTTGCAAGACTTGGCCATTGTCTCAGCTTCCTGAAACAAAGAGGTCTGCAGCCATTAAACAGTAACCACTGAAAGGATTTAAAAATCTACATCTGGGAGTAACCACTGTGTTCAGAATACTGTGTTCAGACTGAAGCTGAGGGCAGAGCACAGTCCCAGGACATGGGATGGCAGCACAGCAGTGTGAGACTTGAATGTCCCTTGGCTAGAGCAGTCACTCAGCCAGAAAGGCAGCTTGGTTAGAAGAGGAAAATTACCAAAAAAACCCTGCCTAATGAAAAATACTAACAAAGAAGATGTTTGCCAGCCTGGGAATCGCAAGGCTGAGAAGCAGAAACATCCTTGAAAAGTGCAGCTGGCCTCTCTGAAGTGCAGCTGCGGCACCTCGCACTCAGAGCCTGAGATACCACTGAGAAGCACAAAAACAAGGGACTGCAGAGGCAATTGACTGAACAGGTGGAAAATACTCTGGGAAATAAATGGTCTGAAAGAATAGAAGCACCATCATCTATTGCCCATACACATGAAAAGTAAAAAATTAGAAACATCATCACCTACTGGCTGCTTGCAGTGTTGGTGTCCTCTTCCCTCTTATGTCTCTATCATATAAAAAGAGCTTAATTTTTAATTCAAAATAGAACCTCTGAGAACTTCCAGTGCTGCATGTACTGTTCCCTTCCCAAACAGACTGAATTCTCTCCATGAATTTTCTATGAGACCTTGGACTCTCATTCAGTATGCCTGACTGACTCCAGAGGCTGTGACATGAATCAAGACCCTGTTATGTCATTTGTCCCCCTCGGGGGACCTGTGGTTGTGATCTCTACACCCTGCAGGCTGGGTAGCCCTTTAGGTGGTGACAACACCTCTCCTGAAGCACCATCCCAGCCACAGACACCAGGTACCAGGCAAGGGGAACTGCCAGTCACTGGATATGCAGTGTGGAAGTACTTGGGATCAGTCCACTCCTTTAGTGAACATTAAGATGAAGAATAGCAGTGCTTCTCTGCCAGGGTACAGAAAGAAACTGATATTCTTTCGCAGCAGAGACATTGTCAAGGACAGACAGAGGCTCCTGCTCCCTTCAGTGTCCTGAGCTGAAAGCTGTAGCACATTTTCTGTGCCCTCTAACAGAGGGAACAAACACGCACAAGCAACAGGCAGTGGTCTTTACACCATGGCGGAGGGAGCCGGTGTGGCACTCACCGCAGAGGCAGCAGAGGGGGTGCGGGTTTTGCCCCGGCTCCCTCGGAGCTGGCTTATCTGAGCACGGTAATCATCCAGCTGGCTCTCCAGCTTCTCCCGCCTGACTCGCTCGTATTCCAGCTGGGCCTCCAGCTCCCTCACAGCCCTGCCAAAAGCAAACGAGACAAGCAGAGCATGAAGTACATCCAAAGCTGCCCCGGCTGCTCCACGTGGTGCTGTGCCTTTGCCAGGGAACAGGTCAGTCACGCAGAAAGCAGCGCAGCACGCCTCACGCCAGCTGTGCTCCGGCTCCGGCCCCTTGGTGACAGCGCTGAACAGCAGCTCGCCTTCCCTTCTGCGCTGCCAGCGGTGCTCAGCGCGATGGGACCGCGAGATGGAGCCGCCTGCCCGCACAGCGAGCCCGCAACGCCGTGCCTGTCACCGGGCCAGGCTCCAGCTGCGGGGCACGGAGAAGTGCCCAAGCAGCAACTAAGTCATTACGAAACAGAGAAAAAGCACAAAGCCGGCAGCATTCTGGAAAGGTCAGGGGCAGCTTTCTCATTCACATCTGGTGTTTCTACATCCTTCCTATTGATTGGCTTAGGCACGGGCGAGGAATACCCAGATGACAGCTTGCATGACTGGCTTATACACAGTTACACAAGATCGCACTGGTCACACCCTCAACGGCCCCTAATTGAGATTCCTGGAACTGTTTAGCTGACACATAACTCACACACAAACTGAGTCTCTGGAGTTGAACTGGCTCTCTCCTGTATCAGCATGAATTATCACAGCTACAAAGATGGAAGATCAGTAAAAGGAAAGGGAAGATACCTGTCCTGTGCATTCAAACAGCACAGCAGGAAAGCTCTCAGCAAGACCTACCATGTTTCCCTGCTTCCCAGAGTGAAGAATTCCAGACCCTTTGAGCTACCACTCAGCCTTACGGACACTGCAAGAATGGCCCGTGCTCAGTGTTCAGGGGACAGCTGACTTCTTCCATGCTTCCAGTTAAAGAGGCACAGCTCCCGAACTGTATGGCACACTCACGGTGGCAATTTCCTGCAATGAACCCTGGTTAAAGCACTGTGAGGTGGTTCACACCAGGCCTCTTACAGCCAGAAGACCTGGACTAAAGCAGAAATCTTCAAAATCTGCTACAGTGGCCTTCCCAAGTGGCAACTCCTGCTTTTCATTTAGCAAAATGGTATTGTCATTAAGTATTTTATCAATAATGAGATTTTCTGGCCTACGATGCAACCATCTTGGGGTTTATCCACAGATAGGTACCCTGAGAAGTGCAGGCAGGTATGCTGAGAAGCCCTACTTCCTTTTCAAAAAGATAGTTTGGGGCTAGGGATGCTTTCTCGCTCTCACAGGTGAGAGAGACCTTTCAGAGAGCCCCACAATTTTTCTAGTTTAGCCACACATGCCACAGAAAGCAACAGCTCTTAAAGAGCCCCACCAGAACCTTCTAATAGACACTGCTGGCTTTTGAGCAGCTGCTCTATCCAAGATGAACTTTCACGTCTGTCGTTAGTCAACAGTGACTTTTCCATCATTAAAACAGACTGCTCTGACCTTTCAGTGTGGGCATCAACACCTGAGCTGGTCACCCCCTCCTTCCTTAAAACGAGGAACGACACTTCTAGAAGCGATGAATCTCATCCTGAAGTACATGTTTAATTATGCCCTGGAAGCTCCTACACCTCTCCAAGAAGTTGAGAAAGGAGCTCACGATAACTAACTCCAATGCAGGTGTCTGTTACCTATTGTGTACATATCAAGTTAAGGAAGATGGACTTTCAGCATAAGCTGAGTCAAAGGTTGACCTGAAACCAAAAGAAATCCTGACCTCAGTTTCCTGGCTCAGATATGGCTGTAAAACAAACACGACTGCAACCTGTGACACCCATTACCTGCTCCAGATCCACACAGACTGGTAAGTCTGCTGTCTTCTTGATGGCATACATCGTGATGGCTCAGGACAGCCTCCTCTCAGTGACCAAATAAAGACAGTGGTTTGGGGTGGCCCAAACACATTATGGAGGTGGTTATCTACAGAGACTGAGAACAGAGGGTAGCCAAATCCTTGACAGGCAGAGGTGGAGACAGGCCTGTCTTTGGATGCTGCATTATTGTTCAATCTCTAAATCTTTGACAGACTTTTCTTTGAACCGTAGAGAGTCTGTCCATCAAATCACCTGACCAATCTAACAGAACCATTTGATTTAATGGAGACACTGAAAATTAGATATTATGAACAATGCTTCACATGCGAGGACAGGTTTGCTGATAGTTTTTTTCCTGTGGTCTGGATACAAGCAAATGCTTTCTTGAGCACAGAAATATATTGCTAATGAACAGAAATGATAGCAGGTCACTGAATAATCTCTGCTGTATGTGCACTTCCATCCAAACCCTACTAAGACTATTGCCTATTTTCTGAGATTTACTGAAGGGCACACATGTCTTTGTCATCCTCAGAGGAAACAAAACAGCCAGAACTTATCAGACCTACTGCACACACCTGCAGAAAAACCTGAAGGCTGAACAGACAATCTTGCACAAGAATCATGGACCTATCAAGCACTTGTGTTGTGGGGCTGATCCTGGTGGTAGAAGTTTAGAAATGGCCAGACAAATGGCTGCAGTCCATTTCTTTTTGGCCTGGTTGAACTTGGTAAGTGGAAAACACAGAACAGCCAAAGCAAATTTGAGTGTAAGTCAGCTTTGAAGGATTTAAAGTGGGCCCCACAGAGTTAAACATTAGCAGGGCAAAATGACCTTACTTCTCAACTTTTCTTTCTTCTTTTTTCATCTTCCTCTCCTCTTCAGTTATTCCTCCGAGCTGCCTGTAGTTGCTGTAGGCAATTTCTAGAAGTCGCTGAAGTTCTTTAATCCTGTGATAGGCCCTTACTGTAAGACAGAGTTCTCCAGGTAGGTAAAATGCATGGAGAAGACAGTCATGCTGGAATCTAATAGTCTGGAAAATAGTCTCACAAACACAAGAGCAGAAATCACACTGCTCAGCAAACACTGAGCTACGCCTGACACCCACACAGCAAGCAGATCTCAAAAACAAATAGCAATCCAACATTGTTGCAGCAACATGGATTAAAACGGTGTCACAATCATGATCTGACTGCCCTCTGCTTGCTTTCTAATTTTTCACGATTTGTTTGAATGCTCAATATTACAGATATCCTGTCAACCACCTCATCTTACAACAAAAAGATCAGAGCAGCTGGCAGGAACTGTCCTAGTTAGGACTACAGTGTCTCGATACCAACTTTTTCAAATAAAGAGTGATGGAAATACAGTGCTTACTGCGTGCATTCCTTTTCTCTGCTTTATCCAGGGTTAAATCTTCTTTGCTATCTGTACTCCCTTCCACACCATGTGTTTCAAAAAACTTTATGTTGTTTGCATCTAGTTCTTCATCACTCGAGTTATTGTTTCCAGTTCTTGGTGTTAGAAGTTCCACAGCTGCCAGATGGCCAAATCTGCACAGAGAACAGTTAAAATCTGGAAAAACATGTGTGGTAGAAACTCTCTGAAACTGTCCATGTTCCCATTTATCAGAGGGGTTCCAGGACTAAAGGAAGCACTGGTACACACACTACAACTGTCTATCTACTTTTTGTAGTATTCTTATGGAATGAGCTCTGCCTCGATGGAATCTTATGGCAATGGCTCCTACATCAGAGGCATCTTTTTCCTTTGCAGGATTTCTTAACTGAATCTCATCAGAATCTGCATTATTTTTATTAATGCAAAAATCAGCTGGCCTCTGCTACTTCTCATTTACTTTGTACAGCAAACTGTGAGCATACTGGTTCACAACTATCCTCTTGCAAATGAGCTAGTTTTCCTCTTTTCTGTCTGACCTTGCTAAAAAGAAAATTAAATTAAGTGAAAATTAAAACATTTTACAGCTACAATATTATAGCTACAATACAGCCTTGCTTATCACTCAAAGATGGAATTCATGGGCCAGATCTATTCTTTCTCCATCACTGAAAATCAGGATTAATTCCAACAAAGCTGACATGATATTGATATACAAGTAGTAAGTAAAAAAGCGTCAGAGCTACAGGATATGTACTGCTACCTCTTGGCTACATCCTTTGGAGGCTCTCCAGCATCATTCGTAATGTCACAGTCAGCTCCCATTTCAACCAACCACTGTAAGCAATGGATATGCCCCTGTTCAGCAGCTAAGGGAAGGAAGGTGCACACAAGTCAGTTATGTACAACTGAAGTGTTTCAAATGTAAAATGTCCTCCTCTTGCCATTATTTGACATGTCAGAGATTGGGTTCACTAAGACACCACAAGGGAGATACTATTTCAAGAGGAGCCTGTGTGTCAAGATGCTGACATCACTTGGGTACACAGAGTTTTGGGGAAGAGCATGCAGCGTGCTTTAGTGACTCTTTCTAGTTCTAGAAATGTACCGGCAGCTCTTCTGGACACGAGTTAAACTAAACTTGCCCAGTCTCATGTACAAAACACAAGACACACAAAAAACTGCTACCCTAGTAAGAAAGGCCTGTGTGTCACAGTTTGGCAGCAAAGCGCTGCCACCTCTCCCAGGTGTCAGACACAGCTGGCTGCCCCAGCCTGTGGTGTGTGCTGCTGTCTCAGAACAGAGAAGCAGGGCTTTGTGCTGGAGCTAAAGGTACAGCATTTCTCGGGGCAGACACTCAAGGCAGCACCTCTCAGCAGCATCCTAACACAACCCTACTCATACGATCTGCCATGGCCACTGCTCCCACCACGTGGTGCCAGGAACGATGTCTCACTTATGGAAGATGGTATTTGGCAAGTCTAGATGAAACAGTACACTGATTTCCTCAAGGAAGAATAAATCCATTTCTTGACAGCACTCCCTTCTGGATATTTGTTATATTTGTTTTCATACTGAGATGAGGAAATGAAATTACAACATCAGCATGTAAACACTGGGGATGAAACAACTGTAGGTCAGCATCATTCCAAGAAAAGAAAGTGGGATTTTAAAATCATTACATATCAGTTATTTTAATGAGAACTTCAATCACGTTTTTAAAAATTCTACCATATATCTAGTCAAAAAGAAATGAAGGAAATGTGTTAAAAGCGTATTACAAAAATGCTTCCCTCTTTCTTTCCTCTTCTGTTTCTTCTTTCAGACAATACTGTGAAACCCCCAAACACAAGAGGACCATTTCTTCTGTAATGCTAGCAGTCCACTAGATGTCAAAGTGTCAACCAGAAGTTTACCTTTCTTCACAGCATCCTACCAAATGACTTGTTGTGGTTTTTACAACATACCCCCACACTACTGATGTGTTCAGCAAACAAAGGCCCAGGCCACAATACAGATCATTCTTATATCTAGCCAGCCAGATGTTTCTAAAAGCCACATCTTGCCTGATTAAAAAAAACCACCAAAACTATTTAGTTCCATTAAATTAAATTTAAATTAAAACCTTTTATAGCTACAATATAGCTTTGCTTATCACTCAAAGCTGGAATTCATAGGCCTGATCTGTTCTTTCTCCATCACTGAAAATCAGGACTAATTCCCACAAAGCTGACGTGATATTGATATACAAATAGTAAGTAAATAAATGTCAGAGCTACTTAGTTTTCAGTTTAGATGCTGATTTCTCTTTATTATAAGGTTTTTCTTGACTTGAGCTTGGTTATATTGTTTCTAAAGCGACCCATGCACCCACACATTACAAAATACGGGGTTTGGGGTTGCCTTTCCAAGCCCTCAAGAAATGAGATGCTGTTTTTCATTAAGTTTATCTGATAAGAAGCCACCTGAAAAACAAAGTAAATAAATCAGCAACAAAGAGTAACAAGCTGAAACACAGATCATATTTACTGACCTTTGTGCAGGAGAGTGGATCCCTTATCGTCCCGCTCATTAATATTGATTACTCCACTTCTCACCAGCCTTCTAACCACTAACAAGTCCCCTTTGAAAGCAGCATCGTGAGCTGGAAAAGCTAAAGCTGAAAATGAAATGCACATGTTTCCAAGCAGATGCCAGCAGTTCTACTGAACATGCTGGTATTTGTCTCACGGCTCGCCTCTCTCATAGCAACTTACGTAGGGACACTTCAGAGGTAGCAAGGATAATGCACCTTAATCAGCTAAAATGCAGCTGTGTAACCAGCACTGCTCACCACACACTTGACTAAACATGTCCTGGTTATGGCTACAGGCATCTCATACAGTTAAGAGGTTAATTTCACAGACCTGAAATAACAAGTACCCCTTTGTGTACTTCTACAGAATTACACATAATGCCTTTTTTAAGTGCATCTTTGTTGCAGCGCCTCAGCCTTCCTNTGTGTCTCTGGATGTTCCTCCTCTTTTTCCACGCCATCAATATATTGCAGAATATTATCTTTATAGAACCGCTCAGCCAAGTCCCTTGGAGTCTCTCCATGGTCATTCCTGGCTTTCAGTGTGTGCATAACAGTGGCCATTTTTCCAACCAAGAACTTAAAGCAATGCAAGTGTCCTTCCACTGCTGCCAGATGTGCTACAGCACAGGGTGAAACAAAGGGTGTTAGAGCTGAGCCCTGCTGCCCACTGGGAAAGCAATGCTCTCACCACTGGTTAGAGCTGGCTCATCTACCAGCACGTGAGCCATCCAACACTGCACAAGGGGAAGAGCAGCCTCAGCTGAACTGCGGATGTTCAGCTCTCACCCAGAACAAAGTTCAGCTCTAGGCAAAGGAGGTAAAGCTGCCAAGGACAGGACCTGCAAAGGTGATTCCCTGGCAGAGCTGACTGCAGGAGATAAAACAGATTCCCAACAGAGCACCGAGGCCTAACTTGGAGAGTGCACTGCTGGGGTCTCACCTCCCCCAGGAACACGGATCTCTGCCTTCAGCAGCTGCCTGACCCCGCTGTCCCAGGGATACTCCTTATAGGGGGACAGCAAGCAGTGTCCTTGATTAGGAGCTAAGGCCATTTCTGCTCTAGGCTCTACTGTGCCACCACAAACAAGTTGCATCACACCCTCAGTTACCCCACCTACAAAATGAGGACAGTGATAAGCACTTCACTGGACAAAATATTTGAAGGCACATTCCTCAGCTGACCTTTAGGATATGCAGAGGTTTACTTCTTTAATACTACTACAGTGCTGGGCCTACAACAAAGAAAGAGGCACCAAACACATGCTGACTCAACTGACATGAGTAAGAATCTAATCCCATCAATGAGAAGAACTTGCCAAATAAATGCTGATTATGTGCTATGGCTCCACGAAGATGCTCTGTAACAGCTGGCTGATGTTCTAGAGGCAAAAGGATTAGTTTGTCTCCAGGTAAGAATCTCACTATCTTCGTAATCAACAAACAATGTAGCCAGGACCCAAAAAACCCATGTCACTTCATTTTTGGCACATACAAGTTCTCCATAGCAAACCAAACTATCAACAGCTTTCCAGAGCACAATTGCTCTAAAAGGTTATGGATATTGGTTTTACAGCAAGATGATGATACCTCAGTACAGCTGATTGCTCAAAGTCTGAGTTTCACTGAAATAAAGGCAGCTTTTCCCACTGTCTGAATTTTAGTCAGTGAGTTAGTTATTACTCAAGGAGAAGGGGAAAGAAGGGTACCACGCTAAAGGTAAGTCAGCCAGTGAAAAACTGACTCAACCCTTATGAATCCATTTGCAGATACCTAAAATCTGTTGGTATCCCAACTTCTCTGTGTTTCATCTTGTCTTCTACAAAATCAGACTAACACTATTCACTCTTCTCAAAGCCACAAGTCAAAAAATTGTGTCTGTGAAAAATATTTAGTATAGGTTTGACTAGTGAGCAATAAAAGAAGCATGATGTGGCCCAAAAATGCATACAGAGAGAAAGCAAATTGAAATGTTCAGTTAATAAGCACAGCCCATTCTGTACCTTGAATGAGTCATGAAGTTTTTTCTTCCGTAATACTAGCATGCAAATTAGCAAAGATAGTTAGACCCTTTGCTGTAACACTCATATGCAAAAGACATAGCCAGTTTTTAAGTTTTAGGTGCCTGGCACTGCAACTTCAAAAAATTTCTCCCAGTATTCTCTTAGGAAAAATTATAGCACTGTTCAGCTAATCTTGAAGCTGAAGTATGTAAAGATAATTTAAGATTCCCTCTGTTACACAAGCAGATAACAAGCTGGTTTGAACAGTACTTTTACCAATCTTTTACTAGCCATGTTCCAAAATATTCTCTTTCCTTTGAAAGATAATATGATCAGATGAAACAGAAAAAAGGCTGGAAGATCATGCTTCTATAGATGTCAAAATACAACAAAACCAGTTTTCTATTAAGCATTTTATACAGAGCATTTAAGTAGAACTGTGCTGGCATCTGCTTTCTCTCCACAGAAGTCTGTTATCAGGGAAGTGTTCCCAAATGCATGTAAGACTGCCTTCCATGCTGCCCCCAGGGTGCCTAACATCATGACCCCTTATTGCTAATGCACCAGATCTCCTGCTGGGATGCAGGAGCCTCACATCCTTTAACAAGATCCAGGTTTGCAAAACAGAGCATGGCTATCCGTTTCCCAGGTAAGCAGTCCTTAGTAGAGGGTAAAAGATTTTAAGAAGGGATTTAAAAAGATAACTCTATACAAGCTATAGAGAAAAACATATGTTCTTCGGAACAAATAATGTGACAAACCATAAGAAGGAAAATGCTAAAAGGGAAAGGATGCAAGGAGAATCCAAGACAGGAATAATACCATTGAGCTTACAGAGGATATTGAGGAAGTGGCATGGTAGGGAGAGGGATACTGGAGAAAATACAGAAAGCAAGGAACAATCACTGCCAAATTTTTGTGCTAAAGTGAATACACTGATAATTACGAAAAGAAATTACAGATAATTCAGAAAAAGCAGTATTCCAGAAATCAAGATGAAGAAGTCACAGGAAAATGAAAACAACTGTTTCACAAAATCAGTTAAGAAACAGTGGGATACAAAAACTTGCATGCAAACACACCAGAACCTCCTCACACTGGCACCAATTGAAAAAGCAGCACATAGCAGCTGAAACTGCCTCCTGCTCCACCTACCCTTCTCCTGTGACCTCCACTGGCACATGAGCTCCATCACACATAGGAGATGCTGCTCACCTGCTCCCAGTCAGGCTCAGCCTGCTCCCCATCCTAGCATTTTTGAGCTCTCATCCTTGCTAGCAGCAGCAGGAGGTGAATGGGATACTGTCACCAACAGAGCAACACTTTGGATTTTATAAATCCTCCTATCATTAGAAAAATGGACTATCTATGTGGATTGCATGCAATCAAATAGCAAATGCTGCTGCTGTGCATTACTTACAATTTGCTCAATCATCACATTTCACAACAACTGTAAACCAAAGGTTTAAAAACACATGATTTATCCTGATATACCTGGAAGGTTTCCATTGTTATCCACATAATCTACACATGCTCCCCATCGAACAAGAAGCTGCAAACACCCCAAGCGACCATGAAAGGCAGCATAATGAACAGGTTTCCAGTCATTCCTGTCTGAAACATTTACATCCTAAAATGAAAGCAGCAGGTTAATTAATTCACTTCTGAATTTTAGACACACGACAAATTTTATATACAGGAATCAGCTGTTCATTGTGTTAAATTATTTAAATCAAACCAAATAACGTTTTTCAAAGTTCATGCATTGTATGCAATTCCAGTTTCAAGACAGGTACTTTTTACAGGTTCTTGCTTTTACTTAATACATTTATAAAAGGTGCATTTTTAGACATGTTTTTATCATTGTAATGACCCGCACTGGTTTTATTCCTTAAACATGCATCTGGATTAATTTTCTAAGTTTATGTCTCCTTTACTACAGACGAGTAAAGCTGCAAAAAATTACCACCACCCCAGTATCTGATGTTCACTTAATGATATCCTCAGTGGAATGTGATTTACTCACATTATCGATTCTCTCTGTTTTTTGATCATCTCCCTAAATGTATATCACAATCTTAAAAAAAGGAAATTTACACACTAAATAAATTCCCCCCCAGTAACTAATCTACAGCCCTAAATCTCAGTTTAAGCGAGGGGGAGCTTGGCTTGGGGAGAGCTGATGGGCTCTGGCTGTGCAGCAGGACTGCAGGCAGGAGTCTCACCGCCCCGGTGCACAGCAGGGTCTGCAGCGTGTAGGAGTGCCCGTGGGCTGCAGCCAGGTGCGAGGCCGTGCACCCGCGCTCGTCCCGAGCTGCTGCGTCCGCTCCGTTCAGTAACAGAGCCTGAAAGAAATGCAAAGCACAAGTTCATTTCACAAGCTGAAAAAGTAAACATTTCCTAGAAGGATGGTTTATGATGACCAGCAGGTAACTCTGGGCTGACCTCAGGGGCCTGGTGTTGCACAAAACGGATCTGTTTGCACAGACTGTGCAAATGAGTGCTCTGGTTTGAAAACTACTGACTTAATTCCCGATTTCAAGACATCAAGATGAGCTACTCACAGCTCCCTTAAGAGCTCCCTCAGCTGATCTTCATAACGAATTTGTCCAGAATTAAGGTCTGCCCTACAAACTTTAGCTTGAGAGTGAGCATTTCCAGTACCTGCATGCAGGCATCCTGCCCTCGGATGGCCGCAAGGTGAGCCGCTGTCCAGCCTCTGACAGTCACACGTGTGGTGTCAGCTCCATGCCAGAGCAACCAGTGAAGGCACTGCTCAGAAACACCAAAGTGCTTTTTATTTAACTATTTCCATCGTGTCTCTGAGGCACATTTCAACTAGAATTTATCCATCAAAGTTACATTTCAAAACAGTGTTGGAATATTTCCTTATGGAATATGAGACCCCAGAGCACGCCCTAAACAGATATTTGTGCATTAGGAAGTTATGGGTAAGTTATACTTTCCAGGTTTTCCCCAAGGGTACAAAATGTGCAAATAACCTACTAATTCAGCTCCTAGCATTGATGTTACAGGATGACTTTTTTATTTTACTCTTCCAGATTTAAAATGTAATCTGTGAGAGTATTCACATGGCATGAGGTAAAAGCATTGGAAAAAACAATGCAAACATGCTCACAGGAATTCCAGCTAAAATTACTGGCAGGAAAAATATCATGTACTAAATTTAAAGCCTCATTTAATTTATTAGGCTTCTTAGGCATATGTAATCCCATCTCTCTTCTCATCCTTCCATGGCCTAGTTTTGTTTTATTCACCTTTTTCCAGCAGATATCACTGCTTGCAATGGAAAGCTTTACAGACTTTCCAAATACAGCTAGAGGAACAGCTAGAACTTTTTATTATATATTATTAGAATTTATTATCTTCTTTCAGGCCGTCTTACAGCTTTGGTTCCTCCACTATTTCTACCAAGGAGCTTAGTGACAAACTAATGACAGATTATTCAATAAAGTCTAACACACTGATTGCAAAGTAGGAGAGTCAAATGAAAAACGGCAGAACTTATAGAGGCAGAAAGGGTGGGTAAACAATCTGGTGTTGGGGCTGACATGATGATCAGCATTTTCTTGACAGTGTCTCTACATTCCAGAAGCAGCACTGCACTTAGCAATTCTTGAGTTTAGCAAGAACTGCACGTTTTTCCTTTTGGGACATGAATAGCCTTGCTGCTTCAAGGTTAGACTGCCATGAACAACGAACAAGGAGGCTGCAAGAAGGGGAATGTTGTGCTGAGCACAGCAGTTCAGTCCTTCTGGAAGTTCAAAACATTGATGCAAGCACCTGCTAATTTCTCTACCATTATTCAACATTTTCATTTATTAAAATAAAATGTATTAGGACTACTTCTATGGAGAATGAGGCATGGGGCATTGGTAAGTAGAATGAACACGTTTTCATGTCACTTCCCACCTGTTTCAGTTACCTTCAGAATATTTTACACATCCTACAGGATTTTCTAGGTGTCTCAAGAGCAGGAGAAAATGCAATAGAGACAAAAGAAGGTCATGAGTCTGAAAGGGAGACCATAAGGCACATTTCACTCAGAGTAAGAAAATCAATGATTTTGTAAAATATGGCAAAGTTGATTAGGTAAATTGCCAGGGGCTTCAGAAAGAGAAAAATAAAATCTAAAATCCTGTACTCCTGCTCTTGGTGAATGTATTTAATGAGAAAAACAGGCAGAGAGTATTGATTCGGTCTGATAAAGCAATGTTGTGTTCAGCCTCTCCTAAAGAAAGAAATACAGACTTCCAGAAGCCCACCCATGCTTATACACTAAGGTAATGTTTTACCTCTAGGCTTCCGGAGTGGGCAGCACACTGCAAGGGTGTGAATTTGTGAACTACATCCACCTCATTAATACTGGCTCCACTTTTTATCATCGATGCAAGCTGTTCTACGTCCCCAGCTTTCACTGCTTCATGCACACTAGTATAATTTTGCTTCTTCTTGACAACTAGTGAGGAGTAATAAAAAGGCATTAGTCCATTGCTTAAATCAGTGACATTTAAGAGATAGAAAATGTGTGCTGAATCAAAGAAATATCAGAGTTGACATTTGTGCCACAGAATCAAACTCTAAATGTAGAAGCAGTAGGGTAAAAGAAAAAAAAAATCTTCTGTCGCCAGGCCACGGGATCAAATAACCTGTGTCCTCCCTTCAGGCCTTTCCACTGAATAACTACATGACTGGAAGCAATGAGAATTACATATCCAAACCCCTTGCAACATCTTGATACCTTGACAAAACTTGTAAACAGAAATATGAGATGTAAGTAGATCTAATGGCTGATGGGGCTAACTTCAGACAGCCAAGCATGAAAGGAACCGAAACCAATTAGTATTCACCTTCTGCAGCAGTCATCATTCCAGTACCAAAATGCATTAACACTCTGATTACATTTCACCCTGCTGGAAGTCCTGAAAAGTTGGGCTACTGTTTAGCAAGTCAAGAAAGCATAAAACTGAAGGTCTCAAGGTATTAGTGCCTCAGCTCCTCTGCCTGTGGAGCAGAAATGGTAGTAGCAGTTAACACTGTTACACAATTCGAGGTAAAAAAATAGTAAAGAATATAAAAGAGATATTGCACGAACATGCTTGTCATATTTACCAAAAAGCACTAGATACAATTAAAAACAGCCTCCGCAGTTTACCAGTGCCTATTTTCATGTAATCTGTAGTGTGGTAGTAGAGCTCAGGCAGATTTGGGGTTGCCACAGAGAGGAGCAGGGGGTTGAAGCTCCAGTACTCCAGGCTGACAGTAACACACCCTGCGTGTGCTCTACCACACCGCTGGATCCTGCGCCTGTCTCTCACCCCACCTCCACCTCCCCAGCTCAGCAGGCTGCAACACTGCCCTGGAAAACTTAAAAACCAGGACTCCATCCTGCAAAACACTGTGAGAACAAACAGCAGCAGCACAGAAACACACAGTAATTCTGGTTGGAAGGGGCCTCAGGAGGTCGTCTAGTTCATGTTTCTGAATAATATTTCCAAAATATCCAGGTATGTTTTGAGGTCTGAGTTGGTTAGGTTATTTAAAAGAACAGTTTCATCAGGACATAATTTTCCCCCAAGGAAGTAATTGCTCATTATACCAAGTGAGGGTTACAGACTTCAGCCCAATTACACAACTTAACATCAAAGGCAGGCTTGGCCAATTACACTACTTGGCAAAGTTCTAATGTGTTTAATACAATGTTTTGGTACAGCAAGTTCAAGGCAATCTTTTTTTTTTTTTTTTCCCTTAACCCAGAGGAAAAGCAAACAACAAGGCCCACCAGCAGAAAGAACTTTGTCTCTCCTCTCCCTCTGGATACCTACTACTGCATGGAGACGAATGCCAAGGGTGGGTGGCTGCATTGGCTTCTTAGCACAAGACAAAGGCAGTAGCCCGGGACTGAAGCTCAGAAAATAGCTGTTAACATCAATTCTGTAAAAAAATATACTGATGTTCAAAACGAAGGGCAGGCTCCATAATCCTAGTGCAGTTTTTTTTTTACCAAAAACTGTTATCAAACGCTCATTCGATGTTCTGGGAGAAAACTGCAGAAAGAATTCAGTGAGCACTCTGAGATCCGCACCTGCCCAAAACTGAGTTAAAGAGATTAAGTGAAGAAGGATATGGGTCGGAATAGGGAAAGGCACCATTTAGGAGCTGCGATGTGCCCATAAGACCCAAAGCCAACCCCTCGCAGCTCGGCTTTGGCAGCAGCCCCAGGGCCGCGGGAGCCCCCGGCCCGTCCTGCCGCGGCTGAGGCGGAGCTGCCAGGCCCGGGGCACGGGGAGGGCCCGGCCGGCCAGCGCCAAACGCCGCCTTTCCCCGCGCGTCTGGCGGACACGGAGCCTCCCCGGGGCTGCGTGTGGGTCCCTCCGGAGCCCCGTGCCGCAGCCCCGGGCGCTCGGGACCGCCCGTCCCGCCCCGCGCCCTGGGCCGCCCCCCGGGGAGGGGAGGGACGCGGCACGGAGCAGGCGGAGGAGGCGCTGG
>VZTG01000089.1:27299-48937 GCA_013397845.1 Melanocharis versteri
AGGGAGCAGAGGGGCCCGGCCGCACGGGCTGCGCTCCCGCTGCCCGCGGCGTTCCGCGCCCTCAGGCAGCCCTGCGCTGCAGCCTTCATGGCGTTCCCCAGGAGAAATGGAACAAGTGCCAGTTCTCATCTCGGAACCCCCCTGCGATGCGCTGACCAGGAGGTATTGAAGCAGCTTGTGCTCTGGATGACCGGACCGCAGTCACGTCGTGGGAATCTAACCCTCTTTTCTTTCCTGCAGTGACGTGACCCTGCGCCTCAGTTCCCTTAGCCAAAACCAGCTGGTAGCCTGGGGGTAGGCCGAGTTCCTTTGATGGGGGGGAAAAAGGACCCTGCGTTTCCAGAATCCTGCTTCCCGGCAGGATGAACCCTTCCCAGTCAGGTGTGCAGTGATAATTACATGGACCAAGTGAGCTTAATGGACCATTTAGAGCTGAATTATCCTTGTCATTAGAGAGCTGTCATAAAGCCTATTTCTGTAACGTATAGGTCTCTTTTTGTTCTATCTCCAGCAGACAGAGTAATTTGTTCCCTTTTCTTAACAGCCTTCTACATATTTAAAGACATCACGTCTCTGCTCAGTCTCCTCTGAACTTCAGTTGGTGTGATTTAGAAGTTTGCAGTATTCCAGGACACAAAGCATCGTATTTGGGCCAGGGGACCAGGCTACATCCCTGCTCCAGGAAGAGGCTGCAATAATTAACACAGGAGTAGCTCCCCACAGCACAGCCAGCAGCCAGACTCACCTACGTATGGACTGACACCACCCTGATCCATTTTGTATTTTTGTTCCTCTGGACTGTCTCTAATTAAACAGCATTTTTAAGTCTGATATCTACAACAGGGCAAGCTCACAACTACAGCTCCAACCTTAATAAAAGAATCAAAGCATTATTTGCATCTTAAAAACTGCATGAAGCCTGGGTGTCAACATGGGAAGAAGTTTTTGCAGCCAACATCTCCTGCACTGCCGATTATTTCTACTTACACACTAAGGGGGAATTCTGACTTCCAGGTATCCCCACTGGAAGAGTAACACGCCAGGACTGTGACATTGCTTTCTGACTTTTAGTGCTTCTGTCTTGCTCCCAGCAAGTTAAAAAAAAACACTGTATTCACACTAGCAGAGTGAATAAAACATCAAATGCACACTGAAACACGCAACTTTATTTCCAATCCTACAAGTGTACCAGCCACACAGACCCATTATTGAAAGGAAGAGACTCACACTCAAATATATGCTTAGTTTTATTTATAACATTTAAGAAATATTAACATCTCAGGGTATCTGGTTTACCATCTAAGTCCAGTCATAAGCAACAAAAAAGAAAATGTTAACCATGTTTCAAATGAGCATTCTTACATTCATTCCCCCCTGTAACGTAAAGAAAATTCAGCTTTATTAAATTTGTGTTTGATTAATGGAGAAAAAAAATCATTAAAAATGTCTTAACTACCAGGCATCCTGGTTTGTTAATTTTTTTTGTTGGCACTTGTGTTCACCACAATCAAGCACTCCAGTTGGTTTGTTAAATTTTCCCCTTCTACCCAGAGCTGTCTTTTTGTGAGTTTTTTTTGTGGATTTTTATTATTTTCTTGTTGTTAACTGTTTGTTTTTTTAAACATCTGGATATGTACGTTTGTTCAAATAACTTTAAAAAGACAAGGAATCTAGGCCTGTCTGAGAAGCTCCTTCCCTTGACGACCCACCTATGGGATAACTGAAGGAAGAGACTTGCTTTCATTCTTCTGAATCTTATTAAGCAAAAATTCATCTGAATGAATTTTAAACTGAAAAAAGTACAGAAACACTGTCTTTATTTGATGGTGTGCATAAACATTACACTCCATATATAGCAAAAATATCTTTTATTTATAATTTACATTTCAACAAGTGAAAATTTTACATTTTTACATATACCATTAAATTTTCACGCATCTACAGAACTTTCACACAATGACACCTGAAACTGTGCAGGCAATAAGAAATTTCAAATACAAAAATGTATTTATTAACCAAACAGTAGTTGAGGCCCTGCCTCAGTTGGACATTTTTATTCATATAAAAAGTATTTGCCTTCCGGAATTAACACAGCAGCTCTTCTGTAAAAAAAAAGAAAAAATCATACCGCAGTTTATTTAAACAGACTCCTCGGGTTCTGTTTTGATTTCTGTAGATGCAGGTGTGCTCTCTTCTGCACAGGCAGGAGGGGTGTCATCAGGTTCTTCTTTGATTTTAGGTGAGTCACAGGACTCTTCTGTTTCTTGTTTAACAATGTCCAACATTATATTTAGTGGATTTTCTGAAGGAGTCTTGCTGGGAGACGGTGTGCAATCGAATGATGATGTCTGCAAAGTGAAAGTCAATGTAGCATTAGCACACCAGAATAACCATTTTTAGGTTCTTATTCCTTTTGCCCTTTTTCAAAACTCAAGTATGTTGACGGTCAGGCACTCAAAATCCAAACTTCTGCTTTGTCAAACTTCCAAGAAAACAAAATAATTTTTTAAATCACATTACTTTTTTTCCAATTCCTTTGAAAAGGTATCACCAAGCATTGATGAAATGCTTAATACATTACTTGCTATCTGCCCTCAGTATAACTGTAACTCCCAAAGTATTAAAAATGTCACATACACCAATACCCATCTACTCCATTGTCACAAATTCCTAAGATCACACGTTACTCCACCATAAATCCATCAAACCATGGCTTTGCTTCATGGCACACAAGCTGTCATGGTACATCACAACCAGAAATCCATCTCAGCTAATTCTGTGTTATAAACTTGCCATGCTCAAGGCCTCCAAGTCTTAGGCAAGAGAAATGGGCAGCACATTCTGAACACATCTGCTCCCTGCAAAGTCAAGAAATCAAGCAAACAAACTGAAAGCAAAATGCTTAAAAAAATACGAAGTATCCACTTACATTTTGGTAATCTTCGTAACAAGATGGATGGTAAATCTGAAAAAAAATTGTTATACATTGAAATATGTAAAAATAAATTATAGCAAGATCACTGACCATGAACTTAAAAGTGTCAATTACACATTATCACACAATTCATCTAAAAAACTATGATCTGAGCAGGCTAAGTATGGTGCCAAATATACGTGAGACAAGATTTTGTGATGTCTATTTAGGAAACGTTATCATACGGAAGGCCGTAAGTGCTGTGAGTTAGAGAAGCCTGGGGAGTGCTGGGAATTATCTGTGCACAGCTGCATGCAGAAATAATTGAACCCATACCTATACCCATACCCAGAGACATCCATTTTTCTTTGAGCACTGCAGTGTAAGGGAGGGCTAGTGAGCCCATACCAATGACACCAGGATTTCAGGCACTTCCAAAGGCAGAGATATTTACGTATTTGGAAGCCAGGAAAACTACAATAGGAATCCTCCAGGAGAAAAAGAGCACTTGCCACCTCCCTTGGGTTGTTTTTCTTTTCTGTAATTCTTCAGGGGTTTTACTATAAATTAGTATCACATATAAACAAGATCAGATTACCTTTTCATCTACCCTGATAGCATTCTTCAGGTGCCACTCTTCCTCTTCCTCATCCCAATACTGTTCAAATTGTTCTTGGCAAATTTCACAGCTCTGAAAAGTTATTGGAGTAACAGACATAAATGATGTTATTGCAACTTACTGAACACACAAAGTTCAAGAACCTAGTAAGAGTCAAATAAGGTTCTTTTAAATTAAGATAAGTATATTAAGCCTAAAACATGATCTTTCCTCCACACTTTAAAAATCACTTTAATAATTAGTAAACCCTAATTAAAAATTGAGCATGGTTTGCAGACAGAGGAAGGATCACCCTCTGGCCTTGAATACTCTCTGTCACTTGAGAAAGGTACGCTTTACCCTTTTAGCTTTTAAGTCTGCAAAGCACTTTGTAACAATGTATTGCTGTCTTACTGTCATGTAAGACAATCCATTACAGCGATTTAACTAATTTTACTTATGGCATTATCTTCATTCTTCCCCCTTAACCTGCAATTTCAAGTCAAAAAAGGCAGAACTTTTAGATGGAGTACTAACATTTTTAGTACTTTTGTGAAAAATTATCAACTCAGAGAACAAAGCACAAAAAGTACCTTTTAAAATCAAAGCAAAAAGGCCTTTGTGGTTTCATAGCTAGTTTCTTAGAGACTTAGCATGTAAAACTAAAGTGTTATTCTAACAATGCTTGTATTTGATTACTACACCAATTCATCTACCAAAATACAGCTCTACTGGTTACTTTCACATTGTGGTATTTCTTTCTTCTAATGCCTATCTGCTACCAAAAAATAATTGTGTTTGGAAGTACCAAAAACCCAGTAAACCCTGTAGTTATTTGAATGACAAGCGAGCACGAAAGGACAAATTGCTTACTCTACTTACTCTCACTATGTGAACATTCAGCAAATTAACACTTTGCCCATTTCAATTTTGCTAAAGCCACAGAATGCCAATGGGTGTAGATTTTTTTTAGCTACAGGTGGTTTATACTACTCTCTGCCCCTGGGAAGCAACAATTACAGACACAAATACATGACCTATGGAGGAGGGGCTGCAAAAAGGCCCAAGCACAAGATTCCAGTCTACATATAATAACAAGAATACAGTACAAGCCTTTGAAGGACTACAATCTTGCTATCTGGGCTTATAACTAGATTCCTGTTATCTGGCAAGCTGAAACTTACCTCGACCGCTCCAGCTGGTCCAGCTGGGACACTCTGAAACTCTTTCTCTTTCGCAGCTTCCTGCGTCTTCAACACGACCTCTTCATGAGCTTTTTCAAAGAACTGGCTTTTAGCACGTTCCTCTAGATCTGCTATTTCTTCAAATTCGATCCAGTCCTAAGGAAGAAGTTTTTCATTCTCACTCAGGCATCCCAAAGTATCGTATTTAATAAATCTTACTTGGTTAAAACTGAAATATTCCTCGCATGCAGCCAGCATTACCACAGTGTACTCTTTCTCACAACGCTACACTTCAAAAACTCTTTTTCCAAAAAAATCACTATCCTTCCAATTCCATTCTCAGTGGAACGAAAACAGTGCAATAAGCAGCTTTGAACTGTTTACTGTTCATCATACAATTGCCTTTTGTATCCTGACAGGCATTTGCGGACTACTTGAAGTATCTAAGACACCACTGTTTATCACAGCCAACTCCTGTGATGATGCAAATTTCAGCTGCAATCCTGCAGCACATGCAAGAGTAAAACACAGAATCCAGCCTGTAATTTATCAACACAAATACTGCGTTACTTACCGTTAAACTGTAGTACCATCTCCTATGTGTAATTTTTCTGCTAACATCTTTTTCTGTCCGGTTCTGGCGATAATGCCAATCTAAATGATCTGCATAAACATCTGTCTGTGAAGTCGTGAACCTCATTCCACAGGAGTAACACTGAATTCCAGTGTACAGTCGATTTATAACACTATCGTAACGCCTACAAAAAGAGATAAAAAAAAAATCTTAACACTTCTTTAAAAAGAGACAGAAGTTCCTCAGTAAGTTGCTCCATTTACCTACAATAGTAGGGGAAAAGCATGAATCTGCTGCAAGTTAAAAGTATACAAAATGACTACATTCATCCTGATTTTCATAGCACAATCAACTTACACATTCAAAAAACAACGGGCTCTTATTAACGATTAATGAGAAACACGTTAGTGTTGTGTCTCATTCCTACTAGCTTTTCTCACCTAATAATGCACAAATAGTAATGCCTTCATTTGGCCAAATGAAATTTTAATTTTACCACCAAAGTGGTAAAATTAAAATCATAAAATGGTCTGGGTTGGAATGGATCTTAAAAGACTACCTAGTTCCAACCCCCCTGCCATGGGCAGGAACACCTTCCACCAGGTTGCTCAGGGCCCCATCCAATCTGGCCTTGAATATTTGCAGGCATGGGACACCCACAGCTTCTCTGGGCAGCCTGTTCCAGTGCCTCATCACTAGGAAGAATTTCTTCCTACTATCTACAGTAAATCTATTCTTCAGCGTAAGGCCATTTGCCCTTGTCCTCTCATCACAGGCCTTGTGAAAAGCCCCTCTCCAGATTTTTTTGTAATCCCCTTTAGGTACTGGAAGACTACAGTGAAGGCTACAGTAAAGCCTCCCTGGAGCCCTGTCCTCTCCAGGCTGAACCACCCCAACTCTCAGCCTGTCTCCATAGCAGAGGTGCTCCAGCACCCTCATCATCTTTATGGCCTCCTTTGGACTCACTGCCAACAGGTCCACGTCCTTCTTGTGCTGAGGCCCCAGAGCAGCACTGCAGGTGAGGTCTCACCAGAGCAGAGGGGGAGAATCACCACCCTTCACCTCTTTGTCACTCAGCTTTTGAGGCAGCCCGGGCCTGGGCTTCACTGCCTATCACAACCTTAGTGGTTAAGTAACAACGTGCACCTTTGTGCACAGCTAAGTTTTCCCATGTTAACTTTCCGTCTTTTTCTTTCATCAAGTTCAACAAGGCTGACATTAAACAATGCAGGTTTAACCTCCTCTGAATCACAAAGTGACAGATAATCTTTTAAAAGCTTTTAACTGTCTTGGATGAACTATCTAGCTACTGCCATGTTGTTATTCCTCCTGTAAACCCATTCTACTATACGCACTGTCGAAGTTCTTCAACTATGAAGTTAGTGAGGTCTGGAACATTTTGATCTTCATTCTGATCATCATCTTCTTCCTCAGCAGTTGGCTGGGCTGATGTTTCATTCGCTTCTAGAAAACATAAAGATATTATTTTATCAAAATTTCAGTACATCATCAGAAACAAATTATGTGCTGCTGAAAGTTTTTTTTTTCTTTTCAAGTATTATTAATATAATCTGATTATGGTAAAACACAAGTATGCAACAGCTAAGTAAGTCATCTTCTAACACCATTAAAAAAAAAGCATAGAAGAAAATAAGCCAGAATTTCAATTGAGGAAAACAATATTTCACCTCAGTGTTTGGCATTAAAATTCAGTCTTCATAGATACAGAAATATCTCAGAAGATGAAAAGACCCTGACTATAATCAAGAACAAGTTACGAAAGCACAGCACCAAAGACAAAACTTCAGCTCTGGATAGCTGACGTGTAAATTAAACAAGATACTAAGAATGTACTCAATCACATGCACTAAATTCCTTCCCAAAAATAAAGTTCAGTTTAAAAAAAAAACATACAGGTCACAAAAGTTTGTATACTCAGATTTACACTTGAGCTGTGGATAAACTGGGTAGTTAGAACATGATGGATCTACATACGTGCTGAAGTGGAATCAGTTTTAGACAATTTGAGGATCCCTGTTTTCAGCAGTTTTGCAAACAATTCATTTACATCAACCTGTCCAAGGTGGTTATCAGGGTATGAATGGGGAAGGGCTCCTGGGAAAGAACACAGACATTCAAGGTGACAAAAGGTTAGCACCAGAAATCGACTTCTCTTTTATCAGTATATTTCACAACACAATTTTCCTGTTGCCTCCCATTTCTTTCATTTTCTGTTCCAAATTATTTACCAACTCTGCTTTATCTAGTGTTTGGCTAGTTTCTTCCCTTGCAACAGGGAATCTTCGTAACAATATTTTCCCTTCCTTCATAATGTATTCTGAAGTGCTATCTAAGCTGGTTGCCCATACACAGATCTCTACTGGATGGTGGTTATTGAAATGCAGTATTGTCCTGGATTCATACTCATCTATTTCACCACAATCAATCCACTTCATCACCTACTTTAACCTTTTATTATGTGTTTGAAGTTTTTCACTACTAAACACTCCAACACTGGAAATGTTCGCAAAAACCAGCACAGCAAGCTAGACCTAGACTGATGGCTTCCAGAAAAACAGATCAAAACTATTTTTTTGTTTTTTCAACACAACTTTATACCCAAACCACATGGTTAACAAAAACTAGCAAAAGCCTTCAGTGTTTGAGAGAAGCTCCTTAAGAGATGGAGGTGCTACAGAAACCACATCTACAGCCACCTCACTGAGGAGGCTTCCCTTAATCTACACAGACCTAGTAAATCAGGACATTCAAAAAAGGTCATTTTTGTGGCCACCACCGAATGAACAATCCAAAAGAAATAAAAGGAATTCTTTTGTTACACACCTGCAGGGTTCTGGACAAAACTTCCAGGATTTGGCAAATACTGCTGACCTTGGCCATAAGGTCCTGGTTGAGCAGACATGAGAGAAACCTGTGAAAGTAAACATTTAAGTATTCTTTGTATAACAATGTGATTATAAACTTACTTTTCATATTTTATTATTAACTTCTAGATGTTTCTCAATAATTTCACACATATTAAAACTCCTTCCAGGAGTGAACCATGTCAGTTTGGTATTGAAAAGGACCACAAATGACTAAATGATCTTTCCCCCATTTTCATTTTCCACTAGGAAAATTCAGAACACATCCTCATTTTGCCTAGTATTAAGCAAACAAACAAATAAACAACTCCCCCCACCACATGTTCAACACTTTTCATTCTACTTAGCAATCACACTTTCCAAACACAGTACTTCCTTTTAAATTGCTCCTGTTCACCAAAACAGCTCCTCAAAAAATTCAAGGAACCCATAAATGTCTATTAATAAATGCCACAATTAACTCTTATCTAAGAACTGAACCAGCATTCACTACAGACACATATCTATCCCATTAGAGGTCTGCAGGACACATTACCTGCTTTTGTACAATCAGTTAACTCTTCATATTCAATTTTTATCCCCCAAATGAAAAATGCTTTTTAAAATCTCTAATCTACTGAAAGAAATTACATCAGTTTCACCAACGTAAAGTACCATTTCCCCCTCCTGAAGAGAGCATTTCCAAGAGACAACAGCAAAGACAACTCAACAAAGCAAGATGGTGCCAAGAGAATTTTAAAAGATAACAATGCAGTTGAGCAAGAAAGTTCAACAATGGCCTTATCTTTCTCAATTCCCCCAAGTTATGGGTATCTCTTTAAAACTAGCTTGTCACCAGCACTAACAGCTGCAAAAAGACAACAATTATTGTGGTCCAGTCTAACTTCACACCTCTTAGAAAAATCAATCCTGTATATTTCACTTACATTATCTTTCATGCTTTATAGAGAATTCACTTTTGCTGAAATTTAATGGAAATACCAAAGACTTCAAATTACGTGGTTTTGTTCTAATGTTAAAAATAAGGATTTCACAGATGTATTCTGAACTATGACGTGACTGCAAAGATCCACTATTTTGCCTAATTCTTAAACAAAGATTCTTAAAACATAGCATGCATACCCTTCGTAAATTATCTAATGACTTTTTTAGCTTGAAACAGACTCTCAGTCAGCCAACTCTTCAGAAAAATATTCCATTTTTACAGGAAGAAAACCTGCAAATTCTCTACACAAAAACACTTTTGCAAGCAAACTATTTGATGCTATCAGCTCTTACCTGATTACTTCCCATTGGCATGTTACTGAAATTTCCATATTGAGGACCCTGAAGACCTTTTTCTTCGAAGTAATGTCCAGCTGCTCTCAGCGGGAAGCTCTGTGCTCCTGGGCCAGCTGGCCCATTGAAATTTGGTCCGGGCGAACCATCAAACATATCAGGTCTCTGGAACTGCATTCCATGAGCTGGTCCATTGTAGCCCTGGCCAGGATGTTCAACAAACGGACCACCTTGTCCATATGGTGACATTTCTAGTCTTGAGGCAGGATGGTTAGCTACATTTTCAAAACGTGCACCCTGGAGGCCAAGCGGCAAGTCAAACCTAGAGGCTGGCTGGTGAGGTCCATCGAATCTTTGAGGTATGGCTGTTTCAAATCTTGCTTGTGCCTGTTGGCCAGGTGCCAACCTTGGACCAGGCTGTCCATGAATTCCATCAAATCTTTGCAAGAGAGACAGCTGTCCAGGCTGACCGTCAAATCCAGCTCCATGACAGCCATCAAATCTCGGACCAGCCCGACCAAGAGGACCATCAAATCTAAGTCCACCAGCTCCCTGGTGTACTGGTCCATCAATCAACCTAGGACCTAGACCCGGCTGACCACGTGGTCCTTCCAACCTCAGCCCACCACCTGATGGTCCATGTGGCCCCTCAAACCTGAGCCCACCACTTGATGGTCCATGTGGCCCCATGGGCTGACCATGTGGCCCCTCAAATCTGAGGCCACCTCCAGGTTGTCCATGGGGCCCCAATGGCTGTAAATGTGGCCCCTCAAACCTGAGGCCACCCCCTGGTTGACCATGAGGCCCCAAGGCCTGACCATGGGGTCCCTCAAACCTGAGACCACCCCCTGGTTGACCCCGAGGCCCCATAGGTTGACCATGAGGTCCCTCAAACCTGAGACCACCTGAAGGCTGACCATGAGGACCCTCAAACCTGAGACCAACTCCAGGTCCTTCAAATCTAGGACCACCTACAGGCTGCCCTGCAGGCCCCTCAAACCTCAAAGGCCCAAGAGGTCCCTCAAACCGCAGCGGACCTCCT
Organism: Melanocharis versteri; assembly: GCA_013397845.1. Taxonomy (NCBI): domain Eukaryota; kingdom Metazoa; phylum Chordata; class Aves; order Passeriformes; family Melanocharitidae; genus Melanocharis; species Melanocharis versteri. The sequence goes on from VZTG01000089.1 coordinate 37,775, forward strand.
CCACCAACCTGGCCTGGGGGTCCTTCAAATCTCAGGGACCCTGCCAGCTGCCCTGGTGGCCCATCAAATCTTAGGGCTCCAGCTCCCCCTGCTCCTGCCAGTGGTCCATCAAACTGAGATGCACCTGCCCCCACCAAAGGCCCCTCAAATCTCAAAGCAGCCTGTCCAGCTGGTCCATCAATTCTGGAACTTGAACCAGCAGCAGGACCATCAACAAAAGGACTTCCCTGCCCATCTACCCCAACCCTTGCAGCGGTCGGTCTAGGTGAGCCATCAAACAGAGGCCTGTCTTCCATCAGTGCACTTATCCTCTGCTTTGCTTCAATACCTCCAAATCTTGATCCTGGACTTTCTGGAAATGGTGCTTTCTCGGGATCTTCATACCTAGCTCTTTTAAAACGTTCACTGAATGGTGACCTTGGTTCCTCTCGAACACCTAAAAAAACCAGAACAAATCACAAAACCACTCACTAATACACTGTCAATTACTTAACAGATACAAAATACAGTAAAATCACGTACCAGCTTGCCCAAGAAGCTGTCTTTCTTCACGATTATCAAACCTACAGAGTGTATCTCCATCTATTTTCTGGAACTCTGCTGTACTTTTCCCCTGCTGTCTGAGAGCATCTCTAAATTCATCCGATTCTCCCCAGCTGTCGTAAGGATCAGAACCTCTTGCTCCTTTAGTGGCACGTTGTTCTTCAAGCCTTCGTCGACTCTCAAGCGGCGACAGGTTTTCAGCAAAAGGTCTTGTAGTGCCACTTACAGGAGAGTGTCTCCTTGATCTTTCTGCAAATGGTTCTTTCCTGTCGAACTGTACCCCCCGCTTGGCTTTTGCCTGCTCACATTCTAATCCAGAAAGCAATGCATCAGGTATATGGTAATCCAAAATATCATCAGGATCCAACAGATCAAGCCTTGACAATGAATGCTGAACTTGTGTCCTTTTTAGTTTAGCTTTATGTTCATAATATGTTAATTCTGCATCTGATAGAAGAGGTTTCTTTTTCAAACCACATTTTTCCTCTGTAGGGCTATCCCAGACATTACATCTGTGCTTTCCTTCCTGATACTGGAACAGCTGTCGGATCTGATGAGCCACCATGAGGAACTCATCTTGTGTTATTTCACCAGATGTTAAGCTGTCATTAGCCTGTAATATAAAGTTAAAATTTAGATTTCCAAAAAGAGAAGGAAAAAAACCCCACACCTGGGACATTTCTATGAAGACAGATTTGTTAGTATTACCTTCTTAAGTAATTCTCTTTTACTTGCAGATGTCAATTCTTTGGGAATCTGTAAATTGGCATCCACGCTTAACCGGTGCTGCTGCTTTGGTGCTCGGGGTGATAAAATTCCTTTACCAGCAGGCCAGTTTTCCCGGTGTCTTTGGTGAGGGGATTTAACAAGTGCTTGGTGTTCATCATTCTGCTGTGAGCTGATAACAAGAATGTATGTAAAATAGAGATTATTTCGTTATTCAGGACATAATAGTACCTACTAGAACTGATCATGGCAAAACATCGCTATCACCTTAGAATCTAAGTATGCGTCATCTCTGTATTTCACTAGTAGAAACAAGTTAAACCCATCAATTTTAACAATCTCGATGCTGCCTCCCAAAAGTCAACTATACTGAAGCCAACAGGAGAATTTCCCCTGACTTCCCACAGAAGTTGTTTAAAAGATGGTAACTTACTTTTTACTTTCTTCCCAACCAGATTTCCACCTCTTGCCTGATTTGGATCCCTGCCAGTTTTCTGCATTCTCCTTTGGATCTGGAGAAGCTTTTGCAGAATGCTGGGTGGCTGTCTCTTGGGGCCTTTCTTCTTGGGCTTTTTTCAATCTCCTTGGATCACGCACCTCTTGTTTAACGTTTCTCTTATTAGAATTTCTTTCATCTCTTGCTGCTTGTGTGCTTTCTTCAACATGAGACTGCTTAGGGCCTATCTGACGTATCTTTCCAATTTTAGGAGTTGATGAAGTAGGAGATAAACTCCGAAGTCTTCTTTTAGGTGATCTCCTCTCTCGTCTTTTTGGAGAATGTGTAGATGGTGATCTTGCCTTAGGAGAGCGTGATCGTGACCGTTTTCTATTACTTGATCTTCCTGGTTTTCCACCCTGTTTTTCTGACTCCTCTGCAGTCGTGTCTTGTTTCTGAACAGCACCGTTAATCACTTTATTTCTGCTCCCCACCGGCCTATGTTCACATGTCTTATGCTCCTCTTTCTCCTTCTTCTCTGTACTTCTCCTCTTTTCTTTGACCTCCTCTTCCTTCCCCTCTGACTTGTCTTGAAGATGTCTCTTCAGTCTTGGATCCCGCTTACTGATGTCAGAAACCTTAGTGCTTTCACATTCCTGACTTTTACTGTCTTTAGTATCAGGCAGCTTATTTTTCAAAGGGGATGGTGATTTAGATTTTGCTTTGGACTGTTCAAGTTCTTTCTTCTGTGTTTTTTCACTTGCTTTTGATTTTTCTGACTTTGCTGAGTTCTGTTTTTCAGCCTGTGCTGTTTTGTTTGCCTTGGTCTCAGACTGACTGGTCACACTCAGTGAAAATTCTTTCCTATGAGATTGATCTTTAGTATGAGAAGAATGTTGACCCATCCTATTAAGCCGAGGATCCCTGTTTACTATTTTGATATCATGAAGTGGAGGACTTGGGGATGGTTTGTTTTTTTCAGACTGCACAGCACTCTGATGAGGTGGTTTAACTGTCATATGAGGTGCGGGAGACATGTGTTGCTTGGAAGGTGCTGGAACTGAAGCTATACTAGATGATCCCTGCTGAACACTAAGAGATACAGCCTGAAATTGGAAAAAATCCTGCATTAATCTGTATTCCACAACTCCTACCCAGAGGTGCTAAAATTCTGTCTCAAAAACAAAATTGTAATAGCCATGTCTTGAAAGTTATGAGCTTCAGCCATTTAACTGAAATTGACCCACTAACTGCTAATTACAAGCACTAAAATAATGCAGTACCATTACTAAAGATCAAATGCAAATACAATGAAAGATCAGTGTATAAAGTCAGTATTGCAAAATATTTAACTCTGGCACACATTCTAATTACAGTGTTAGCTTTCCTACATATTCCACATGCTCTAGGCAACTCAGCCACCAAATATCCTATTTTCACACTTCAGTTCAAAGATGCTTTACTTTGTATTGTCAACTGCCAACACAGCAAGACTTCCAACTACTGCCGTAAAAACCAAGACACTAACTTTGTTTACAAACAATCAGGCTCCTTCGTTCCTTAGGAACAAACATATTTGAAATAGCCCAGCTCACTGTCAGCTGCAAGAGGTGAAAGATGAAGATCACAGTCAGGTATCATTCTGAAGAGAAATTAAAACCAACCCACAAGAACTTCACTTTTTTCTTTTCAGTGTAATACTTAAGGTTTTAAAGTAACAAAAGCTGTTCAGGAACCCCAGATCACCTTGCATTGCTCTAGTAGTCGCAAAATAGCTACACTTGCCTAACATGAGGAAAAACCAATGTACTGCACTTACCAGTACAGCCAAGTACTCTCCAAAAGAGAGACCCAACTATGAAAGCTTTATCAACTATCCTACTCACCAACTGTGCTTTAGTCTGTTCCAGCTCCAACTCTAGTTTTTTTTGCTGAAGTTCTAACAACTGCTTTTGCTTTGCAAGCAATTGCTGCCTTATCAGTTGCTCCTGTGTCAAATTCTTTTGTATTTCAGGAACAGCTGGAGGAGTAGAGGCACCAGAAGTGACAGCAGAGGTAGGTGCATTAGATTCCTCTGGCTAAAAACAAAATAAAGAAAAGTTACATTTAAAATCCTAATGAAATCAACTAAATCCATCTCCTTTCAGTGCTATCACGAGCCAGTACCAGGACTTAGTTCGTACAGCAGTTATAAACTGCAATTTTTTTGCCCCACTATGATTTGCCTGCTTTGACAGGTGTAGGTCATTTAATATAAATTCCTCAATGTTCCAAAACCTAGAATACAATTTGTAAATAACAAAATCCTTCAAATATTCTGAATTTGTAAATTTCTCTTACCTGTTTACAAAGGTCAGATACTTCATTCTTAATATTCTAAATTGTCAAAAAGCAGCATACAAACAATGAAAACTATACGTATTACCATCTGTTTTTACAGAAGGCAGAAAAACTTACCGATTTATTTAAAAACTTAGGATTCACATGGATGCTAGAAGTATTCACATTTGGGGGCAGAGGTTTAATTGGCCAGGCAGGATCTAATGAGTTGACTCTGACATCAAGTGCATATAGTTTCTTCAAAGGAAAAATATCATCCCATGTGGAGCGTAATTTAAATAAACTTTTCCTAGTATTTTCATCCACCTAAAACAATAAAACAATTCTATGGCTTGTTAAGTTAATATAGAACAATTTCTTAAACTTTTCTGTAGAACTTAAGATATCATTCATTTCCTGTTTCTATCTTGCCATTTCAACATACTGAACTTGCTACACAAAATTTATGCAGTGCAGACCACACATCTCTATCAACGGGATCAGTCACAGAAGCTCAAATGTGGAACTGTTGTTTCAAGGCCACTTGAAGATTTTATTGTGTATTACCATGCTCTGAGAATTTTCTTTCAACTTTTCCATTAGCAAAATTCTCATTTTACTGGCCCAACTTCTGTGGAAAAAAATACAGTAACAAAAGTATTTAAAGGCAACAGCCTCTGAGACAACACATTATTCAGGTGTTTGTGCTGGAGTATAACAATGACAAACAAATCAAGAAAAAACAAACTCCAAACAGAAAAAAAGGTGTTTTGCTCAGCTGTTTAGTCACTGAAGGATTTTTTCCCAACAAATGCAATAAAAGGAGTATTAGCTAAAATGAAGTCAATTATTATTTCAGTTCAGCTGCAGAATTAGACCCATCTATGTATGAGTCACAGTTCAAACATGCTTGCAGGACCAGAGGCCCATTTTATCTCTTTACAAACAACTGTTTTGGATTATCTCATGGCAGCTAAATTAGAAATTTACAACAAAGCAAAATTTAGTTCATCTCATAAGTTGAGTGGCTCAATTAAATAACAGATAAAAAACACTAGAGTACAAAATACACGCAGCTGTCTGAATGTCAAAATTCCACTTCAGTCATTAAATATAGCCCACATAGATGATTTTTGCTGCCGTTTTAAGATGTTACAGCTAGACATAGAATATTCTGGAAAGTTTGGAGGTTCTTTTTGGGTAAGAGCAGGAGCTTTAATAAAAGTAATTCATACTTAGTAATTGGGGAATGCCTCTACACAATTTTACATGAGATGGTTCACTGAAGTTCACTGCAAAAATGTGCAGGAATGACTGAGCAAACAGTTCTGACTTCAATTGTCTAAAGATACTTAAGTGACCATTTACTGATAAAACCAAATTTGTAACAATGCCTGCGCATTAACTCAACTCACATCTTTTAACATGACCAACTAAGCTATTAGAAATGACTGCCACTTTACACATTTAATTAGTACATTAGTAGTTCTAGTTAGCTTAATAGCAAGTTAACATATAAAATTCTGAAGATTAGTCATTATCCAGAGCTTCATTCAGCTGCAACCTTAAACAGAATTGAGAAGAGCATTCACAATTTAACACCAAAAAACAAAGTAACTCTATCTGCTCCATACACAGGAGTTTATGTCTTCTACAGTCGTGATAACAACCTACTCCTTACTTCATCATGCACTTTACATCTGAAAACCATATATAAAGCATACTGGGATTTCAGATCCTCACTGATATGTAATGGTAAATATGCAAAAGCTTCACTCATCTCATTCCCTTTTGAAACAGCACTTTCTTATAACATATAGGAAACCACAGAAGTTAACCCTTCTTTTCGGATCCAAATTAAACCCTTATTCAAGTCCAGCCTTTCAAAACCTGGACTGTGCTTTTCTCACTGAGGAATGTGCACCATTACTTCACTGGGCTTCAAGATTAAGAGCCAGAATTAAAAGATACAGCAGCAGCTTTCAATGTTGAATGATATTAAAACACCTTTACCATAGTCACACATTTTAAGGTCCTTCCCCCACACAGCTGCAGCATTTTTTTCAGCTGACAGACCACCAAGAGAGAACCAGGTGTCAGTGCTACTCACTCCTGAGTTTAAGCACTCATTCTCCACAATGTGAATTACGTAAATCAGACAAATCTAACTACAGGAGAGGCTTTGAGAAATCCACAAGAAACCAATTCTCAGTCTATTCTTGGCATAAGAGCTATTAACTATCTTAAAAATAAACCAACAATTCGTAATTAATTAGTCTATACATTACAGAAAGTCCACCCAGCTAAGCCATCAATAATCAAAATACTGTTAGTAAAATCTTGCCTGGACAGGAAAGCTACTGATGTTTATACACCAAATTAAGTAACACTTTGCATCTTTCAGCTAACTAACATGCTTGACAGCAGAAGGAATAATCTTTCACAGTATAGATACTGAAATTTATAAAAACCAATCAACTTGTGTAGTTCACCACCCAAGAAAACCCAAACCTGAAAGCACGTACTTATTTTACCAGGAACAAATTTTGCTTAGAATACAGTACTTTTCTGAAAGTGTATATACCTTTTCAAATACACAAATAAATGTTGCAACTAGGTTTTTAGTAAATGCAGTGAGATACTCTCTTCCCACATTCTTGACAATGGAATCCATTAGGTACATAACCGGTAGCTTCTCTGATGCAGGAGCCTGGAGTAATAAGAAGAAACTGAGAAGTTTAGTACAACAAACACACACTTTAACCTTTTCAAATAAAGGGATTACCAATCCCAGAAATACAGACCTCTCTTTTTGGTTGCCACTATAAATACCAGGGGATTTGGCTTTGGATTTTTGTTTATACAAAAACTTAATCTGAAAAATGGACACTCAGCTCAAAGTATAATGCAGTGGGTCTATCACCAAAAAAAAAAAAAAAAAAAAGGAACACCTTAGGTTGTTTGCGTATCAAAGCTTTGGAAAAAGGGAAAAAAAAAAGGAGGAAAAAAGAAGCCCATGAGACAGTATTGCCACTAGTGTACCAAGTGTAACCTTTTCCTTGAGGAAGTAACTTAGCAGGAAACCATCGGCAGCACTTCAAGGAACCTTTAAAAATTGTTTATAATTCAAACCTCCTGGATGGATTTTTCTGGATTTCACAGAACACAAATCAGACTTCTGGCAAATAGCCCAAGTCAGTGAACTTCTGTAGCTGTAAATTATATGTTGATTATCACAGTCTTTCGTAAATTACATGCAGAATAGGTTGCAATTAGTTCACTGTAATCCAAATGGATAGAGCAAGGAGTCCCATTCTCTCTCGGCACTTGCAGATGGCGACGGTTCTGATTTCCAGAGTGCATGCAAAAACACAGTCAGAAGAGTTCAAAATCCAGTCAAAACTCAATCATCTGGTCGACTGGGTAAACGCACGGACAAGCTCAAGAACTGCAACCACCATTTTCATAGAAGCTTGTCTTCAAACTCTGGACACAGCTTTGCTACAGGAAGCTTGTTTTCTGTTGTTTGGTTTTGGTTGGGGTTTTTTAAAATCTTTTTTCAAAACTCATAGCAAGTTTGTGCAATAAAAGTGTGGTGACACCGGACTGCTATAGCAACTTCCAATTTACAAAAAGCAGTACTGGACCAATAAAAGTGATTTTAATGCCTGCCAGTGGCTTTCACAAAGCAAAAGGCACAGCAAAGTTCCAAAAAACATCAGCAAGTACACAGACTTGTCAAAGAGGACATGAAAGACAACACAAGCAGTGCGTGTTGACCATGATCCCCTTGGAGGAGCATCCACTTGTAAAACTTTAAGTCCCATTCACCATCTGGTAAGCTCGGGATAAAAGCAGAATAACTTCACTCACTGCTCATTTTAAACAGAACAGGCTACTAGGTTAATTAATGACACCTTACTTTGCAGGCTCATTATCCAGACAAGTGTGTGAAGTGCTATTGCTCCACCATTTTAAATTCAACTCCTTCCCCTTTAAGGTGGTTCACAGAAGGGCACCCACTCAACAGTATTTTTACATGGGCAGTGTTTCCTCCCCCTTAAATGTGTATTAATTTACCATGACCTGAAACTTATTCTTGAAGAGGGCAGAACTCCTTGTTAGTTGGGGGTGGGAGGGTAGAGGGGGGGTGTCACTACTTTCGAATATACTGGAAAAAAGTAGGAACAGGTAGGTGATGCATTTTGTACACAAAAAGACAAAACACCCAGCTAAGTTAGCTAAAACTAATTGCAGCACATTAGAAGCCAATCTTACACTGTGATACAATGCTGTAAACAACCTAATGTGCAAGTGTTAGAAAAAAGAACCGCTCAAGTCTCAGACAAAAGACTGTGGATCTGCAGCTATTTAAAATGTCTGTGGAATACTGGCTTCTTCTTTAAAGCAGTCTGCACAACGGCACATTAAAAACACTCCAGTTCTGAGTGCCTACCTTTATAAAAAAATGATAGTGCACCATTCTGACTTTTAGCCAGCTGTGTTAGGGACACAAAGAGCTATCCCAGAAGTACCTATGCCCAAGAGCTACTCCCCGAGTTATATTCTCCCATTTGACCAACGCAGGAAAAGTAGCTTACAATACTCAGCTAAGCTGGAAGTTTGAGATGCTGGGGAACCATTAGTAGCAAAAGCACTGGAAGAAGTTTAACTGTCACTTTCATCATGCACCAGACTGTTACAGCAATCATACACAGAAACATCATTATCTAGGTAAGGAACCCTACTTCCAACTACGGAGCGCAATTAGCAACTGAGCAGCGTACCCTGCTTCAAATATAAGCTATTCAGGGGTCGCATTTTAAGAAACGTGACTTAAATATGGTTGGAATATTTAAGTCTTCTCTTCTGGAAGTGTTTATTATGTCAAGGTATCTAGCACGTATTTCAATAACCACAAAAGGGAATCCCAGACCGAAATGCATTTTGTTTTCAGGAGGTCTCTGCAACACCCCCAAGCAAGAAAGATGCCCGCACGACACTAATCAAAAGGCAGGGAGGCGCCGCATAATCACCAGAACACAGAAGAACACTAACTCTGAGCTCATCAGCATAATATTAAAGACTTCTTTACAAAACTCCCACTGTTCCTTCAAATAACGTAGGAAACCTATTGTTGGAAATGTGTGGCTCTTTTTTATTAGCTTCCTAAAAGATTTCAAGTTTAAAATAATATCTGGTAATTGAACCCCAAGTCACAAACTTGTGAAAAAAATTGTTTTTTTTAAAAAAAGCAACTTTGCATACAAAATGGGTCTTGGAAACAAATCTGCACTATACAATGGTAAATAAAAAGACAAATACATATTTCACACCTTTTATTTACAAATTTTATAATACCAGTCACACATTTCAGAACCATTTATTAAATTGTAAAGCAGACCACTCAAGTTTTACACTAAACAAACTGTCTCCAGGCAACACTTTTTAAAAGTGGCTTAGTAAAGGAGATCACTTTCCCAGAAACAACTAAAAACTTGCCTTGAATAAACTACAGTCATAAACAGTAACTAGGCAAAACTAACCATTGATACAGGTTTTAAGACATCTTTTAAAAAACCCCCACACTTCAGGGCAGGTTCTAAATCACCCAGAAATGAAAAAAAAAAAATTGACAGCATTGTTATTAATCACAAATCATTTTATACACATCCACTGCCCCTTAGGAGATATAATGGTGAGAGCTATTAGATTATGAGGTCACCTCCCCAAGGAATGGCAAAACTCAGCCACTGGCAGCATTTAAAACTAGACTGGAAGAGGTCTGTGGCACACTAAAAAGACATCCTGCATTGATAGAAAGATAGATTAAGTAGCTTAAAAGATCTTTCCCACCCCCATCATTAGATAGTACAATTCTCACCATTATAAACCACGATTAAAGCCAAAGGAAAAAAGCCTTTTAACACCTGAGATCAGAGGGAGCAAGGGACACAACGGGGGAGGGGTGGCTTGCACGAACACGGGGGTTGGGGGATTGAAAGAAAAACCCTTTTCTTCTAAAATGCTCGCTAAAAAGGTGCTGCAAACCCCCATGCATGTGCAGTGGCTGACTGATGTCAGCAACTGCCTGGGCTGGGCTCAGAGGGAGCCTCCTCTTTCCCTTTTTATATCATGTGCCTTTCAGACGCCATGTTAGGATCCTACAGGCTGCTGCAGTTTCTACAGTCAGGGGAAATTTCTTCTTCCACATCCTCAACCAATAAACTTCTCTAGCCAAAATAAGTTAAATACGCACACAACACTAGTACTATTCGGGGCACAGATCACCTGAAATCCAAATAGATTTATGTGGATTTCAACCCAAGCCCACAGAATCGTCTCTAACGAGGCAGAGCAAAACAACCCCCATCACCACCACACACACTTCTCTAACCGAAGGAGATGATCACCTTTCACCCACAAACTTTTTTACGATATAAGGGAGCCCCCACTCCCCAACTAATCTCTCACAGGGACCGCACTGGGGAAACAGCTTTAATTTATACTTAAAGCTGACTACACTTAGCCCTTCAGAGGCGGACAATTTGCGCTCTAGAAACTTAACCTTATTCAAAAAAAAACCCAACTCTCCACGAGATCTCCCCACTCAGGTCCTCTCTAACGATCGTACTACCCACCTACTGTCGATATCGCCTAAATCCAAGGGTTCAGACACCGGATTCAGACACCGAATCCTGGCTGCACGTCGGGGGAAAACCCCGCTCCAAGGGCGAGGAAGTGCAGCTGCCCAGTCACTGCCGGGCCGCCATGTTGTGCCTGCTATTTACGCGGGGCTCACAGCGCGAGCCACGCTGCCCTCCTCCCTCAGCTCCTGCTGGGGCGAGTCCCAAACCCTTCCCTACTCCCAACGGGGTGGGGTGGTGTGGGGGCTGCTCCCCTCCCTCGAGTCCCCTGCTCCCTATGCGGTGGGGGGGAGTTAAAGTAGCAGCAGCAGCCTTAAGCTCCGCGATGGAAGAGGAGCTCCCGCCCGCCGCCTCGCCCCGCTGCTCCCTGATCCCAACTGAGACACGCTTCCCTCCTCCGCCTGTTTCCCCCACGGCGACCCCCAGCCTCCTAAACGCCCGTCCTCTCCCAACTCCTGCTCTCTCTGTTCGCCCCCTCACTATCAACACCCC
>VZTG01000089.1:49889-82615 GCA_013397845.1 Melanocharis versteri
CCCCCCTCAGCAGCGGCGGCAGCGGCCGCTCCCAGGGACGCTGGGTTTTCCCCGCTGCACGGGAAGCGGCTGGGCGAGGAGCGGCGGCCACAAACAAAAACACAAGTTCCACCTCAGCATGAGGAAGCGCTTTTTTTTACGCTGAGGGTGCCAGGCTGCCCAGGGAGGTTTGTGGAATCTCCCTCTCTGGAGACATTCCAAACCCGCCTGGACGCGTTCCTGTGTCACCTGCTCCGGGTGACCCTGCCTCGGTGCGGGGGTTGGCATAGGTGGTCTCCAGAGGTCGCTTCCAACGCTGACAATCCTGTGATTCTGTGACTCGTTCGCCTCAGCAGGCGCCCCTGCCCTCCCCGTTTCTCTGATGCCGTCCTTTTAACCAGTCACCCCTCGCACCAGTATTTCCAGGTCTACACAGAGCCAGGAGCCGCAGGGGAGAGCTGGGAGTAGGGACAGCGAGAGAGAAAAGTAACAAAACCTGCCTTTCCTTGGTCATGAGATTTGCCCAAAGGTATCCCTTGGAAGTGAACTTGCTTGCAAAGCGTTTTCAGGTGTAGCCATTCCCTCCCCCCCACTTCATACGCCTTGGTAACTGGAGAACAGTCGGCATTTGAAACTAGGCAAGGGGTGAATGCTTCATTAAAATACACGGCAAAAAACGCATCAGGTGGGATCGTGTTTAAAGTGTAAATTATACATATATGCATACACACATACATATTTTCTGCAAATATAGTAGAAAGATAGTAAAAATGTAAACCTCGCGCCTTTCTGGCAAGAACTGCTGCTTGTTGTTTATCTGGCTAAAAATGTCTTTTAGTTTCTATGTTCATGTCTTTATCCCCTTATGAAAAGCAGGGAAGGAGGGAACAGGAAATGCAACAGCATCTTCTATCTGCCTGTTGAATTGCATGTTCATGTTTGTTCCTGTAAGCCTCAAAACACTGTACTTTGAACGCACCACTTTGCCTTTACAGTGTGTCACCACAAGATAGGGAAATAAAACTGAAGTTTCCATCTCTGGCTGACCAAAGCTGGGATTGCAGGACCTTTTCTCAGAGTAATTATTAGCCAGCTGTTTGAAGACACCCTGTCTGTGAAGAATATTAATTATGTACCAGGAATCAAGCCATAATGTATACCCAGTTTATTTGGCAAAAACAGAACACACTGTTCTGCTGCTAGGGGAAAAATATGGGGGTGGGGAAATCTGGCTCCTCCTCCAACGTCTGTGTTTACAAGTTAGAATGCTCATTCCTATTAATTACAGGCGCAAAACCAATAATAGAAGCAAAACAGCCTTGATGAGGATACCATGTGGTCCAAGGCCACCCTCAAAACCAGATTTGCTGTTGTCTAATCAGGAAAGGACCGAGCCTGATGTGAGGCGAAGCAGTTTGCTGCCTCCAGAACGCAGAGTCTTCCTGAGGCCGAGTCCACCCAACATGCTCGAGCAGATCTCCTGTTTTAGTGTCATATTAGTTTGCTTTTTATAATTATAAAGTTTGCCTCTACCAGTCTTCGTGTGAAGGCAGTGGTACCTCAGCAAGGTCACCAGGTTGGTAGTGAGAAGTTAATTGTGAGGCCCCCATGTGCCGACGAGTCGTGGGAACACTCCATGCTCTAAGCAATTTTTGAAACAGCTCATTAAGGGTGGCACAAGAATACCCATTGAGGCTATCCTCGGGCTCTTTCCTGAAAAGTTGCTCATTATTATGGAATTGTTTATTATTTATGTTATTTATGTTTATTATTAACAGAATTGTGTTGTACCAGCAGTGTGTGCAGAGTGTGGGTTTCTCTATGCCTACAAAAGCATGCTTCATACCTGTGTTCTTGAACGTCCTATCAAAAGCATAGCTTTGCTGAAAGCAAATGGAATGCCTCTGGTGCAGCTGTATTCTACTGCTTCTTATCACAGTTGACATAGCTGTCAGATAAAGTTTGGATATTTGGGTCATTTAGGGTTTTTTATAGAAGCAGATACAGGTTTTGCTGGCATAAAACCTGCTAAAAAGCCTCTAAACTAGACCCACATATAGAACACATGACTTGAGAATCACCAGGAATTGATAATTAAGGAGATTTTACTGGATACTTGTGAAATTATAGTACTACATAAGAAAAGATATCAAGGTAAGACACCTTCCAAGAATTTATTACATTCCAAAACATCTATAGTGAGAATAGTCATGCTTGTGTTTATGTGTTTATGTTATGAGATGAATTTTCTTAAGAAGTTTAATAAAATTCCTTTAAACTTTTATAGCTCTACAAGGATGGCAGGGGGGGAGGGGAAAGGATCTCTAGGCATCCAGAAATGTTCTTGCTGCTTTTTGTTCTGGAAAAGTGAAAAAAAAAAAAAACAAAACTAATTGAAAATGCATCCTTTTTGACATGTCTGGAAGAGGAAAACACAGACGCTAGAGAAACAAACACAGTGTCGATTTTAAAATATTGGTTTAATGAGATGCAAATTACCCCTCCGTGTATGAGCTGAAGTCCTTTGTTCTCCAGCCGAGATTCTCTTAAGGAAGCAGGCCGTGTTTCTCGGTGGGCCTCCCAGAGGGTGCAAAGCTTTATGCTCTCCTCAAGCCTCCAGAGCAGCTCTGCTGTCATCAGCCTTGCACTCTCCAGCAGCTGATTTCTGGAACAGCCTTGACTAGCAAGTTCGCTGATGTAGCTGCAGTAAAAGACCTGGTAAAGCCTCCTAGAGACAGGATCCAATTTTAATTGTTTTAGTTACTATCTCTTACTTATACCAGAACTGCAGAGGGTGTTTTGCTGTTGAAACCACACCTGTGGGTTTTTGCCGGCAAAGCTGTATAGATTGGCGAGTGTTGTTACATCCTGCTATTGCTAAATCAGCAAAACTTTTAAATAAAAACCGAGTCCCTGTTGTCTGCCAGCCAGATTACTCCTTGTCTCGGTTACATTCATGTCAGGCAGCTTCCCTCACTTTTATTCACCTTTAGAGTTGTACCTTGGTGACCTCTGTCCAAATAACCACAGGCTTTTTATAACTGGATTATCTCCTGTTTAGAGCTAAGCACCTGGGTTGTTCCAAATGCGGAAAGCCTAGTTTTGTTCATAAGGTCAAAATGTAGGAAATGCTGGAATTGCAGATCTGTGGAAGCACAAAAAATTGCAGTTTACTTTTCCAGTGAATACAGCCGAATTGGAGATGCATGATGAAGGAACCATCTACTAACATTTCTTTACTTACAAAATTCTGGGTATTGTAACTTTTCTGATATGGTTTGGGTTTCATAGCCTCAGAGATTCTTAAGACATGATAAATCTACCTAGTAAAAGATCATTTGCTGGGTTGATAATTAGGAAAACTTCAAACACAGATGTAGTGAAAAATACGTTTCGTATGTCTAGACAAATGTACTAACCTGTATTGCCTTTCAAAGCTTAGCAAGATAGTCCTGGCAGCTTGTAATCTCTGTAACATTTTCATTGTGACGGGTTCATCTTTACAGGAAGGCAGACAGACCTCAAACAGCAATGAGCCAAGATCAAAGACTAAGGATACATAGGAAAGAAACCCTTGAATCTACATATTCCTGTCTTTGTCAATCTATACTAAATACCATGGCAGTTACAAAAAAAAAGATCTCTGAAATATTTTGGACAGTATAATCACACCCAGTATTTGGTATGTGGACATAGCGTCCAAAGATGTGACAGTAAGTCTTGTGAAGCACATCTTTATTTACGCTGACTTTAACTATGTGGGCTACCACTAAAAGCCTGACCCCAGCACCTTTTTACCTTATGCTCCTGATGCTAAAGACTTGCTGCATTCCCAGGAAGGTTTGTGTAATCTTTGGAAACCCCATGTTGTCACAGCTAGATTGTTGCTGGTACCCGAATTGGCATGCTGCCAGCTCACCTTCTGAAGTGGTATCTTGGTGGGTCTTGGGAGACTGGAGGACTCAAAACCCAGATATATTTTACTCTGGCACATCTGTGTCATCTTCAGCCACCCAGACAGATATTTATTACCGTTCTCTGTTAGCTGGGTGACATTTTGCTGGGCAAGGTTCTGGGTTGCTACAGAAACTGTCTCTGCAGATCCATTCAATCAAGTGAGGCTCTAGTGACAAGACTCATGCTTTCAGCAAGAACATAAATAATTCACATTTTTGCTGGCCAGCTCTCTGTGCCTTCCCTACAAACAGGTTGGCAGCTCCAAGGAAAGCAGCTGTGATTAGCTGGAACTAATATCTAGGGAGTTAAAGGCATGTTTACTAAAATATACTATATTTTGGAAACATTTTGCTTCAGAGGCTAATTTCTTTTTTTTTCTTCTTCTTTTTTTTTTTTTTTTCTTGAGAAGGGCAACCCCAGCAAGCCTCTCTGTCAACTGTTTTTCAGAAAGATAATGGGAAAGACTCCTGGTTTAACCAAACCTACTCCTATCACATGGCATCACACTCCCCCAGTTAGCCCTCGTGCAGTACAGCCGCCAGGGAGGCAGCTGGCTTTGTCACTGATAGAGCACACAGTCACATAACACCACAGAATTAACCTGGGAAGGATTCCCTGGTGTTTCAGATCTGCCTGGCTGTCCCTGCCCCCGAGCAGCCGTCGGCACAGGTAGCACTGGGTACCCATAGCAGTGAGGGACTCACGGCGTTGAGGCTCTGTTTATGCAGGGCACTGCAAGTGCTCGTTAAAACTTGGCGTTAAGCTGGATAACTGAAATGCTGCTTCTACGCACAAATTCAAGAGGATTCCCTCTGTACAAGTTGTAAACCCTTGTCGCTCTGACTTCTTCCGTCTATGCAAACTATCTGTCCAGTATTTAATCCTTCCCCTTCTCAACCGCGCTTCTGCTGTTCAGTTCTGAGAGTTCAACTCTTCCTTCTTCTACAACAACATCCCCTTTTACAACTATTTTCAATGAATGTGGGATGAATGTCAACAAATATGGGATGGATGTCAAGGAGTATGGGATAAATGTCAATGAATATTGGATAGATGGAATCTGCAGCAGTGTTTGAGTGAGCCAAGGTCTTGTCCACCTTTAGCAAGAAGAATTTGCTCAAGAATTTTGTGAGAAAATTCCATGTAGTCAAATAGTATTTGGGTTGTTTTAGGGTTTAATGTGGCTGCAGCTAGCCCAGCCTCTGCTCGAGTCATGGACTATCAGTGTGGTCTGATAAAAAGTCCTTTAGCACTTGTGTGTGCGCCGGTTTTGGCAGGGGTAGAGTTAAGTTTTTTCACAGTGCCTGGTGTGGGGCTGTATTTTGGGTTTGTGTTGGAAACACTGCTAATAACACAGGGATGGTTTCACTATCCTTCAGCGGCACTTACACAGAATCAAGGCCTTTTCTGCTCCTCACCCCACCTCACCAGCAAGGGGGCTGGGGGTGCACAGAGACAGGAGACAGTCAGGACAGCTGATTCCAACTGACCCAAGGGATATTCCAGGCCATAAGATGTCGTGCTCAGCATATGGAGCTGGGAGAAGAAGGAAGGAAGGGAGGATGTTTGGAGTGATATTTGTCTTCCCAAGTCACTGTTACTGTGATGGAGCCCTGCTGTCTTGGTGATGGCTGAATGCCTGCCTGCCCTTGGGAAGTGGGGAATGAATTCCTGGTTTTGCTTTGTTTGTGTGTGCAGCTTTTACTTCACCCATTGAACTGTCTCTATCCCGACCCACAAGATGTCTCACCCTTGTGATGCTCTCTCCCATCCCACTGGGGCAGGACTGTGAGTGAGGGGCTGTGCAGAGCTTAGTTGCCATCTGGGGTTAAGCCACAACAACGTCATGTGTCTTTAGTGGTCACCTGCGTCTGCTGGAGGTTGTAGGTGCCAGATCATCGTGCTGGGAGCTGCCACCTGAATTGCAGCCCCTCCTGCCTCTCCTGTTCTCATCACAGCTGTTTGTGGCTGCGGGATATTCGGGGGGGGGAGCTTTCTGTGCATTGCACCAGCTTACTAAATGTTTGAAGTTGGTATGGGAGAATGTATCTGATTTTCCTAGGTCCCTTTTTAGAAGTATTCCTAGTCTGCCAACTCTGTGGAATAAAGAGACTGGAAAGCTGTAGACTTCTGGTTGTGATTTCTACTCCAAACAGCAACAGCACACAGATCCACATGAGAGTAAAGACCTAATCCAGTCATATTCATGCAACTGGTATTACAGCCAGAGACAATAGTTGCAAAGTATGGCAGGTGATGGAAGGTGTGTTGTGATTCATTTTACTTCACAGATCCTGTTGGGAAAACCAACTGCTTACCAGCTCCTATTCAGCCAATCTGTGTGTCTGATTGTTCATGCCTTAATGTCCGACTTTGTGCTGGTCCCCATTGAGTTGCAGTCCTGAAAACACTGCTCTGGTTGTCAAGTTTGTTTTGAATTTGAATCCCATCCTTCATTATGGGATGAAGGGGAAGTGCCTTCCCAGTTTTGCACTGTCAGTAAACTTCAGGCATGTATTTTCTATTCCATCATCTGCATTGTTAATGAAACATTGAAAAGAGTTGGATAGACCCCTGTAGCCACCTTTCTGTCCTGAAACTATATGAAGCCAGATTTGTACTGGCCCTGTATGGGTTTCAGCTAATTTGTTTATAAAAATGCACAGTGACAAAAATCTCACTGAAGTCCACATATCTGATGGTATCTACAGCTTTCTACTTATTTACGAGTCTTGTTAGTCTATCATAGAAAGAAATTTGATTGCAATTTCTACTAGATATAATTTATACCTGATGAATCCATGGTAGCTGCTACTCCTCTCCTTGTTATTTTCCAAATGCTTACAAATAACTCTTTATCTACTCCAAATTGAAGGAACTGAAAGTGGCTGGTCTTTAATTTGTTAGTTCCAAAGACCAAAGCCATCAGATCCTACTTCTTATTGATGGTATTGAAGTTACACACCTTACAGTAACCCACTAGAAATGCTGGAATTGATTTATATAATGAATTTACAGCCTGCACCACTGCGTGCTCACAGTGAGCGAGGACTTGACTAACAGAGGAGCATCTGATCTTTGCACTAACACTGTAAAAATCAATTGGGAATAAAAAAAAGACAGTGTAAACATCAGGCTCTGAAAAGGCAGAGCTATTCCCTTATATCCTTATGGAAGCAGACCTGAGATGGATGCCTGCAAGTGCACATCGCTCTGCCCTGACAGTGAATCACTGATAAATGTTTTCTGAGTGCAGTTACACAACCAGTTTTGCACCCCTTTAGAAGCTGTAGCTGCTTTGCTTGTGGGACTGTTATGTGGGGCAAAAGCCCTACTCCAGTGGACATTTTCAGTGCTTTTTTCCTCTCCAAGAATCTGTTTACCCATGCAAGGTTTGCAATTGGTTTGGTAAGATTTTTTTTCAGATAAATCAACGTTTCCAATTACTAATGTTTTTGTTATCTATTGTGGGGAAAAAATAAGAAATCAAAATGTTGGGAAAGATTTGCAAGACATCTTTTAAAATGTATATTTGTGGGGTTTAAAATGTATATTTTGGTTGGTGTTTTCTCATTAAAAGCAAAGCTCCAATTTCTCTTTTAACAAAAGAACCCTGTCCATCAGAAAATGCTTAGTTTGGCAGTGAGGTGCAAAGTAGTTTTCCCAAAATCAATAGATAAGGTAGGTGGTGTCTTTCTTTTTAGCTCTTCATTTAGATTAGAAGGAAGCAACTTCTAATTGAATTGAATTTTATACTGCTCCTTGGGGCAATTTTCTGGGAAGAAATGTGATTCTAGGCTAAAAATCTCCTCTCGTGTGCCTGAAAGTGTCCATTTTTGGGGTTCAGCTTACACTACTAGCCCAACAATAGCTTTGTATAGTGGTGAAAAGTCTTTCTGTGTGTATTGTATTGCAGAAGGTTTCCAGCATTTCTCTTGAGAAGAGCAAATCTGGTCTCGATATGGTGTTTTAACTCTTATTTAACACAGTTGTGGTTCCAGCAACATTAACACTCACGGAACCTTGAGTAGGAAGCAAAACAGGCACCCTCCCTCTCTTTTCCCACTCCCATGCTGGATGGCTTGCAATATTATACATCTCCCTACTAACACATCTCTCCCCTCTAATTTTCAGCCTGGACAAGAAGACGCATGCATGGATCAGAAAACAAATTATTCTTGCAGTGCCCCCAAGCTCGTGTGTTCATTAAAATACAATTGTTGCTAGCTCAACTGCAGAAACACTTCCTAGAAACCCTTCTCTCCTTCTCCCACCCTTTTCAGGACAGCCCCTGAAAAATATCAAACCACAGTGGGCTGGACTCCGCTGCCGCGGTAACCACATAGAGGGTGGGGGGACTGCAGCATTATTAGTTCATTATCTCTTGTTATCCAGAAGAGGCTCTTCCCTGATTCTTCAAACAGGATTTTCCTGTTACTGTGTGTGGGCTGGGAGGTTTAACTACATTCTGACTCTTCCTTTGCTATGCGTGCAATTGTCTCCTAGAAATCTTTATGAAAACCTTTATACAAGGAGGCATAAACCTGCTCGGCAGAGTAGTATCAGTGCTCGACAAACCCAATCCTTCTAGGGACAGCTGTCATCATCACAATACGGCCAAGCGAGCAACCGCTCCCCTCAACCCTTTACATTAAGGAACAGTTTTTGACTTAAGCCTATTTTGTATCTTGTAAGAAGATTAAAAGAATTAAAGAGAAACCAAGTGACCTGTTCAGTCTATTTAATATTAAGCATATGACACATAGCTTCATCTTGTACAGGGTCAGAATAAACAGAAGGACATAATGAATGTACACATTTATGTTGCTCTTCAGGATTTCTAAGCTGGAACACCCTGCCTGCACCCATCTCCAGAGGATCCCCAGAGCTTTGTAGTTGCATACAGATGCCACCAGCCACAATTCTTGGGAAAACCATCCTATTTTGGTTATAGCAGAGTAATCACTTCAGTATACTGAAAAGGAAAGCTCCCTTGGCTGTGCTGCAAAGGTTTTGTGGAGGTGGAAAGTGGCTGGCAGTGGGTGGGATGGGGCTAAAGTCATGGCACCCCTGCAGACCGTGCCCAAGAGGACCCACACAAGGTCCACATGAATCAGCACTTCTTTCATCAAAGGTGTGAGTAGGCCCTGCTCATCAATCGCGTCAGTGCAATGGTGTGGGTAACATGGAGGGGACAGAAATTATGGCTTTGAAGGAGGGGCCTGCAGCATATCTGTACCTGACAGCCCATTCCCCAAGACTGCAAGACAAAGCCATACAAGCACAATGACTTCTTCCCATACTGGCCATGCCTAAAGCCCTTGCCTGTCCCTCAGTAAATGCCAAACTAAGTGCAGTCGTTTTGAGGACTCCGTAGACTCTACAGTAAAACAATTCACTGGCTGACCTAAATGGAATGATTACAGAAGTACTCACAATGTACTCCTTCACAACCATCATAAAAGTCCCAGGCTAATTCCCAACTGCTTGTACAATCTGTTTGCCTGAGTTGCTAGCAGGAAAAAAAGCTCCAGCTACAGTTCATTTGCATGGTGTAGGAACATACAGCTGCCTAATATCTCTATTTATTTACAGCACTGCATTTGTTCAAAATGTACATACAGTAAATATTGTCAATAGTAAACAATCCATAATGAACTAACAAACTGTTGTCTTTACACTGGGAGTGGCTGGTATATTGGGATATACCATGACAATCAGCATTTGGAGATGTGCCAGCTGTGAGAGAATTGGGACAGGTTACTGGCCTTGTCACAGCCAGCTCTTGCTTTGAGCTGGGTTTATATGTGACAACACTGTGTTTGGGTATCTTAGCATATTTTTAAACATATGTAGACAAAGGTAAAAGTTATGTGTTTCTGTGTCTAAGTAACCACTTCAGTGCTGTGAAAGGAGACACAATCTAGCCCCATGATAAACCAACCCACAATAATCCATATATGTATTTACCCCACATTTTATATGATTTAGGCTGCAATTTCAGTTAAGTCAATAAATTTGCAGATTTTAATTATCCAGTCACCAAGTAAATACAGCAAATAAGCAGAATATATACATACTGATGAGCTGGTGATTACAGCAGAACTCATTAGCAAGCAGACACACTAGTAGATTGCTCAAATAAAATCTTCTTAGATTTTCTCTATCTGCATTTTTTCCTGATAGCAGAAATTCTGGCTTCTCCTTTTGCCCTTTCCCCCTTGCTGCTTCCATGAGGAATAAGGAAGTATAAAGGTACCTATTTGTTTCACTCACACTATGTGAAACACTGCGAAGTTTACACACCAGCTCATAAATAGGTAGAGGAGCTGCAAATATGCTTTGTTCAAGCTCTGCATCCGTTATAAAGGGCCCCATGGTGCAAAGTGTGCAAAGGCACAAGCATTTAAAAAGGCAGAACTCAGACTGATTCATACAGTCCAACAGGGTAGCTCTGCTGAGGTGCTTTATGAGTCCTCTTTTGCCTTGCCCTTTTATCGCTCTTTACCTCTGTACTCACCTTCTGTACGTGCAAATGATCAGAAGAACAACCTGATGCTTCCAGGCCAAAGTTCAGCAATGGGTTTACATTCAAATCTTTATGTTCTTCAATCTGCTCTTGTCATGTAAGCATGCAAATCTACTAAGTGCAAATCCACTAAGGGCAGAGGAACAGCGTCCCTGGCAATTAACTAAGGAATTCACATTATAATCCTGTAAGACACCTTAAAGCAGGCACCTCCTCATTTTGGAGGTAATAAACATATATAATTATATTAGTACTCTGGTAGAGTCAGCAGATCTTTGAGGTGGACCTACCTCCAGTTTTCCCTTGAAACAAACATCCCAAAACACAAAGCTCTTAACTTCAGAAATCAGATTTTGTTAAACATAAAGGAATACTTAAAAAAAACCCAAACCAACTACAATAGAGAACTCTTCAAGTTAGGTACAACCAAAAGAGAAAGTTTCTCAATTAACTCCTTGTCAATTTAGGTTCTTTCCTTCAAACACTTCTCTCTGTTCATCCTATCCTTAAAGTGGTTCACTCAACTCATCATGCTTAACTGCACCAAAGAAAAGCATCTTGTCCCCTTTCCAGGGTTTCAACCACAGCTGCAGCATCCAAGACAGAGGCAGCATCTTCCCTGGTTCCAAAACAGCAGCCTGTATGTTTTATTACACACCATGTTCCAGGGAACACAAGTGATAGCAAACACGAAGAGAGCAGATACTCCCCCTGCAAGCTGCAGAAGGAGGCCCGAAGGCTGTGTCTGCTTTGCCCTGCAGAAGTCAGTTTAGATGCTCTGTAACTGCCTGCTTTGTCCTCTTCCAAACCAGCTGTGTGTCCAGATAGCTGTTCATTAGAGGTGAAGATACTTGGCAATTTTGTGTCTTGTGTTGACTTATGTGGGTAAACGAAGGCACATTAGCAAACCCAGAGTGCACAAGTATGTTTATACTCTATGTAAACCACTACATTGTCAGTACTGCGAGATAGGTATCTCATGTGGTCACTTAATTGGGATTTAGAGCCTATGTAATGCAGGGCATGTAGGTAGTCACTGTGGAGATGGGTGCAAGAGGCTGCTGATTGCACCCCAGAGCTGTATGCCCTCACAGACTGTGACCCAGCTTGTGGGCTGATGAAGTAAACACATCTCATACCCCATGTATACGTGAATCTCACAAAGCACATTTACCTAATTTATATAAAATTTCAACAGACTGATGAAAAACAAAGCAATGATCTATATTTTAGATGATTTAGTCTGTGTTTTCATTTAAGTCAATAAATTAGTAATCCAGTCACCAAGTTACCACAGCGGATAACCAGGTCACATAATGAAAAAGTTTTTTTTTTTGAAGCTTATCTTGGAATATAATAAAGGTCTCGTTTTCTTTTAACCAGAAAACCCCAGCTACTATTTAGCTAATATTTTATTGACACAGTTAACATGTCACTGGAAGACCCTGTCGTTACTGGGCATAGGTGTCTGTGGAATATTAAGTGTCTGGTTTGGTCTTTGGCCAGTTAAATGATCCAAGCAGACAAGAACTGTACCTGAGCTCCGTTCAACAAGTGCAGTTATACAAATGCTTGTGACACATCCTTAAATCTCCCTTTTACATGTTAGCAGTTTCACATTATTTTTGCCATCTCTATGCAGTTACAGTATTTTGAAGATTAACATGTAGACAGAGGATGGTTGAATTATCTCCAGCAGCAGTTTCCACATAGCACTGGCTTTTTCACCGAGAAGAACATACCAGTGGCAGTGTTTTCCTTTTTTAGCAACTGTAGGAGACACAGTTCACCCTCCTCTTCTCTGGCCATGGCTTAATGACACAATAAATCCAACGCTAGGGCCCTTGGCATCAGACCAGATATACCACAACTTGCTACCCAAGGTGCAGATCCAGCCTTTACTCATGCTGTTGGTTAAAATTTCTCTAAAATTTTGCTGATTTCTTACTGACACACTTAATATGATTGCAACTGTTGCTCTTTGCCATTGTCACTTCATGTCAGATTAGATTTCAGCTACCAACTGTTATAAAACTCATATGAACTCCATACCAGACACACTTAATTCAATGGCAAGGTGGTCATGTGCCCACACTGAACTGGAACCAAACCCATATGCTTGGAGATCAATCACTGCACACATCCAGTCATAAAAATGATGGAAAGAGCCTCACACATGCACTGCACACACTAAAATTAAGACATGCTTTCACTGAGAAAAAGTTAAAATATGAATGGTTCAAGCAGCTGTTTAATTTCTTAGGATCTCTCTCCTTAAAGTCCCTCTGGGATTTTACCAAATTAGGTGTTCCTATATAAGGGTGCAAGGCAGAGTGTGTAAGGGTCACGGTTGAGAAAACAGCCCTGGCTCAAACTGCAAATGCAGGACCTCCATCAGTATCAATTTTGTTTTACAAAAATAATTAAAATTTCTTCAGCACAGTATGTCCTTACAGTCCTGCTTTTCTTGTCAATCACTGTCATGCTCTCAGCATTTTTAAAGCACTTCAGATTCTTACTATGGAGGAACAGAAGAAGTAATAAGAGCTCACAGTTCAACTTTGTTAGCTTTTGGCCTAAAAAACACAAGGCTGTTTGGCATTTTGTAAGAGGACATTCCACTCATAGCTAAACAGTTTTCTTGTACCAACTGTCAAAGGGATTTTAGAAAGCTTCCTATGCTCTTCTCAATGTGTGAGTGAATACTGAGGCTTGGGAAGACACAGTGTGCTGTTGGTTTTGGTTGTAGTGTTTCAGGGAAGGGTGAGGAGAAGAACGGAGAGAGAAGTGGCATCATCGCTGTTTTAAGTTAGTTCTTGAACTCCTGGCTACCTGTGTTTAGTTACATTTCTGAAAGACAGAACTGCTCTGGGCACTGCTTCACATTTTCTGCCGCTTGAAGTTTAATCTTTCAGTATGAAAAAATGGCAGTTTTCAACCACCCTAGTTTTGCACTGTTGATTTCTCTCAGGAGATTAACGTCTGCCCCACATCACCCATGACCAGACAGCAGGGTGATATTTCACTGTACTGTTGTACCAATATGTATTTCTTTCCTTGGTCATAGAAGCTGCAGCATGTGTTGATTCAGTAGAAAAACAGACCCTTTAATAACTGCAAAGACTTCTAATCCTTACAGTCTCAGCCTGCTTTAATGCTTGCCTTAGGTCAACTCAACACAATGACTGGAGTTGCAGTAGCATGTGCAAGGTTGTTCTTTAGTAAATCTCTTTCCCTTGGCTTCTTACAAGATGAAGCATCTCCATAGCAATGCTGCAAGGCAGAGACAAGACACGTGCAGGAAAGACTAGAGCTTGTTTTGCTGATAGGAAACTGCTTTTTGAAAGAGAAGAGGACCCTCCTCTGAGCATGCGTTCTCTTCAAACATGTCACAACTTCCCTGTTTCTAAAGTCCGTCCTGTCAGTTCCTTCCTTGTTGATTTTGGCAGAAAGTTCAGACAAATCAATTAACTGGTGACAAACCTCTGCTCTACGAAAGTAAGATCCCACTGGGAAAACCAAGAATAGCTATTAAAATCTTCCACAAGTAAATGCATCATGTTGCATCTGTATTTAACTTGTCAAAGACTTTGCAAAATTCTGTGCCTTGATGAAGCAACTGTCAGCTGTCAATATCTAAAAGCATTGCATTTCAAATCTGGAAAACTGTTGGCTCTTTTACCCCACTGATGTAATTTGGCTTGTTCCACCTTCTTTGTAAGATAATAGCTAAAATGAGCTGCTTCTAGGAAGGCACGATGGCTGTAAGCTGGCATATATATTATGCATGAGTTCACGCCGGGTCCAGCGATGGGCAGGACCAATAAGTGACTTATGACACTGTCCCAGAGATGAACAGGAATGTCTCTCTGGCAGAAAGGAATTAACAACAACATAGCCCTGCAATCTCCAGCTATTTGGCAGCACACCCAGCAGTCCGCACAGCCACTAGAAATGCAGCTCTTCAGCCAAGACGTTATGTCAAAGTTAAACTAAACTTAGCCACTGTAAGTTAGGGCCATCCAACCTGCTCTACCTAAGCCTTTGCTATATTCTGTAGAGAAAGGATAAAATACCCAACGAAATACCTCACGAAAGATTTTGCGTTATGTTTTCAGGCACCTACATCTATTTCATCAGTGAGGGTCAGATGTCATATTGCTGAGATTTCACTGGCATTAGGGCCTCTCTCCAAAAGGCAGTGAAATATAATCTGGTGGAGCATTACAGGATGTACTTTCCATCTGAATCCAGAACTTCTTGGACCCCTGGACTCATTACTCTGTGGGAGGACAGTTAGATACATACAGTAAATGTAAGTAATTAATCCCCCAAATCAAGAATTCATTAATTTAAACCTAACTACACACAGGTAATTTTTCAGTCAGTTATTATAATTCAAATCAGCAGTGATATGGATCAAACCTTTTCCCTAGGAAAGAGCAGTAAGTCATCCAAAACTGGTAAAACTGGAACCAGTTCAAGTGAAAACAGTTGTCCATCAATCCAAATCCCAGGGGACAGGTTACAAACAACAAAGAGCTTGTACAGGGAAGGCTCAAGGGTTAGAGATGACTCAATATTTCACTGCATCATTGCAAACAGGAAGAGGCTATTTCATAAGTCATGGGTCATTTCCATAACTTGAAAGCCCATCTGTATACAAACAGGTCATTACATCAAGGAATCACACACAGGATTTTCCATGTTATTAACCTCAAGCAGAGCACAAGTGCTGGGCACGCTTAAATCCTGCAGAAAGCTCTGTATAGTCTGATGTAGGCTGGAAACTTCCAGAACCACAGCCTATGCTGGCGTCATGAATACACCCTTGTGTCTGCAATAACCTTCTCTTATCCTCCTGACCCTTTTCCTCTAATCCCTTAATCATTGTTGTGGCATTTCTCTGTGTTTAAATACATCAAACACACTTCTTGCACCATGGACACGATTTTGGAAACAGGTTCAAAAGGCTTGATACCTGCAGATGAGGAGGAAGTGAATCCTGTTCAAGTTTGGTATTGCCTGTCTTCTGTGGAAGAGAAAACCAGAGGTCATCTGCTGTTTGTAGCCTTTGTGAAGATGCCTATTCAATTTTTGTGCTTGAGTTGGTCCCTAGGTTGCTCTATTTCTCTAAACAGAGAGGAATTTTACCTTCTCTAATAAATACTAAGGTCTCATCTGTGCTATACTTCTGCAATAGTTCAAAATTGCTGGTACTCAGGTGTTTGGGTTTTTTAATTAAAGAACTTTAGATAGGAATTCCATTTTGAAAATCACTTCTCAGTTGTAAATGAACTGAAATCAAGAACAGAAATGTTTGAAATTTTGTTCAAACTTTTTAAAACTACTTAAAGATATGTAGGAAAATTCTGAACACTACATCGAATTCAGAATATAAATCACTATATATTAAAACATGAAACATTTTCCATCATCATTAACTACTACCTTTTATTTTGTAAAGCTTCTTAACAGGTCTCCAGTCAACGACAGCCTGAACTACTTATTTATGTGCATATGGTCCCATGTGCAACTCCACTGATTTCAGAAAAGTTAATGACTATCTACTGATTACATGGCTTTAACTGTCACACTTTATTCCCTCAGATGTGAAAGCAGATCCATAAAATCTATGAAGTGTCTGCAGACCTTCAAAGATGAGGCAGAGTATTACCCGATGTTAGCAGCAGCAGCCTGCAGGCACAGCGGCTGAGCTGTATCTCAGCTAGATGTGGAGGTCAGATATCTAACTTTGAGCTAGTCTAACCTCTGCTTCCTCTGTGGTCAATGGAAAGGAACAAACACCTCAAGAGACAAATTAGTCTCCTTGCAACACAGACACAAGAATTGAGGCCGTTCCTACATAAACTACTCGCATAATTAACTATCTAGTCACTAACTGTCGCACATAGTGGGACTCCACGTGAGAATAATTATACACGCACAAATGCTGTGGGGGCTCAGGCTCCTGCTAGATTGCGTTCTGTAAACTGAAATTCTTCAATTAGGGTAAGAGGTGCTGAAATCAACCTTGGGATGTGTGCAGTCCTATCCACAGAATGGAAGGAAAGCCTAAGCACACACTGGGCACCTGTAAGGTGTCTGAAGTTCAGGGAAATTACTTCCATTCACTACTAGTGTCTTCTGTTTCAATCTCTAATAAATGCTAGAGCACTGACAACTCCGTTATTTATTTCAAATACTTTGGTCCTAGGCAGAAGTAGTTCTCAATCAACACCAACATTATTTCAAACCTGTCTTCCTGAATTTAACTATATTTGGTTATTCTTACCTGGAAGAATAATGCCAGAGGAAAAAAAAATCCAGAAACAAAACAGTGAGGAAAAGCTGAAACAAAAATCTTTGCTAGACACTTCTTTCTTGTAATTACTAACTAAAGATTAGGCACTAAAGGAAGCACTAAGGCCGTCACGCTCAATATTCACGCCGTAGGGTGTTTAAACAATACAGCACTACATAAACGGTCTTAGAGCCACCCTCTGCTGGTGGACACCCACCGGTACAGGGGGCCAGCAGCTAAGGCAGCCACAGCAGCCTCTCCGGTTTCAGAGCCAGCAGAGATCAGCGCCCCTGACAGGCATTTCGCAGCGCCACGTAGTACTGGGCTACCCTGAAGACTTGGGCAGTGTGACCCAAGGGGAGCCGGGAGGGACCGAGGGAGGCCCTCTCTGTGCCCGTTCGCGTTATGGGGTGCCTCGGGTTCTGCAACGGGGAGCTCTGCCATTCCCTCCCTCCTCACAGCTGCATCCAGCCCGGGTTTCACCTTACAGCCGTGTCCCTAGGAGGCTGCCATGAGAGAAGATATGAACAGGATTTATGATTGCTAACACAAACTGTGCTCTCTTTGCTGTTCTGCAGGCAAAACAGGTGGGCTAGGAAACCACAAACCCTGCCTGAACAAACCCTGTACTGACTTGTACAACCACCTGCATGCATTAGTTTTATTCAAAATAAAATATAAATCTAATGTTTCTGTTTTGAAAATCAGGGCTTCTTTTATGACTTTTACTGTTTTCTAAAAAAATAACACAAAGCCACCTTGTATCTTGGACTCAGAAATGTGAACATACCTGTTGATGTCAAAACCAGGCCATATGAAAACGTGAATAGTTAAAACTGTATCAAGAAGTTACATTTATCTACGGATGGCTTCTAATATAATCTTTACTGAAGAGGGAGCAGTAGTTGACTATGATTATGAATGCATTAAAATTAGGGGAACCCTACAGAGGTACTGCCAAGTCGTCGATTCTCCTTGTTAAAATGTGTCAGCCAGTTTTCCAAGGGATAATAGCTTTCACACAGAACACTGTAGACATGATGAGTACGAAGGGCTGGGTTTGCTCAGCCTGCTGATGGGTTTTTGCACTATTGTATTTTAGCTGTGACAGGCTGGTTCCCAGCAATACCGTAGGTCTGCATCTTCCCTGGGCATCTGCAAAACACCGCTTCTGTATTGGAGGTATTTGAGACAACTGGCTACAGAGATCTGTTTTTCCTCAGGTGTCATCAGTTTAGGAAATAGAAGGCACTACTTTAAAATTTTAAAATGCAACGGTTAAAAATATGAAACTCGGCACATGAAGAGCACTTTTTGTCTACTTTAAGTGTTACTAGATCTCTTTCTTCACCCAGATTCAAGAAGGAGGGCTCTTTCCTCCAAGCTTACTTTTTCTTTATAATGATGGGATGCTATAGGTAGAATTCTGCAGTCACGAGAATCACCATCTCCCCATAGCTAACAAATTATTACTATAGGGAATTATTCTAGGGTTTCTCACACACTAAACACTGAGTGCAATGTACTATGTATAGGTGACAAGGAAATAGTAGAAAAAGAAAAAAAAAAGGAGTTTGGAAAAAGGGAGTTTGCAGACACATTAGCTAGAAACAAAATGGTGATGAAGACCAAATGTCATTTGTGGATGGTGGACATGAGCAAAATAATGCTTTGCTTTTCCTGCTGTCACCGAATGCTGAGCAGTAAATTCAGGAAAGACTGGGACAGCTATTCCCTTACATCCATGGAGGTGAACATTACCTGGAGGTTGCACACATAAAGCACTGCCAGAGCACAGGGAAACTTCAGGGCACGTTTCCTTTGGGAGAAATAAGATGGTAAATCGTCAGTACCCAAGAAGCAGAGCCACTCATACCAGAGAGAATGAGTGAAGCAGGCATATTCCAAAGCCAGGGTCTTGGCTGATGCGATTTGTACCTAAATTTACCTTCAGGTAACAGAGATCTGACAATAGCAAAAGGCTACCTGAGGGATATCTGAGGTACCATCAAACCCATGCGAATGAGGCTGCCATGCCACTCAGAACGAATGGCAGCAACGCCACCCATCCTGTAGACCCACATCACTCAAGTGTTGACAGAAACTTGTGAGAGACCCCTCACATCCTTGCTTTCATGGCCAAGCGTGTCACATGCCTCAGTACTCATGACAAGGTTCATCCACCCTCTCAAGGATGAGAGTTTAAAAGACAGATGTGAGCAGAGGTTTTAAGAAAACAATTCACACCAACTGTATTTGCTGGGGACCAGACATTTGTGTTCGATTTGTTCCCAGGTGGGAATAGCTTCTCCATCCAGTGAGTCTGTCAAAAACACAAAGCTCTTCTCCTTTTCCATGATCCTCCCAACTTACCAATTTATATTTTAAAAAGTGCTAAATTGTGAACAATATATAAAACAATGTATACAAATGCATTTAAATATATACATTTTATATACATATATGCCTAGATTTCCAGATATGTATTTATAAACAATTTACACTATAAAAATACTTAGGAATTATTATTGTATCAATATTTATAATGAAGAATACTAATTTATTCTCCTTGGACCTACTAAAATAAACTCCATTTCATCACCCCCTTGTTTTCAGGAGGCAGTACTGGGACAGCAGTTGCTCCAGTCACAATCTACCCTGGAGACGAGAGGAGCTTTCAGTGGACAGGAATTCTCAGGAGGCCAAATGGACCTCACTGCTATGAGTTAGTAAAGTGTGCCTGCCTGTCATCCCTGGTGACACACAACACCCACCTGGCTGCCAACTCATGTGAGGATAGCACCTGCCTCTACTTCATGTTTGTTTCTCCAGAAAGGTTAACAGCAGCAACGATCTAACTCTTGAGGGATGCAATTACTCTCTTAGCTGACATCCACTGAGGCAGAGCATGTACAGTGAAAGCCACTGTACATCTCTCTGGAACAGCTGCCACCTCATTGTGCTCATCAGAGGGCAACGTTCATCATTATGAGAACGGAGAAAGGAAATCATATTTGCATAGCAAGAGCTCACAACAGAGCAGCCTTCACTGGTAGCAGGAGCACTGCAAAAATGTTATAGGGAAAACTGGCATTAGCTTTTCACCCATCATATGTGAAACATTTAGTACCTAATTCTCTCTTTTGCCGATCTGCTCTGCAATTAAATATAAAATTGTATTTGGCTACGTGTGCAGGGGTAACATACAACTCCCTCTATGTAAGAATTAGTCCCATCAAAGGAAAATATACTGGTAGTCTCAGTAACAAAAAAACCCCCAAACTTAGGAGAAAACTGTTCCACATCTTACTCCAGCTCTGTTTGCACAAGGATTTGTCTGGAGTACATTGAACAATCTCTAGTGCTGCTTACAGACAGCAGGGTTGCTTGAGCTGCTGCTGCCTGGTCAGAAGGCTACATGCAGCAAAATCACAAAAAGGCTGTGTCATGAGACCTAACACACAAAAACATGGTTAACAAAAGCACCCATGTGCACAAGGAACACTGCTGCTCCTCCCCCACAAAATTAACTGCATCCTTAAATGCACGATTTAATCAGCCAGAGAGTTCAGCAACAAGGCAAGGACTTCGGACTTCTGGCATGCACCCGACCACCTGGTTTTTGGGCCATGGTGCAAATACTCTAAACCAGTTCACAAACCCAACTCAGATTCTAGAAAGCCACAGAACTACAAACCTCCTCCTCCAAATGTCTACCATGACCCACAGAAAGGCATACCCAGGGCAGGGAGTGTGTGTTAACACCCTGATTAACATACCGATAGCTCCGAGGTAGTTGCACTGGTGTGAAAGGGAATGGGGTACTGCAGCATGGGAAGGCAACGGCAGAAGTTGACACCAAACTCCCTAAACTACCAATGCCACTGCTGCCCCTGCTTCATAAAACTGCTTTTTTCACGAGCTCAGAAGCAGGGAATTCAAGTAATTACACCACCTGGGAATGCATGCCCAAAGAGGCTCCACTAGAAAGAAAACAACTCTGATATCCATGAAACCAGAACATGAGGGTAAGACTAGCTTGTGCAAGGTTGCTTAAGTCATCAGCTACACACCTCTATGCTGATTTCGAAAAACCTTTCCAATATTGCAGCACCTCAGACCTATTAACACATGAAGAACATATCCTTTTCACCTTGTGAGCCCTAGGTGTTGTGCATGCAGAACAACGTTCAGAAATGATTCTGCGTCATGCAACTCAGCAGGTAAAGTGACCAATGCTAGTGTGACCATCTTTAAATCTCTGCAAGAGCAGTGTAACATTATCTTTTTCATAAAGTTGTGCATCAGGAAAACAAGGGCTGCAAGAGTCGCCACTGAATTCATGAGGAAGCAGGTTTGTGTAACCTATGTGGACTGCAGCCAAGACATGAAGGTTAGCTCCTCACTAGCAGTCCACTAAATTACATCCTTAGGACACCGCATGTAAATAACTTGACAGAACGGAGCAAGTGAAACCATGTGAGTGGAAACTTGGCCAGGAACCTGAGATACTTACTGTCACTGCCAGTTTTCCAGCAAGAGGCATTTGCAAAGAAATGGCAAAAAAACCCCACCCAAAAATAAAAGAGTCAACCAGTGGTAATGTACAGAAATACTAGAAATTTGAGTAAAGAGTCCAGGGCAAGGAAGAGAGCAAACCCAGGCAATCGTGGCACAGGCAACACGATCAAATGATGCTGTCCTAGGAGCTGCATGCTTTTTCACAGTGCAGCATTACTGATCCAAAAGGAAATGGTTTGTGTGCACTGAGGAATGCTCTGACGGCAATACTGTTGTTTAGGTACTCACCGCCCAAGCTTGTATTTTAAGCTGAATCATATAGGAAGCAACGTGTCATTTTGCACTACTGCACTCAGAAAGCTGAAGAACCCAAAGATATTTGCACACATGATCAGGGATTCCAGTGTATCAATTTAGGTGTGGGACTTCCTTTGAAAATTAGTAATGGTGCATCACTTCACATAAAAATACTTGCCAAAATTAAATTTTAACCTCTAGTTATGGCTTTCACTCTCCCTTCATCCAACACTTTTCCCCTACAACCTCACAAAAAGAAGGGTCAAGGAACAGTGTTGGAAGCTTGCCATAACCAAAGGTTCACATTATCCTCGTCAAAGGAGGTCATTTCCCAAAATGTATTCTTTCAATGAAGATATTCTTAGTGAGCTTTTAATTTCAGTAGAACATATGTGACCCTTAAAAATCCTCTGCTCTTTCCCCTCCCACCTTTATGTTGAAAGAAGTAAAAGCTAGTACCATGCTTGAATATTTGTCAGCTCGTGGACTGCCCTCCTGGCACAGACAAGCACATCAGCTGAACAGTATCAGTTACCAACTCAGGTTTACCACAGCACAACAAAAATAGACCTTCCCAGGATTAGTGGCAACTGAGTCAGGTCCACACTAAGCATAACCTCAGTGTGATACCTCCACCTGCTTTATGCAATACGGGGTCTTATCGAGCTTTGTGCCGAAGAGGGCAGTGCACAAAGTACATCTAAACGTGCGCTCCAAGTGCTTCTTGTTCCACATGGAAGTGCCCAGGGCACCCCTTGTGTATATTAAAGCCAGAACAGTGGCAGCCAAAGGATTTATGCTCAGCCCTGGAGCCCATCTGAACCACATTTGTGTGCCATTCCCCAGCAACCCAGGGGTGGGGAAGGCTTATCTTCACTGCACAGCTGCTATCAGCCAGCTGGCTCTGCAGGAGTTACGTGGACCAAGAAAAGCTACTGTTCCAGGAACTAAGAGTATTTGACAAAAACTGAAGCTGTTTGGGTGGTTCTGGGTAGTGGCATATATCCTTTTAGAAGAAATGTGGTGTGCCTACAGCCTCATGGTCTTCAGTGGTCACATCAGGCCATCCCACCTGAAGAGATATATCCATGTGCAGCTAAAAGCTGCAGAACTTTTGATTCTCCTTGTATTTAGCAAGTTCTCCCTACTGCTAGCGTGCCTTCCAAAAGGTAGCTTCCTACAACTGGAGTCTTGGAGTCTCCTGTACATGAGCTACTTGCAGTTTTCAGTGTCCTGACTAACACTTTTAAGTTTTGCATATTGTGATTATCTGCCCCAGTATCTAAAATATAATCAATTTCCTGTTTCAGTATTAGATGAGCTCTCTTTTCAACTTTAGAGTTTGAAGCTGTGGAAGCAACCATCTTTTTCTCTCTACGGAGTTCTTTCAGATACCAGATCTTAAGAACACAGGGACTTGGAGAGCCTGCACACCCTTTCCTGTTGTGTAACTGCTATTGAACTGCTGCCATGTTTCAGCTGAAGAACGTGTCCACGCTAACTTGACTCTTGACTGCTCTGAAAGCACTCTTCTTTTTGCTGAAAGACAAAAAAAAAAAAGGGTAACACTTTATAATTAGTCATTAGATTATTTCCAGAGTTGCTTTACTCTCTTTTGGCTATGCACAAATACTAGGCTCTTCCAGATACTGGCTTAACAGCTACCTCCCCACAATTTCAGTGAGAACGCTTAAAAAAGGCACAGAAGCCTTCCACTCTTTCCTGTTTTTCCAAGCTCACAATGTATTCTTAGCGTTATCATTAGAGACTTGGAAACAGTAACATGATATACAAGTACTTACCTGTTCCACCCAGCTGAACTCATCCCCTCACCTTTTCCCTTGCTGTTCCAGAAACATTTTGGCAAACAGCTCCATAGGAAACAATTAAAATCAACCAACATTCATCACAGCTTCTTCATCCACTATCATCTGAGCAGTAACTTTAATGTGAAAGAGTTTGCACCCTTCCCCCATAGGCTTTGAAATAAGCAGTTGGGCAGTGACACTTCTTCCTCCAAGGGGACTGCAGACAAGTAAGTTTTACAGCTCGGATAATTAAGGAAACAGGATTTTAA
Organism: Melanocharis versteri; assembly: GCA_013397845.1. Lineage (NCBI taxonomy): Eukaryota > Metazoa > Chordata > Aves > Passeriformes > Melanocharitidae > Melanocharis > Melanocharis versteri. Next base: position 73,554 of record VZTG01000089.1, read on the forward strand.
AACAAAATTTATGTGCCAAGACTAGCATAGATGGCATCACCCTTAGAAACCATATTCCACTTTCTGTTTGAGTGCACACACAAACCTTTTCATCCAGTTAATTTTCATATCAGGAATGACATTAGGCCTGACCATCATTTCCAAGAACTGAGACAACCCCAACAGTTCTCTGTGCTGCATTGACATGGATGTTGACAGTGACAGTACACCTAGGCACCACACCTTAAAAATTATGACATGATGTTTTTGTACACCTCATCTTGAAATCTGTGTTTCTCACGCAGCCTGGCTTTGTATACTACCCAGTGAATACTCAATTTAAGCATCCAAATGCTTGAAGTTTCTTTAAGAGCAACTTGTCAGAACAAGTGCTGAGACACAAAAGACAGGTTTCTACGTATGAACTTAGATTAAACTTATACTAAGCATTTTCTTCTTTCAGCAAAGTCATCGCACATTACTACTTATCTTCCTCATGCCTCCTCCAGGATCTTCCAACTGATTCTCCAGGCCAGGAAATGGGGCGGTTGCTTACCGGAGTCCACAGTGACCAAAATCACTTCAGTGACAAACATAACCCAGAGGTTTTGCAGTGTAGGATGTCAGCATAGTAAAGTACACACAAACCTATCAGCTTCATCGGCTGAGGACCAGACAGACACTGGAACAGGTTTTCATCTCCAGCACTAAAGCAGAGCATACTGACGTTTAAGAAATGCCAAAGGCAGGTTTTCAGTTCTACAATCACCTTGTATCTTTTCATATGAAATGCAGACACACCACTTACTTCTGCAATAGGACTGTAAGCTTCTTATAGACATTGCAATTAAGGCCTGTTGGGTCAGGATGGATTTGGACATTAGCACTTTCAGGTGAACAGATTATCCAAGTCCGAGACACGTAACACAGGTTTCATCATTAACATCTCTGACAAGCTGTGATCAACAAGTAAGATCCATACACTGGCAGGCATCAAATCCCCCAAAACTGACCAAAGTGAACAATACACACGGAGAAAACTGTTTTACTTCTCTCTTGCATCAGGCGTTCATTTGGGTAGTTTCTGAAGTCATTTCCTTTATCCTACCTTAGCTGAGACATCAGTGGCATCTACATCTACAGATAAAAAAAAAGATACAAATAACAAAATACAATTATCTGTAAATAATTGTACTGTAAATTATCTGCTGAGGGGTGCACAGCATCCTCCTCAGAGCAGCAGCACTGACTGCAGGGGGATGGGGAGAAGTGAAGGGAACCACTGCAGGTAAAACCAATTGTTTCTAAACCAGTTTAACAAAACATACTGTCATTAGGCTAGCAGACCATCTTGGATGAAAATTTCACATGCACTTTTTCTGACAGTTATAGAAAAGATAACCAAGCTTGACCCAACTATTCCACTGCAATACTTACCATCCTTACCAGGCATCAGCTGCAGAGATAAAAACATAGGCCTAAAGTCTACAGTGAACAATTGTTGTGACAGAAGTCATAATGCCAGTGCCCTTTATTTCACCCACAGTTCACCTAATCTAAAGGTATCTGCATAGAGAAGAAACAGAATTAGAAAAGAAATAAAATGGGCTGTACTTGTAATTCAGAATTCTCCAGATATATGGAACTATCGATGCTATGAATTTTATTAACAGAGCATTACACTCCTACCACTCCTTTTCTTCAGTGAGGAGTATGACAAAACAGGACAACCTGGCTGTGAGGAGCAGCACCCTCACGACACTGGACTTTTTGCAGGATGGCATGCAACTGGTTCACCTTCTTTAGCTAGAGGGAGCTGCACCTAAAGTGATAAAAGAATAGCATACATTGCTGTCGTACCAGCAAATCTTAAAAGGCTGCAATGTTCAGGTGAAGTAACTGCACCACAGAACATCTCACTACATCCATCCCTCGTGTATCCTGGGGCAAACACACCACCTGTGTAATTACTGTGCGGCAATACCCTGAGCAAATGCCTTCTACTTACCTCCTGGAGGAGCCAAAGCACGAAATAAACCCTTGTAACTCCATTTTACCTGAGCTGTACCACCACTGGACTTTAGCCAACACTTCAAGCAAGCCTGCAAAACTCTTCACGACTCTTTTCAATTAAGTTTCTTCTTGGCATAATAAAGTGCTTTATTTCACAGGAATCAGCTGTAACTAGAAATGGTATTATTTCACAAGCCATGCAATACTTCGAGCATCCTTCCTTCCACACATGGTTTCGGGACCTCCAGTCCCCTTAAGCCTTGCAGAGCTTTGATCACTCTCTCATTTGGTGAACATGTATTTCCCACTCCCCAACACAAAAGACTAGAACAAGCAGGGATAATGCTCAGTACAAGAAAGCCTAAAACCACTGCTCAAAATTCCAGCCTACCTCCTGCATGCCAGCCAGAGGGCTGAAACTAAGCACCCCGTCATCTAGCTAAGGCATGCCAACATGAGACAGCAAGCACAGGCAAAACAGTGGGGAAGCATGCTCGGCCGCTCCCATACCATGCTGAGATGTCTTATACCATCTCATCTGCTCTCTCAGCTTTTTCAAAATTGATTTATGCCTCTATGGACACAGAATTATACATTTAGGTTGGAAGTGACCTCAAAGATCACCTGGTTCCAACCCTCCCCTGCCATGGGCAGGAGCACCTTCCAGTAGACCAGGCTGCCCAGTGCCCCATTCAGCCTGGCCTTGAACACTTCCAGGGACAGAATGTCCACAGCTTCTCTGGGCAACCTGTGATAGCGCCTCATCACCCTCACAGTAAAGAATTTCTGCCTTATATCTAATCTAAACCTATACCCTCTTCCAGACATTCCAAGGACTTTAGAAGGAAGCAAAGCTCCTCCTGCTGGTCACACCAAGCCGTATGTCTCTAACAACCAGACACCATTAGTGTAATTATTAGGTATCAGAGCCAGAACTTTTAAAAAAAAACTTGAAACAAGCGAAGCGCAAGCTGTCACCGGGCGTGCAACAAGCGCATATCCCAATCTGCTCCCTGCTGACAGCCTCCCCACCACGGCCAGCCCTGCCCTTTAACCCACAGTCCGTACTTCGTCCAAGGGCCAAGCACCACGGCTGGTACAGCCCCGCCCGAGCCCCTCTGCCCGGAAGGCGCGGGGGGCACGGCCCCGAGAGCCACCGGACCCGCCCCGGCTCCTGCGCCACACAGAGCGGCCTGCCCGTCCGCGACCAGCACCGCCCCAGCGCCCACACGCCCCGGCAGCCGCGACCGGCCGCCGCTTCACCGCCACCGCTCCCGCCACACACCCGCCGCAGCCGGACGGGCCCCTCCGAACCCCGGGACAGACTCCCAGCCCACGGCCCCGCTCCCACCACAGAGAGGCGCTGCCCCACCCAGAGCCGGCAGCCACCGAGTGACAATCGGCCGTGTCCTTCAGGGCCTCCCTCCCCTACCCGCCGCGCCCCTCCGCTTACTCCTCAGCCTCCCCCTTCTTTCTCAACCGCTCGCACAAGCTCTTTCCTGCCCTTTAAACCAAGACAGGATTCCCACCCTTCCCCCTTTTCCGACATCTTAACCCGGCTCCCCGACCGCTCCTCCAGAGCTAAGCGTCCCACGCCATCAACATGGCGGCCCCAACCGNGCTGCCCGGGGCGGGCGGCCCTGCACGCATCCCCCTCACGGCCGCCGTGCGCCCAGCCCTGCGGCTGCTGTCCCGGGCGTCCTGGCCCCAGGGCGGCTCGGCACCGTTCCGGAGGGCTGCGCCGCGCCGCACGGGCAGTGCGGACTGAGCCCCCATCCCCGAGCGGGACTGCCTTGCGCCCGACCCCGCTGCACCCATCCCGGGGAGCTGCCCTGCGCCGGGAGGGTGGCCAGCATCTATCCCGGTGGAAGCGGGCTGCCGTGCGCCCGTCTCCGGGCTCAGCACCTACCCCGGGCGTGCGGGGGCTGCGGCGCCCAGCCCCGCTGTCCCCAGCGTGCGGCGGCCCGGGGCTGCCGCTTCTTCCCGTCGCCGCTGACCGGCTCCTGGCTCCCGCCTCGTTTTATGGTCGTGGAGAGGGAGGAAAAATCCCAAACCAGGTGAGTTCTGCGCTCCTCTTCTCTTTTAGTGTGCTCTTCCTTGTCCTGTTACCCCCTCCCTCCCAGGCCCCCATCTCCCGATGCCCTTCCCCGCACTGTGTGTTCCTCAGCGGGGAGCAGCGCTGCCGAGCGGGACTGCGCTGTCGTTCCCTGGTCCTGCTGAAAAAGGAGGGGCGGAGGGACGGAGGAAGCGGGGGGAAAACTCTAATCCTCTAAATGGTCTCATCCCGCGGAGATGAATCCCCCTCGCCGCCCTTCGGGCCCGGCGGCAGCTCCGCGGCCGCGCTGCGCGTCCCGCAGCCCCCGGGAAACTCCCGCAACTCCGGGATGCTCCCGGCGCCCCGATGCTGCGCGGTCCCGAGCCGGCGGGGAGCCCTGTCTCGTTCGTCTCCCTCGCTGGATAAGAGTGGAAAATAAGATAGATTTTGAATTGCTGTCGTTAAGCGCTGCAGAGCCTGGGAGAGCCGGGTTCCTGAGGACAGGATAAATACGAGGTGTGTTTTAGGATGGTTTTTGGGGCGTTGGTGCGCTGTCGTGCGGCTTCGTTGTTTTGACACCGCTATTCCTCCCCCCTTTCAGGGAAACGGGGGAGATTTAAATCCAACTGACTCCCAGTCTTGGCTGTGTGTAGTTGGTCTAGGTTTCTTTTCCAAGTCACATCATGAGTTAGTATCTTAAAAATTCTTGGCTGGACAGCCAGATGTTTTGTTTCAACTTCCAAACTACTGCTCTGATCTTTTTCACTTTTATCGTAAATACAAGAAGTGCCTGTATTTTAAACTTTATAGAAACTTTGTGGCTCAGCAGAGCTTCATTTTAGTGTGGCTTTTTATTTGTTTCCCTGTTTCTTGCTGTTTGTGAGTTGCAATTCGGATCTTTACTTGAACAGTGTTAAGATACTAGTGCAACATACCGGGTGTTTTTTCCTTAGTATATAACATCAGAAGGTTTTATTCCCTTTTATAACTAAATTACTTCTGCAATTGCTCGTGGACCCTAGACATCTGATTTTGTACTGGTGGCAATGAAATGTGCGCACACGGAGGGGTCCTGCTCGCTTCAAGTCCGTCAGTATCTTTCAGTGCCCTTTAAAGTTAATCCTCAAAGCCCGACTTGGAGGCTGTTCTGAGAGCAGCAAGAGAGTGTGCAGCTGAGCTGATATTTTTAATTTTTTTCCTCCCCTCTGCTGCATATTTGCTTCTGCGCTTCTCTTGTGTAACTGGCACTGTGTGTCCTCTGGCAGGGCTCTCCCTGGAATTGCAGTGCCGGGGAGCGGGTGACATGAGTGCAGTGGGGACAATGAAACTCCCTGTTTGGTTTGCTCGAAGTGTTTGTAAACAGCCAGGCGGTGTTGGGGTGTCCGTATGTAAGGAATGGTGTTTTACAGCTTCCCCTCTTCGAGTGGGATAAACATGCTGCATCCACACCTCCTTGCATTTATTTTGTCTGTGTTTTTTCCTTCCTTCCTCTTTACTACTGACTCAAAGGGGAAGAGCAACAGTGCATGCAGGCGTTGCCTTTGGTTGGTCTTTTTTTTAACGTTTTTGTTTCCTGGAATGGCGTTTTCCTCTTTATTTTACAAGGGAAGGAACAGATAACCTAATAGAGGGTTTCCCATCTTGGCTGTAAAAGGAGAAGTTTTATAGCAATGATTTTGTTAGCCTGGGATAGAAGGCACTGGATATGAAATGATAATTTGAAAGTGTAGCCTGGGAATTGTTCTGGGAAATACTGATACAGAAGTTGATGATAACAATCAAGGAATCCATGGCCAGGGATTTTGCATTTAACTGCATGCAATTTTTATGATGTCCCTCTTTTTTATTCTGTTTTCATCTTTTTAAAATATATATATCTTTAACAAAACAAGCATAAATAGCAATCCATATTTGTATATTTTTCAAAATTTATTACATTTGTTGGATTTAGAAAGACTTGTGACAGTGCATGCAAGCGTTTTCAAGCTGTATTATACTATATCAGGAGGTGGATTAAAAAATGTACCTCAGAAATCAACAGTATTGTATTAATCAGATGAAATTTTGCCTTTCAGCAACTGAAATACAGACACATAAAAAGGAACCAAAAGCTGAATATCACTCAATGATTGCTGTGGAAAAACCCTAGCTAGGGGACCCTTCCTCTTCTCCTGCAAAGACCTAAATGCAATGTGTGTGTTTACTCTGATTCAAAATTCTCTGAAATGCCAGTTGCTGGAAGCAAAGAGAATATCCCAGGAAGGCAGCGCTAAATATTTCCCCAGGTCTTTTACTTTTTTCCCCATTTCTTACTAGTGTCCGGTTTCTGAAGGGAAATTCAGGGTTAGGTGGTCTCATGGTCGTACTCTGCAGAGTTTTCTTGTATTTTAGTCCTGAAATTGAGTATGATGCCAATTACTGGCTTCTTAGTGAAGCCAGAAATCACATCCTTGCAAATTGGTTTTATCAGCATCACCTGTGTGCCCTGAACTGCGTTAAATTGCCCATCCCAGAACTGTTGCTGCCTTGTGTCATGTACAGGAGAACCTGAAGACTGGTGAGATGAGGGGAACAAGGAAGAGCCAGGGCTGGGCCAGCCTTGCTGGCTTTTAAGCTTAACTTTCCTCTTTGCTCCAGAGATGAGCTATGAGAGGACAGGGATTTCTGTAGCCTGGAGTTGGAATCTGGTGAGACAGCTGAAGTTCCTGAAGCAAGAGGTGGATGGCTGAAGGTGGCTCTTCAGGGAGGAACTGAGGAGTCACTTCCCAAACAAGGGGAGAAAGGCATCTGCAAGCAAACAGCCCCCATTTGTCACCCTGCTGTGAAAGAGCTTTTCTTTGTTGGCTGGTCTGTGCTGTGCTCCCCGTCTTCCCAGACCCAGCTGCGGGTGGTAGGTGTTGTTCACAGCCTGAGCTGGAGTGTGGTGGCTCTCTAATGCAAGCTGTAGAGAGCTCCTGGCTTCAGCTCTGGAGCTGCCTCTGTTTGGTCCTCGTTGGGGCAGCCAAGCTGGCATCCATCAACTGGCAAATTGAGACACTTGCTCTAAGTTTTGCAGTATGTCCCAGAGAGGTGTATTTGCAGCTGGGTCTTTTGTGGGTGGTATGGGTTTGTTGGTATTTTCTTATTTTTAAACAAAATGTAGCCAAACAAGAAATTATAATAGCTGGGAACTAGATCGATTCCGTTTCTCATTTTAAGGCTTATTGCCTTTTTTTTTTTAAGGACAGGGCCAGCAGTTTGAGTGCAAGCCTTGCTCTCTGTGAGCACAGAAGGAGGACTGGGGAATGTGCTAGGTGCTAGTTCGTGCATGTTGTCAAATAACCACCCAGGCAGTGAGAGAATTAGAGAGATTCATTGCAGCTGTGTGGCTGGCATGGCAGGAGTGTGGAAAGTAGCACAGGATGGGCATGCCTTGCAGTGATGAAGCTGTTTAGACACTGATGCTTGCATGGATGTTTGCAAAACTTTGGAACAGGAGGTTTAGGAAACAGTATATTTTCTATATTACAGATGGGTTTCTGACATCAGAAACATTGTCGCAGTTGGAGAGGTCTTGGGGCAGAGATGCTCTGCAACAGCTCTGCTTTGGCTGGAGGACAGATGAGATGACCTGAGGCAGTGTTTTGATTGACTTTCTAGTTTCCACGATTTCATTTTGCAGCAAGTCATTTAGCTTCCTGCTCCCTCCCAGTGTTTCTGTCAATAACTAACTAAATTCCCATTTTATTTTTAATGGCTCTCTTACAGTGAGAAAGAAGGGATCTGTCATGTTTGTCATATAATCCTGGTTGGCCTGTGTGTAAATCATGAATTTAAAGTGGGAGGAGGGAAGGGGTTGAGTCAAGTATTCCTCAGGTGCTAGTATGTTGAAATAATTAGGGCAGAACAAGGATAAACTTGTCCCTTAAAATCATTGTTAGCATTTAAACAGTCAAGACCACATTGAAGTCTGTTGCTGTTGCAGTAGTTTCATAACTAATCTGTGCTATTAAACATTGGCCCTGCATAAGGTATTAGTGAGATTTGTGTTGTAATGTCATTTGATTTCACCTTGCATAGATAAAAATAATTAGAGAGCTTTGTTGCTTTGAGCTGAGGAGAGATATTTAGATTGTGAACAGCTTGAGACTCACTCGCTATTTGTCATCTCGCCTCTCCTGGAGTTACTGCTCTCACTAAACTGCAGAGGTGCACTCTTCCCTAATATACTTAAGGCAAAATTTAAACCTATTTAAAGCCTATTCAACCTAGCTATTAGTTTCCTGAGATAATTAGGGAATACTTGTACAAACAGAGGAGAAAGCCTTCAGTAAGGTCTCACAGAAATCTGCTGCTGTCCTTTTAAACATCACAGGAAGCCCTGTTTATTTTCTTTCCTTTTAGCAGAAATACTGTCTTTTAAGTACTGCTGAAGTAAAAGTTAACTGTAACCTTTAAGTATCTGAATAGTGTTTTCTTTTAGACCTTGAAAAGGGAAGAGAGAAGAGGAAGGGGAGGAAAGGCTGTGCTGGCATGAAAAAAGATGAGCTTGTGCATGGTTTCTTAAAAGCCTGTATCCTGCAGGCTGAATTTAAAAGGGGAGGAAAAAAAAAAGGTGTTAGAGATGCCAAAGTACAGAAGTCAAGCAGTGCTTTGGTTACTGTGTCCTGCTAAAGATGCCCTCCACAGAGAGAGGTACTTCATGCAGGGTCCAGCCGCCCAACCCGCTGCTGCTCTGTGCTGCTTCTCCTCTGCAATGAAGGTTCCAAAAACTAAACTCTGCTTTTTTTTTTTGATTAAACAAAAACTCAGTTACTCAAAGGGCAGCATGTGTGCATTTAAAGTGGGAGTATTTCTTGATATAAATCCAGGCTGTTGTTTGCAAAAGAGAATTGTCATGGAACTACCATCCTGTAGGCTGGTGCTGAGCCTTGATGCCAATTTTTTTGGAACAGTGCAGAAAATGAATCCGACTGCATATGAGAGTCTCGCATCCCCCACAGTAGCAATCATTTGCATGTGCTTTCCTGAGTGTGTTGGACCAAAATACTTGCAG
>VZTG01000089.1:82671-138332 GCA_013397845.1 Melanocharis versteri
TTATTGCTTTGGCAGGAGGAATTACCCTGTTACCTGGCTGTGGAAGGATGGGGCCTCTCTCCAGAGTAATCAAGCAGTTAGAATAGAATATTTTCAATTGGAAAGGACCTACAAGGATCATCTAGTCCAGCTGCCTGAACAATTCAGGGCTGACCATAAACATGTTGTTAAGGGCATTGTCCAAATGTCTCTTGAACACTGACAGGCTGGGGTATCGACCCCCTCTCTAGGAAGCCTGTTGCAGTGTTTCACCATGCTCTTGGTAAAGAAATACTTCCTCGTGTCCAGTCTGAACCTCCTCTGGTGCAGTTCTGAGCCATTCCTATGCATCCTATCACTGGATACCAGCGGGGTGGAGATCAGCACCTCTCTCCATGTCCGTTCCTCAGGAAGCTGCAGGGAGCAATGAGGTCACCCCTTTTTCCCAAACCAGACAAGCCCAAAGCCTTCTCTGCTCTCCGAAGGTGTTTGGGGTTGTACAGGATGTCTCACTACTCAGTGGGGTGTTGCTAAAGAGACAGCATCGGCTCCCGGGGAACTGCTAATGTCCTTGTTCCCACCTGCTTTCTCCCTGCTTGTTTTCCATCTGCCTGAGCTGCTTGCTCCAATGCAGCCACCCCAGCTGCACCTTTAGGAGCTTGGATACTTCCAGACTACAAATAAAACTGATGAGTAGGTATAAATGCAGACTCTTAGCTGAAGAAGGTGTGATGCCTCTAGGAAACAGATTATTAAAGGCGCTGAGTAGAAGAATTTGTGTCTGGTTAGTAGACCACCCTACATGTGCTCTTACCTGAGACAGATAAAGCTAAAGGTACAGGTACTTGTCAAACCTTCCTTTCTTTTCAATGGTCATTCTTTTGCTCCAAATAGTCATTTATCCATAAATATGAGCATGATGAGAGATCCAGAAAAATCTGTGCTCCAGAAAAATTCCAGATCCATGCTCGGGACATTAGTTGAGATGCGAACGCCAGCATTCAGATTTACGACCAATCAAAGAACAACTTAAAGAGATTGCCAGGATTAGAAAAGAGGTTTTGGGTTTGCTATGTTGCAAAGAATGCTTTCAGTAATGAAAAGCGGACTTGAAAAATAATCATTAGCACTTCTCTGTGATTTAAATTTCATTGCCTGAACTCAGAGAAATAGAAAATAGATCAGTCAAGGCTTTTCATCTAACCGGTTTTTAAAGAAAGCCAGATTTGTGTCTAATTAGTGAGAATTTCTTCATGGTGCTTCTAGGGCCTAAAGCATGGTGTTTTCATGACAGTTGTGGCTGCACGGGAATATTTACTGAAAATAACATCCTTATTTAAAAACATAGTAAGACAGCCTTGTGTAACCTGAATTGACATCAAGAAATCCACTAAGGTGTCTCCATACTGTGTGGTCTTATTTTCCTGTTGCTTTCTGATGGTAGAAGGGAGTTGTAAATTCCTTCTTCTCCAACACTGGAGATTGAAACTTTATTATAATAGCTATTGAAATTGATTAACTGAGAGAGGGGACAACTGCCACTTGAAAAAATAATTATTTTTCTGTTGTTCTTGCCTTATAGCTCTTAATGCAAATACTTGAAAAGTAAATGTAGACTTGAAAAACTTTCCTGGCTCATTTGGTATCCCTGCTAGTCCTCTGGAGACATCAGATTATTCCATCCTGAGACGAGTAATCTTTAGAGGTGAGAATCAGGTAGCCTGAAATTGCTGTGGGGGTGTCAGTTTATTTTTGCATATTGAGAAGAAGGTTAAGAGAAATAACATTAGCCTTTTTATTCTTGCATCCCCCATGAAGTTAACGGTGCAACATGTCCTGTGGAGGAAAGGTATAAATTCAGATAAACCTGTGCTAATGAGTTTAATTAAACCCCAGCAAAGACTGGAGAAATCTCTAGCTGTCACAAGAAGGTAAGGGCAGTTTTGGGATTTCCATGTATCTGTGCACTGCTGAGGACCTCAGAATAGTGAGCATCTGCTTCACTGGAGATGTAGCAGCCAGTTCAACCTGTGTGATAATGGCTTTGGGCTCTGCTGTTCTTCTCTGTAAATCCTTTCTCTGTGGCATAATTACAGAAAGTGCTTTTACTCTGAAGGGGATGTTTTGACACAGTTTGCAGCTAATTCCATGTTTTCTGTCTAAAATATACTCAAGTGCAGTGAGTATCTGCACCATTGCAATTACTCCAGCCTTGTTGGCAGTAGCTGTCTCCTATCTGTAGCCAACAGAAGATTGTGGCACCCTCTAATTTCTCACGTATAAAAATATAGAACTACTCACTGTAAATATTTTCTCTTGAGAACGTTAGGTAGTTATGGGGGGATTCTTGAACAATGTTTAGTCTATTGAAGAAACCAAACATGTAAAGACTGCGTCAGAGTTGCATGTACTAGCAGCTTGAAACTGAAGGAGCAGAGTCGGTGCCTGATTTCTCTATTGCATTTGTCCTTGTTCTGAACAATTTGTTCCTTCTAAAAAGGGAACTGTGCCCATTCCCTTCAAGTCAGCAGTATTCACATTTCTAAAATGTTGTAGGAGCATTTTGCTTGGATTGATGTGTTTGTGCACACATAGATACCCCCCAGATAAACACAGGTTTCTGTTAACTCTTGAATTTCAGCAGGCAAATGAGAGTCTAAAGTTGAGCTCTTAACTCCAGGCTAATGGATTTCTGCTCGACCTATTTAGGAGAAGGAGGCATGAGCATAGGACTCGGATGGAAACTGCTTTGTGAGATCTGTAGGAATGAAGTCTTGTCTTGTGTTGTGACCCGCTGTTGGCATGCCCTGAACACTTTGTGCAGGGATGTTGTGTATTTTCAGTGCAGAAACAGTCAGTGCCTTTTAGCAGTTTTTAGCTCCAAATTCTGTCTTTTGCCTACTACCCAAAACTGGAAAACAAACTTAAATATATCCATATTGTGATCCCGAGGTACTTCTCAGTATTTCCATTATGTCTGTAAATGACTTTTGCTAATGTAGAGTATTTCCCCCTACTAGGAAATCTTTTCTTCCTTTTAAGCAGCAGTTCTGTTGTCAAATTCTGCAGGAAAGCTGTGTCTTGGTGCACTTGCACTTAGCTATGCAAGTCACTGGTCCCTGTGTGTCACTGGGAAGCACTGACAAAAAGGTCTTCAAAAGCATGGCTTGTGAGAAGTGTCTGCTGGGTCACACTGGACATCCCTGTGCTGGAGATGCTTGAGATTGCCCTGCCCTGTGCCATTATACATGGTTATTATGGACCATTCCTGAATTTTCTATTGCAGATGTGAATGTAGTATGGGGAACTTCTAATGCTCCTTCTCAAGCTGCTGCCTGGCCTTTATGCGTGCTTCCATCACGACTAGCTTCACCTTGCTCATTGTGAATGTTCAGTCTTTTGTCAAGGGCCATCACATTTATATCGGTGTTGTCTCTAATCTGTTGTGCCTCTGGATTGGGAAACTGCTTGGACAAGTCAGTCTTAAAATTAATCTTTTTTGCTAGGTTAACTTTTTGGGATAATGTCCTTAGGCTGATTCATTTTGCAGCCATGTGGGTGGTTAGCTGGTATTTAATAATAATAAATAAAGGCATGTTTAAAACAAATCCCCCCTAGTTAAGAATTCACAACTGAAGAAATTCAAAATAAATTGAGTATTGATTCGCACAATGAAATAACCAAGGAAAACATTCATTGTGGGCTGAAGCTAATTCTGTTAGAATAAAGGAGGCTAATTGTGAAATAAATATTAAATAAAGTATCTCATTACGTTCCGCAGTTTTGCAAAAGCTGTCGCCACAGGGAGGAAGAACCTGGCGTGAATGATTGTTTGTTTACTGCAGCTGTCAGTCATTGCGGGGGGGAGCGTGGTGCATCAATTTGTGGAGTAGCCACTAGTAACCAGGTCATCCTGCTTAAATGTCAGGCTTCTTGCTGGAAAATGTGTGAAACTACATAAAAATTCTTTCCATCTCGTTAGCACATCTCTCACAATGTTTCTCATTTTGCTTGATGACATCAGTTCTTGGAGATACGGAGTAAGGTTTTAAAAATATCTCCTGGGCAATGCTGGGTGATGCTTAGCTAATGAATTTATTGATGTCTGTCTGATACTCCGGAGGATTGATCCATTTCTCGTTCTTCTTCTGATGCAGTTTTTGAGTCATTAATCTATTTATGACTGCTCCTGTATTTTGTGTATAGATTGGCTTTTATTATCTATGATAAGGTCTTTGGGATAGAACTTCTGTCTGTTAGTCCCCACTTCGTACAGTGAAAAACCTGCAGTTTTCTGCAGTCTGTAGGTGTTATGCAATGTGAATAACCAGTGCTGTAACTTGGGTGGGAATAGCCATTAGTAGTTTTGGGGGAACAGAGTCTCCTTAATTTCATTGCAAATCAATTTATGTAATTCACAATTTCCTCTAGAAATGACATGTTTTGTACTTTGAAGGCAAGACAATTGAATTCTGCATCTCTCTTGTGTTTATAGGCAAGTTCCTTCTAAACTTTCTGTTTCTTGGCTGCTGCCGTGCATAAAATCGAGATAACCTCAGAGGGCTACCTTGAATATTCATCAGTGATTTATTGTATGCCACTGAAGAAAAGTGTTACCAGCAATGCTAATGAAATTTATTACTCAGCCCCTCTGCTGCACATTAATTGGTATTTCAAAGATCTGCAGTCTCCACGGTGAGCTCTAGCAAATTCTTGACTGGACTTAGCCTGTAGATGACACTTACAACTTCAATTTATGTGGGGCTTTCCCTTTGGAAGAGCTCCAAAGAATTTTATAAACTGCGATGCAAGTCATAGTATAAATATTGCCTTAGCAGCCACCAGCTATCAGGGAGGTGCTGTTTGATGGATATTGCAGGATGTGAGGGGATAGCGAGGAAGAAAAGGAATTCTGCAAGCGTTAAAGGTGACATAGGGAGAGAAGTAAGAAAAAAAGCAGGTGCTACCTGAATTCTGATTTTTATCTTTGACATGATTGATTCTTATAGATCAAGTGGCTCTCATGTGAAATGTGGCATTTTTGTCGCAGCCTCATGGTGCTGCAGTACTGGTTCAGTTCAAGTTGAGCAGAAAGAGCCCTGCTAGCAACCAGGGTTTTCTTTTCATGTGGAGCGTGTGTGCTTCTGGATGTTTTAATTCAAATACTGGGGTGCAACAATGTGATTTCAGTGGTTCCTCAGGCTGGGGTGGCTGGCTCTGTGATGTCCTCCTCTTCCAGAGGCAAAAGGCACAGTTGCTTGCAGTTTGCCCTGTACATCCAAAAGACTTGAAAGCGTACCCTCTTTACTCTTAGGCTGTTGTCCCATTAACCCTAAATCGTTTAAGGAAGTGTAAATAACTCTGCAAAGATGTTGGCTTAGAATTTGTTGTGTTCAGTTGGGTTTGTTCACTGAACGGTGGAGCCTTGGCTTCTCCCCTGAATCATAGGCGCCCAAGTTGCATCGTCTAAATAACGTTATTGTTATTTTAGGTCCCAGACACCATCATTGGGGAGAGATAGCAGAGTCAGAAGTGGGTCATTTTGGTTAATTCCTCAAAGGTGGGTAAGACAAAACACTGCCACCCTGTACACTGTAATCTGCCAGACCAGTTAGTGTTTTAATGGAACTAGACGTAGGGCTCAAGGTCTCAGGTCACTCAGTAATAAAGGGATGGTTCAGCTTTTGTGTCCCATGCAGGAGCATCTCTTTTAGAAAGGTTTTGAGCATTTTCAATTCTGGTAGCTGAGTGCTGCAGCTTCAAGGACTCAGAAGCAGTAGATGGAGGAGGAGTAGATGCAGAAACTGGATAGCACAAATGAGTAGTAGAACTGGAAGCTGTGATTGGAACAGTTGGAGAAGAAATGCATGGCTGCTAAGTGTGCTCTTGGTTGACAGGCATCAGTGTCCTGAACAGCCAGCCAGCTGCAGCAAACAAAAAATGATGAGAGAAGAGGTCAGCCCTATAGTGACAGTGTGGATGCTGATTTTGGGCTCATCCCAGCCACCTGGGGATCAAAAGATTTGTAGAAATGATATTGTTCTTTGTAATTGTGCCGAAACACCCTTTCCTTCAGTAACTTTTCAGTCTGTTGGCCAGATTAGATGATTGCAAAAGCTTGTTTTCCTTAGAAAATAGGGCTAAAGTGTGTATAATGCTTTGAAGAGTGGGGAGCTTGTTGAATTTGGATGCTTGTTCAGCAGTGCTCCTCTGAAGCTTGCCTGGCATGGAGTAGAGGTTGCACTGTATCATATTTAGGCTTGGTCTGGGCAAATGAATATTTCTGTTGGAGCACCTAATGGAGACCTCAGCAGCCAATAGAGCAGTTTGTGGCTTGGCTTTCTGCCTGGCTATAGGCTTACACTAATCTTTACAACGAAAACAAATCACAAAGTGTAATTGTGGCCTGGTGGATGAATTTATATTTTTGGTATATTCTGTTGCTGAGACTATTTTAAAGCCTCAATGTCCAGGATTCTGGTCTTCCTAGATATTTAGTTCTGTGTTTTCCTAGGCCATACCATTAAATATATTTATATATGTAGATAACAATCAATGAGTGCATTAATGTTTAATTCAGTACGTTTTTCAGTTTTAGGATCCCATTCATTCATATTGCTGTAATCGATTCCTCCTGGAAATGCTGTGGTAATTAGAGGAGAGAATGATTTGCAAGCAGCACTGTGACATGTGTAACCAACCTGTCTTGTTTTGAGCCTTTCATTGCCTTAGCTTATGACTATAATTGTGTACCATCTCAAGGAGGAGTGTGAACTTTTCATTTGCATGTTAATGGCACTTTGTCTGGGAAGGTGCTACAGGGATTCAAGCAAGTGCTATGCAGAGAAAGTAACGTGTCCAGTAAGCAAACAGCTTTGATGGTTAGTGGTTCAGACGTTGGTAATAATAAGGGTCTTTTTTTCTTCTGATACAGCAAATATATCTTTCAAATGGGCAAGACAATTGGAATGGTTTAGGAAGAGAATTGTTAGGGAGAACTCCTTCCCGTAATCAGCATCTGTCTCTTCTTAGGAAAGAAGAAAGCACTTATAACTTGTGTGTCCTTTTGAAAGGGAGAATGTATTAATTGAGTCTTAATATGTGTTGTGATACACAGAGATACGTTGGGAAAAGCTGTGTGCTGAAACTCACTGGCTTTCTCATGTGCAAGAGAGGTGAAGCTTGTTTGGCATTTGAGAGCTTTGTCCAAGGCTCTGACATTTTACTCTCCAACTTCTAGTTTTAAGAAGGAACATCTGTGATTTTATCCTGAGCCTGAAGTGGGTCCCGGTGTGCCTCAGTGTGTGACTGAGGTTGTTTGTCCTCTTGCAAAGTACAGGCTCATAATGGCTATTTTAGCTGTTCCTGGGAAAGTAGACTCTCTATCACACTTCTGCTTTTGTGTGGGAAGGGCTCCCTCTGAATAGTCACAGAAATCCCTGTAAATATCAAAAACACATTGTGGCACATTTCAAATCCTTCAAAATTCCCTACTCTCCTGCTGTTTGCAAGAAACCTGAGCCACATGGTTTCATCTCACCATCTCCTCTCAGCCTGATGGGTCCAGGAGGAATTGCCATTCTCTGTAGGTCAGACCTGGAGGAAAATGAGTAACATGGGCGTAACAGCCTAACATTTCCATTTAGAAACGGTTGGATAAGCCTCAAGAGGGGAGACCTGCTGCTCTTAAATTAAGAGTGACCACTCAAGCCAGATTTCTTCTGCCTCCTGCCACTGTGCGTTGCTGCAGCATCCCGTGGTCCATCATTGCATCCTGAGTAGCTGTCAATGGCAAAATGCAGTTTCCACCTGGCGGAGCTCAGTGCTTTCTGGTGGGTGACTACAGGTTATGATCGCTAACAGGTAGGGAAGGGCCAGATAACAGCAGTATTTTTGAGCAGGAGAGAGCTTAGTGGGTGTTTTCAAGGAGATCTGACCAGCTGTGAGGGAGAGCACGGTTGACAGGGCTGCCTTTGCTTTAAGGATAATTAGTGGGATGTAGGCTAGGCTGTAAAATGAATGTGAAAAGTAATAATAAGGAGTTGGAGCCATAGAAAGAGGAAAAACTGGAAACCCTGAAGATACAAATCAGTCAAATTGTGCTTTAACAGGATATCTCCTTTTGTTGAGCAGGGATGCCAGTGATCCAAGATGAGATCTGTCGAGACTAGAGAGGTACAATTGCAGTAACTGAGATGAGAGAGCGCTGGGTTGGATTAATCCTGAAGGGACTTTTTGTTTTTTAGAAGGCTCCACTGCTGTGCTTCTGCAGGAATAACTCTCTTGCCAGCTGAGATTAAACCAGTTCTTCACATGAATCACCTGTGTGAACAGAGGGGGGGTGCAGGTTGATGAGGCTTTGGTTGGGAAAGGAAGGGCTGTTCTGTGACCAAAGGGAGGAGAGGGTTTAAGAGAAGGTGGGTGGTGTCTGTTTTAAGCTGAAAATCTGAAATCTTCTTAGGTGAGTATCAGCTATTTGAGAACTGCATCAACCAGTTTAGTTGCTGTGTGTAGAACATTAAATTAGGATAGAAAGCATTTCTGTTGGAGTCTGGGGACAGAGGTGGCACTAAGGCACTAGTGGTTAGGGAAGAATTTGGGCAGTTGCAGAGCAATGGGATGTGGCTTCTCTGCATGGAGAAATGGTGAAGACCCCAGAAAGGCTGGGCCATCATGGATGGCTTGTCCTTCAGCACCTAGGAGTGAACGGGAGGAGAAGGTAGAATAAAGTATTATCTTCTCTATTTTGGTAGATATAGCTTTTATACAAAACTTAGTTAAAAGGGGAAATTTCCTGAATATGGCACAAAAATAGTTCCCATAGAAAAATACCAGCCCTATTACAACTTCCTTTGCAGACAAAGACAAAAATGCACGCAGAGAGCATGATACCAGGGCAGAGGAAGGTGGGTATTGAGACTGCGGAATGAAAAGATAATCATCAATGATAGTAAAGAAAAGCAACGCAGAGTTGGGGATGTCAGCAGGGAAAGGGGCTGGAGAGGTAAAATAGTTCAACAAAGATAATATGAGGCATAGGTCTGGTTTACATGGGGTTCCTGAGTTTCTGTCTTTAGACGAGGGTCCTGATATGTTACTTTTCCCCCATTTTGCCTGTGTGTACAGAGTGCTCAGAGATGGACAATATTTCTGTGTAAGTGATTTTTCTATAGCACAGAGTATAGTCAGGCCATCAGCCTGGAATTCAAGTTTTATCATGATGTAGGCTTGAAGTTTCTGGTAATGATGAGGAAAGGGGAAATATGTACATACTGTTTATGGGCAACTTGCTGTCCCTTTAAAATTTAAAGGATGTACAAGGGGGTATGTGTGAGGTGGAAAGTGTGCTCGCAATAGTTAAATGTTGAGTGAAGCTTTTGACTTCTAACTCCAACCTTTTAAAAATGCCACAGGCTACTTTTGATGTGATAGACCAAAAAAATGTAGTGTATTCTCTCAAAGCACAACTCACATGTATGTTGTTGGAGTCCATACAACCTTCTGTACAGCCTGGTATAAAGAAAACTCATGCCATGCACACTGAGGTACCAACAAGGAGCAAATAACAAAAGGGAGAAGAAGAGTCTAAGACTTGTGTAAAGCGGAGACACCACAAATATAGGGTCTGCAACACTCCTCTGGTGCTCTTACATAACCCAGCTAAAGTTTGACTTAGTTTCATGTTCAGTGCAGGTTGTTGTAATAAATGAAGGGAATAATGTTTGTAATCATGCTGAGACTTTATTTTGCTGTCTTTGGGTCAGACATGGGTGAACACAGACCTGCTCCAAAAAACGTGCGCTGTCTTCACTGACTGCTTAGGTGTAATAAATACACCAAAAAAAAAAGCAAACATGGTGCTTGCTGTGTGACTCCCATATCTGCAACTCTTGTGTTGAACCTGGGAGGTCTCGCTTGGTGCTTGCCCAATTTTCTGGGGAGGGAGAGACGAGGTTATTGCCAAGAAAAGAGACCCAAATCAGTTTCAGGGAGCACTCGGAGCTGTGGGCTGTAGCTTCGGGCAGTATGTGAGGCTCCTGCAGAACAGCCTCGATAGAGCTGTGAACCAAGGCATGCGGTTAGCAAGCCCACAGTGAAACCTTGTATCTCTCTACTGGAGGTGAAGTTCTTCACTCCAAATGCTACATGGAGTTTTTTCTGGATGTGGAACACTTGTCTTTGCCACGGGCCCACCTACATCTCTATGCCGAAAGGATGCTCAAACCCGTCCTCTTGCGTTGCACCACGAATGGGATACTTGAGCTTTAATGCCTAGTATTCCCCAATTGTCTTGGGTTGTTTGGTACTTTTGACAGTGAACCAAAAGCCTATTTGTGACTTGCAAATGTGTGTTCTGCTACAGATGGATGTGTTATCTGGGGCTGTAGTGACTGTTGTTCGGGCTGGCAATAAGATTTGCATTGGAACCTGATTTGTGCTCAGGCTTTGAATTCAGATTCCTTGATCCAACACACAGTCTTGCCAGGAAATGCACCTCCTTTGCAATTTTAAGAACAGGGGATGTTCTAACTTTTGGCAGAGATAACCTCATGGCTTTATCTCTGTAGGTAGCTGGCAGATGTCATTCCAGAGTTAGGGATAGTTTTTTGCCATTTGTTCTTCCCATCGTTCCCTCTGGGCAGCATTTTTCATGCCCTTTTTTGCTGAGCTGGGCAGGGATGCTCCTCTCTGCAGTGCGGCTGGCTGGGCTCATGCCTTGGTGCTCCAGCAGCATCTGCCTAGACATCCTTAGCCCAGATTCATTCCAGATTCTTCTGTTCTTCCTGTTTCTCCTGTATTTTCAACCTCTAAATTTTATTTCTTCCTTTTATAACCATAACCTAAAATTGCCTCATGGTTTCTTTAAGCCACCTTTTATCCTCCCCCTTAAACCTAGATTTTTACAGCTGTAACATATTTCCTTTCACCATCATCCATAGCAATTGAGAGTACTGCCAGCCAAGCAAATATCCCAGTCCAGATGAAGCCAGTTTTACAAGCCTTGTTACCCTGCCTGGATTCTTTACCACCACAGCAGCTTCTCTCTTTAAATCATACATGTAGTGCAAGTTGGCTCAATTTCGGTTGTTCTGCACATGACAATTGCAGAGACACTGAGGAGCTTAGGCTACAAGGGAGCAGCAGCACACTTTAAGAGGGAAGTTGGGTTTTTTCCTTTGAAGAGAGGCTAAATAGGTTGGAGGATAGAGTAGTCTGAAAAGGTGGTTCAAAGCTGGAATTCTTATGCTCTTGCTGGAGTTAGCTGACTGCAGTAAAACTGTGCAAGTCATTGTAAACCCTCTGTTTTCAGAGAGAAAACCAGTGACTTTTTATAAATCTGCTTTTAAAATTAAGACTTAAGATAATGCTTTTGTACAAGTTCCTTGCACAGAGATTTGCAGGATGGGTGGATTTGGGTTTGTGGTGCCATTTCAGGGCAGTGCTGATGACTGTTGCCTTGGAAAGAATAAAATCTAAAGTGCCGCATAGGGCCTGTCCTGCAAGCAATCATCAGCAGAGCCAAAAATCATCTTATATTCTGACTTGTGGTTTTAGTCTTCACTTCTTTTACCTGCTGAGAGGATAAATATGCACCAAAAAAAAAAAAAATCTGTTCTCTGGATATTCAGTTTTAGTCACACGTAGTGTAGAAATACATACAGGAAGAACTGGAAATAAATACAGAGCTTCTACAGAAGTCTTGTCTTTGCTTTACACAGGCTCTGTTAGACATGGAATATCTTTATCACTCGTGACAATTTGCTGTGCAATAGGAACTGTTGTTTATATGTTGCTTTATAATTGATGGGAGCGTGCTGTGCTGTGGGGCAGCAAGGCTGTGCTTGTGTTTGAGGGGATAAATGGCAAACTGAAACATGATGTGAGGGAATTCTTTAGTTCGCTAAATAAAAATGCCTTATGTTGAGTTTTGAATTACAAGTAGTATTTTTGGATAGACTGCCCGTTTTGTTAAAGAACAAATGGTGCTAGTCCAAATAGTTTTGTGCAAAATTGGGAAAATGCAATGGATGAACAAATGTGCCTTACCCCCATAAGCACAGTCTGTCTGGCTCATACCATCTCAGTTGTCAAGCTCTGTCCTAAAGGAAAATGTTTAAGTGTATATGTATTTGAGAAGCAGAAAATGCAGTCTTTTTTGTGGCCGAAACACTCTTCTTCAGGATTGTGTGTCAAGATCTTGAACACCTGAGTGTAACTAGCTGTAGCCTTGAGACTATGTCTCCTAGTCAGGACGGAAAATACTTGCTCTGTCACATACTTTCAACTTAAAGTGGTAAAACTGTGTGGTGTCCAACAGTGCCAGCCTGCTCTGCTGTAATACCCAAAGAGACCTATTCTTGCTTGATTTTGGTTTTCTCTGTTTCCCTTTTTCTTTTGCAGCCTGCCTTTTAATTCCCCTTTGGCCCATGCTCTCTCCCTTGCCCATTCCTTCCCGCATCCACCCACGTGCACGGCAATCCAGAAGCACTCTGGGCCCTGAACCACCAGTGTGCCAGCCGGCAGCCCTTGCAGCGAGGGCATGCTGCAGGACCAGTGCGATGAGGGGTAGTCTGGCTGGAGTCCTCCATGGAAAAATCATGTTTTCTGTGTTGTTGGCTTATTGGATGGGTGAAAGAGCTGAGTTCTTTCATCCCTTGACTTGTGATTGCATTCCGAGTAACTTCAGTAACCTGAATGTTTCATCTCCGTGGTGTGGATACGGGTTAATATATGAGGCTTGTGATACAATTCACAGTGCTACAGCTGAAGTTATTGTGGGAATATATTCATCTCGTAGTTGATACAAAGTGACCTCCTCCTTGTATGTGCAGCCTGTAAATGAAGGTGGGTGTCTCACCTGCAGTCCTGCAGGCACAGCCTGGCCACGGAGAAAGGACAAGGATGATTTGCTTCCTTCTGCCTCGTATCCGAAAGATAAAGGATCTAGATTAGTTATCCATGTGTTGTCTCATCACCTTTAGCTAATTTGTGCGGGCATCCCTGATTATGGATGAGGTTTGTGTGGGAGCATGGTTTTACTGCCATGATGAAGGCTCTGCAGTGCCTTCATCATGACAGCAAAAAAAAACTCACTGAGGCCGGGGACTTTGGGAGGATGTGGCCCTCGGTGTACACACACAGCCAGTGTTGGAGTGCAGTGGTGCCGTTTGACACAGAGCTGCTTTTTCGGGGAGATAAGGGAAAGAGCTTGTGTCCTTCATTAGAGAAGGGGCTGCTTTCCAGCCAGCTGCCCATCCGTGGTGGTGCAACTTCTGCTCCCCCCAAGCAATCACTGTGGATGGGGGTGTTGGAAAAATCCTAACCCACAGAGGAGCACTGCTTACCACACTGTACAATAAACATTATTCCTTAGGGTCCTGTTGTTCCTTCTAGACAAAAGTATGGCACTGAAGCCCCAGGAGTGGAGAGCGATTTGCAGGAGGGGAAGGGCTGGAGACAAACCGGTGAACTAAAACCTGGTAGTGAAATGAGTGACGGAAATCTGCTGTGGGGATATCCTCAGCTTCCCAGATTTTTAGCATGCAGCCAGAAACAAAAGGCAGTGTGACAGGAAGGAGCAGGCTCTCTGGGCACCTTCTTTTGAAGTTACAGCCAAATTATCTCCCTATATTTAGAAAATCTACTGTAATGAAAGATGTGTGATGCTGGTCATGCAGGCAGGGTGCGAGGTGCTTTGGATTGCTTGGGTGGGAGCAAACACTGGGGTGTCTTTGCTGCTATTACCTGTCTGGCAGATTAAAACTCGCACAAATATCCATGTTTCTGGCTTGCTCTGAGAACACAGGAAAACACACCCCTTGTTGGACGTGTGGCAAGAAATGGCACGGTCGTGCTGAGTGTGGGAGCAGAGGAGGGGGCTCACGCTGCTGCCAGCTTCTCCTGGCCGTGCTGTGCTGGCAGCCTCCCCTGGGAGCTGGTGGCTGAGCCCTCATGGAGCTGAGACCCCCCTTGCAGCTAGTTCAGGCTCCCTTTGGCAGGCAAGAAGTCACCACGTACAAGAGCACATGATTTTCATTACCCGTGCCTGAGTGTCTGCTGAGGCTGAATTGCCTGGATCCCCAAGAGCTACTCAGTAAGAAACAGCAAACGTTTTTCCTGGGAAGGAGCAGCTGTTTATATATAGAGTGCAGTGGGTTCATGAGTGATTATTAGGAAAACATTCCTTTCTAGTCATAAAAAAAGGGCATTTTTGTTGTTTTCTTTCCTTTCCTCTAAAACAGGCAAGTTGGAGAGTCAGGGATTTTCATTTGCCATGACAACCGATGAAACTGCCAAGCCATGTGATATCTTTATCCTTCCTATGATTAAATCTTTTTTTTAAAAAATTTTTAAGGCCATGTTGCTAACAGTTGGGAAACATCAGGTGTTGTTTGCTTTTCTCATGTAGATTAGTCAGGATTTAATTTGCATGTTTTTATTTAAGAGCTGTAGAGAGCTGGGGGGTATTGATATTTCCATGATTTATGGTAAGGATGGTATCTTAGTTCAAAATTGCTGTATTGTACTGAAGTCTTCCCCCCTCTGTCCCTCTTTCCCTTTGAGATGGGACCACTCAGCAATAGCACTGTCTCCCACAGGACAAAAATTACCATGGGACCCATCAGTGCTGCTGAACAGGGATGAGGTTCAGAGCCTTGGAGATATTGGTTTACACAGGATACAAATGGCTTAGAGACTTTATGAGCCAATAAATCTTTTCCTTTTCTTATGCCAGGGCAAGGTTTTGCAAAGGCAGAAAGAGAGGGATATGACTCTTAATGCTTGGTCCATGTGAGGGCTTCCCTTGGCTTCAGCTCTGAGCACTTCACACTAACCAAGAGCCTGGTGGTGGTGTTGCTGTCAGCAAAGCTGAGTGCCAGCGTTTATACTCTCTTTTAAAAATTGCTATCTTCTATTTAGGGATTTCCTCAGGGCGCCAAATATAGATTCAGCACAAAAAAAAAAAAAAAGCCCTTCAAACTCAAAGCCCAACCCCAAAAGCTGCTCTGTTGCTAAGGAATCAAAATAGATGGTCGCAAACACAGTGCTGACGTGCCAAGTTGTGTCCCCACGACCATGCAGCTGTGAGTGCAGAGGTCCCCGTCCCAGTGGCAGCGCTGCCCGGGCTGCACGCATCATGTTGGCATCAGTGTCTATGAAGTACTGGCTGCTGCTTGCTTTAAGTGAGCAAGAGAAAGCAACTTTCTGTTTCCTAATCTTAGTCCCAGAGAGGTAAAAACTTCAAAGGGCTGCTCCCAGAAGATGGTAGTAGTACAGGAAAATATATATATTTTTTTGTGTGCTATTATCTATAATACAGCAGTGTCTATGCTGGAAGAGCCCTGAGAGATGGGAATGTATTTTTGAACACAAGCACCGTTCTTTGGGAGATCTTGGGCTGTGTCACAGAGTTGCTGGTCATTGATGACATCGAAAGGGTGAATATCGGTGCCGCAGAAGCTGCAGTTGTGCCTTAACCTTCTCTCCAAATGCAAATCTCTCTCTGCAGAGCTCTGCAATAATTTATTAACCCATGTGGTTGGAGATGGGGAGTAGCTGAGCTAGGTATGGAGGTGTGCAGAGGTGAAGACATGATTTATCTGGGCTGGAGAGCTGCTGTAACCAATACCATCTTTTAATATGTGTGTGCATGCACATGTGATGCTTGGTTTTGTGGGGCCCTGCTTGCTTAGTCCTCAAGGTACTGCTTGCTGCATCAGCTCTGAACAATAAATCTCAACGACCCCGGAACACAATTTTTAAAATGATATTTTCAGATTTTGTACTTCTAGGTACACTGTTTGACTAATGTCCCTGCAGTGGTAGGAGGCTGGGAGCAGAAAGCTTCCGCTAAAGAGCTGCCTTTTTGTGTTTAAGGATTTGTTTTAGTGCCAAATTTGCTCCATGTAGTTTCTTGAATTGCAGCTTGTCCAAAGCTGAGATGAGGTTTTAACAGCAGATAGCTGCCTTAGAAGACTAACTGTACATTTGCAGTGGTTTAGGGCAAATAAAAAGTATTGTAACCACCTGAAACTATAAAGGGAACGGAAAATAGGCTGTGTGTTAGTGTGTGAGCTAAAATGTAACCAAAACATGAATACTGTTCCTTACCTTCTGAAGAGACCTGTGATATCCTTATAAAAATCTTACTCGGGAAACGTGACATGAAGTTACTGTTGTTGAGAGACTCAAGATAGTAAACATGCTTCTTTACAAAATTAAGTTCTGTAACTCAGGCTGTAAAATCTAATTCTGCTGTCCCACCCTTGGGGTTTTTTTCCCATCTGGATTGGGTCCCTCCTGCAGCTGTCTGGAGCAGGCAGGGCTGGAAGCCTTCCCTTTGGAGACACATCTTAAGCCCGTCCTGAAGCTAAACCCAAGTCTCTATTGTTTCTACTTTCTTCCCTCTCTGAACAATTTGTTTTTGTGAAACATCTGCTGCTCTGGCAGATACCCACAGTTAAAGCTGTACTGCAGTGTTTCTTTGCAGAAATGCGAAGAATATTCCTTACCAGCTCAGTCACTTGCCAGATGGGATGGTTGATCCCAGCTGAGGGGTTTCCATCAGATGAGACCATTTTTAGAGGGCACATACAATGCTTGAGCTGGTACTGTAGTTCCGTTAGGGAGCTGAAGCTTTTATGCTTGTGTGCATGAGCATGCCTAGTACAGGTAAAATGTGCTTCCCATCTGGAAACAGGAGGTGGTAAATTGAGGACCACTGGGGCAATAATCAGCCTAGGAATAGCTCAGAACTTATCACCCTAAACTTGACGTTAGTGGCAGAGAGGGGCTCCTGGTTTGGGATTCCAAGCTCATCTTTGGAGGCAAAAGCCTGTAACACTCAACTTTATTTTATTCCTCCTGTCCTATCACTTCATGTTCAAAAACACTATCACTTCTAGATAAGAAACTTTCTCTTAAAAGGCATAACAGAGGCAGAAGTCCTTCTGAAATGCAAACATGCTGTGGCAAAATGCTGCCTTTCTTATTGTGGTGGCACAGGTGTGATGCACAGCTCACACGTGGCTCACATATGATGTTGCGTGTGTGTTTGTGAAGGGGAGCCTCCAGCTGAAACACAGGGACACTTCTTTGTTGTGGTTATTTTTCAACTTACACGAGGAAATAAAGACCCCTTTTCTCTTAACAATCCAACTCTGGAGTAGTAGGTTGCCCTTGAATTAGGGGGCATGCCTGAAAGTTTTGCCCCTTCTTGTGTCACCAGGAAGAAGCTGCCCCTGTAACCCAAATGCAAATGACTGACTGAAGATGGGTTACTTGAACTTTGCAAGTTAATGCCCTGATAATTTTGTGCTTGTTCCTGGATAAAGTTCCTTTAAGCAATTGTCTTGAGGAGGCTGCCTCACTGCAGTTCACACTAACAAAATGAATGAGAGGGGTTAGTTAGGGCTTGAACTCCTCTCAATGAAGTGTTATTGTAGAATCGTAGAATGGTTTGGGTTGGAAGGGACCTTAAAGATTATCTGGTTCCAACTCCCCTGTTATGGGCAGGGAACCTTCCACTAGATCGGATTACTCAAAGTGTCATGCAGCCTGGCCTCGAACACTTCCAGGGCTGATTTTCACAGGTCCCTTCCAACCCAAACTATTGTATGGATCTATGATTTTTATCTTTCTTATTGCCTCTTCCTCTGCTGCTGGTATTGCTAATTCATTACTATTACAATATTTAAACTACATATTTATATATAAAATATATGTTATATCTTTAAATACATATTACTTTATAAATATAAAATATATTTTGGAATATAGTTATATATTTTATATTTAGACTTTGGGTAGGATATATCTGTCCCGAGCCCAAAGCATTTTTTAAAATCTTTTTGGTTGCTACTCCAGGATTATTTGGCACAGCCTGGCCTTCACCAGTGGCATGGCATTGACATGGCATGGCAGAGGAGCATCATGCACAGAGCTGCATGGAGCCCACAGCCCAAGCTGCGAGGTACCAAGCACAGCCCAGATCTCAGACATGTGAAAGTGCAATTAGCTGAGGTTTAATTACTTATTACTTCTAATAGGTTTGATGGAGAAGTGATGTAAATCCCACTAAATCACAAACTTAAGCAGAAGTGAAGAGGTGGAAATAATGGCTTATTTTTTCAATTAGAAAGCATTCTTGCTAAATAAAACCTTATTAGATTTTTTTTTTGTTCATACCACAGATTCTGACACAATGAAAACAAGATGGTCAACAGCAGTAAGACATGTTACTGCAGTTAAAACTCATGAAAATTATCTTGGATAGTCTGGGTTATGAAAGTGTGTGTGAGGCACATATTCATATTTCACAATACATTTATGATTATGTCACTGCTAAATGGCATAGTTACACTTGTGCTAATTCTGCACTTGCAACCTCATTTGAGTCACGATGTTCCTGTAAATACTTTATTGAAATTCTTTAGTTATGATAGCTTTTCTCATATATTTTCAAAAATGATGGTGTCAAGCTGTCTAACGTTGCAAGTTTTTAGCAGAGCCTTGTCACCCAGTTTCAAAACTTCTCCACGTATGATCGTGATGCCGCTCAAACCCATGCCAGCCCAGCAAACTAATGCATCAGGAGACTTCTTTGCTTTTCACATATTTGAGGTGCACAAGCCTTTCTTCTAAACCGAGGATTTGTTTCTCCACTGGCTGTGCCTCCGTGTGAGCTGGGCAGCCTGCACTTCTCTGCTTGGAGGTGCACTGTCCCCAGAAACCTCGTGGGAGACACCTGGGGTTCAGCCGGATCCTGCACACGGTTTCTAAAGACACGAAGTCTCACGTAAGTTGCTGACGGGTTTCCCCACTTTAGTGGGTCAGGTCTTGGTGTGGGAGCTTTATTTCACAAAGAGAGCTGGACTTAGTAAGCTTTCCTGACTTTTCCATGCAAGATATGTTTCAGTTACATCTTGGCTGTAGTTTAAAAAATTATTTTGTTGGGGTTTTTTTTCTGCCTTTGGGAAGAGGCTGTTGTTTTTGGGTGGATGAAACAGCATTTTTTGGGCTGGATTTCTGGCAATGCAGTTTTTTCCACACTTGGAAGTTAGCCTGTCTGCTGTGCTGGCTGAGTCTGTAGCTGCTTCAACACACAAAAACATGTTGCTGCAGAGCGTACAGCTTGGTGGTCGCAGAATGTGCTAAAATGTAGCCAAGACCACGGGAGTGTTGTTTTGAGCATGTTGTATTGTCTCCATCTCCAGGCATGTCTTAAAAGATGTTTATAAAAGCATGTGTTAATATTGCACCAACTTTTTTGCAGTGAAAACCCAGATTCTGCCAGTAAATGGAGTTTCAGGCTGTTCTCATGCTTCCGAAGATTGTGTGTATCCTGGGGGTGCTGGTGTGTGGTTTGGTCAGACACCATTGAGGCATTGTGGCTGTGCATGTCAGCAGGTTTTTTTTTTTTTAATCCTAAAGAAATTAATTTTCTATTTATCATTTTGTAACTACTGCGTGTACCTCGTTATTCCTACATTACACAAATCTGATTAGTTTATCTGTGGGTGGAGAATTATCATTGATTAACAGTTCAACCCTCAGATGTGTGTGATGGAATATAACTTGCTGTCTGCATGTGATATTTAGCACTTCCGTGGCCGTTCCCAAAGCTGATGTGCACAAATGTCACTGAGTCTCCTTTCCCTGCAGGAGGTGAGAAAGTTAGATGAGGACACTGCACCAGGCAAGCTGTGAGTTGCCTGATCTCTCCTGAAGGGTCTCTGGTGGCACTGACATCCTCCAGTATGTGTCCAACCCAAATACGTCTTTCCACCATCCAACCAAAAAGGATTAAGGATGTTTATTAATGCTGCTGTTGACACTAGTAGTAGCAAAGTTCCCCAGAAAACTTCACTCAGAAGTGGACAGCCTGGACACAAAGGCTTTTCACCATCAGGGGATGCCAGGAATACGTGAAAATCCAAAGATTGCTCCTGAATGTGAGCTCTGTAAACTCTAGTGTTGAGCAAAGCAGGCAGATGGAGAGGGCAGTCTGCAGGCAGTTACTGCTGGGGTGTCTCATGTTAAGTGTGAGCACCACAGCAGAGCATCCTGTTCTCTGGAGCTCTGGCTCCAGGCTCTTCTTTGGGATTGTGTTGGTGCTGGATTTACCTGCTTGTTCTGTGGTGAAGCAGCTGTAGTTGCTGGTCAGTGGGTGCCTCTGCAGTACTTGCACAAGCTCCTGGAGGCCAGGTCATGTGTGAGCCTTGACCTGAGCAAAGTAGTCCAGTGGGCTGCAAATTTTCCATGGTGGCGAAAGAGATAAGGGGGAGGCCTGTGTGTTCTGTATGGTCACCGATCCAAAACCCCTCAGCTTCAGCTTTCCTTTTATTTATAGAAATATATCTGTGGGATAAAACATGCATCTGATACATCACAACTTGTACCTGCTCAACTTGCTTGGTTGCTGTAGCAGAAACATCCTGAGGAAAGCGCTGAGAAGCAGGAATCTCTCCATATAGGGTACGGCTGAGGTTTTTGTAATAAGCTGGTTTTTTTTCCAGATGCACATTTTAAAATGTGTCTAGACTTTTGAATGATCAGCACCTCATCAGGCAATGTTGCTGGGTCTGCCGTGTATGGGGAAGCCCCATGCCTCCCTGCACTATTGCACAGTTGCTTGATGGCTCCTGGAAGTGTTGGATGGATTTGTTGAGCACTGTTGGGACCTTCCCCCTTCCTTGAAGAGGAATGTTTAGGATTGCCAGAGCAAAGGCAGCTGGATTTAGCTCACCTGCAAGAGCAAGTGTGATGGGAGGAGCTGAGAGATGTCAAGCTCTGCAACCCCAAGTGCCTACAATAAACCTTTCTCCCTTGATTTTGGAATAGACATTCCTGGAGTTTTAATGTTGCACCATGCCGAGAGCATGGATCCCATGTACTTGTGGCTTTGCCACCATCAGCACAGAGGCATGCACAATCCAGGCTTTCTTGGGAATTAAGTCCCTCTTAATTTTTCTAGTGGGAATGGAAGTGAAATTAAACCCTGTGGAGATGAGGAGTGAGGAAGGCGGGCAAGGAAGCAGAGGGGCACGAGCTGGGCTCATGCTTGCCGAGAGCAGGAGCCTGCTTGGGTTGGCAGGTGCTTTGGAAACGAAAATATTTTATCCTGAGTTACGTAATGCAGCAGCATGTCCAGACCTGAATTCCCTGCAATCTTCTGGCCTGCAAGGAATAATTTTCTGCTTGAAATATTAGCCTTAGCTTTGAATTTTGTAGCTCATATGGTGTATGCAATCAATTAATATCTGTATACATAACTGCTGCTGTTTGAACTTGAGATGTTTGGGTAAATTTATTTTTGTTTATAGCTGTTGGATGATGAAGAATAGAAAATACTTGTTTATTAAGAACTGTATAAATACATCAAAACCTGCCCTGGCCTACTGGTTAGATCCAGCAGGTGAAAAGGCTGCAGATCCTTCTCTGTGTCTAATTGCAGCAGTGGGTTGTAATGGGGTTTTGAGGTGGGATAGAGCTGAGGTGCAAATTTTCAGCATTCCTGCCTTGATATGGTTTTGGTCTCAATCCTTAAATGTGGAGAAACCTTTGCAGCTGTGGATAGTTTGGTTTTTGTTCTGTTTTGTTTCTCATCCAGCTCTTTACTGGCAAAAAACTGGCTGGATGGCTGAGCCCAGTGGGAGGTGGTGAATGCGGTTACATCCAGCTGGCAGCTGGTCCCAAGTGGTGTTCCCAAGGGCTCGGTTTTGGTGACACCCCTGTTTAATATATTTATCAATGATCAGCCCCACAAAACTGATCCTGCGTGAGGCTGGCAGGAACAGCCCATGGAGACTGGTTGGGATGCCAGCTCCATAAACTGCCTTGGGGAAAAACAGCTGTGAAACCAAATTTTCTGCCCTGCTGCCAGCCTTGGGCTCTACTCCTGCTTCATCTCATGACAGGGCATGTCTCTGTGCTGTAGTGTTTGTGATTTAAATCAGTGTGGTGAGGGCTGGCTGAGGACTGGCATCCCATCTCCTGCCCTCACTGCAGGATCTTGTCTCCTCCAGAGGGTGGGACAGGCAGCTGCATCCTGAGCACTTTAAGCCACTCCAGGGATGCGAGGCAGAGCCCTGCACCTGCAAACACAAGAAGAAGGGGAGAAAAAACCCAAACCCACACCAAAAAAACCGAAGAAAACAAAAACAAATAGAAAAGTTCTGCTCTGCGTTTGTTTTGGGTTTCTTTTTAAGCATATAATTCAATGTGCTGTATTGCTGAGATGCACATTCCCCAGCTGTGGCGAGTGGGGTAGAGATTGAGACACATCTTCTCTGGGGAGAGGGGAGGGGAGCGTGAGCCTGAGTCAGCAGCAAAGGTCACTTGGCTGCAAGGCTTGGCGTGCAGGAGGGGATTTCGTAATGTGGCCGATGCAGTGTTTGTGTGTCCAGCACTGGCAGCGTGCTGGGGCGGCCTGTGTGTGCTCAGAGGGAGGGACACAGCTGGGGTGACAGGGCAGCGATGGTCAGCCCCACCTCCTCACAAAGCACTGCTCACTCTTCCTTGCTGCTTCCTTTGCTTTCTCCCTTCCCATGCCCTGACTTCTCGTATCTCTTCAGTTCTGGCATTTAATCTCATCGTTGCGTGGTTTGTTTTATGGTCTTGGCTCATCTTTCAGTTCCTGCTTGGGGTCATTATCACATGTGATTAGTCCTAGAGCCTAATGAAGGGGATCAGACGTAACTCTAGGGTATGTCTGAGCCATTTAGCATTTCTGACCTCAAAGATCTGCAGAGAAAGTTTATTTTTAAGCTTCCTAAGAAGATAAATTTGAATTTTGGATTGTTTAGGGTGCAAGTAATGGAACTGAAATCTCTCCGGGTGGAGCATACCCTCTGGGGTATGAAGAATCCCAGGAATAATTATGCAGTGCTGCGTGAGTATCATTAGTCTTGAAATAGCTTTTAGTGGATGATCACATTTTTCTACATGGAAGAAGCTACTGTGAAACCTTGAAACCTTATATTAGCATTTATTCTTCATTTAAGAGCACTGTCAATGTGTGTTTAATACTGCTGTTGTTATCCAGTCCCACTCTGGGAAAGCCAATCACGGAGGTATGAAACTATTACACAAAATAAGAACCCCAGAAAATAAAAAAGGGTGCTTTTTTTGGCTGTTTAAGGTCCCACTCTTTCTTTCTGCTGAGAGAGGAAGGACCTGCCAGGACTTGTGTGTTGGAGCAAGGTGAAGTCAGAGCATCCTCAGGACACCTCCAGCTGCTGCTGTTTGGTGGCACTTGGCTGCGCTGTGTCCCTGACCCGGTTGCAGTGACACGTTTATGCAGTGACTCAGCCGTGCTCCTACTAACCATCTGCTGATGTGATGCAGCTCATTAGTCACTAATTGGTGTGGTTACCCTTTTTTTAGGCTGTTGGAAAGGCCAAGGGCCACATGGATGTGAAGCAGCTGAGTCAGTCTTCTACCTCTTTTGCACTCAGGTCCACCAGACTCTTGGTGGTGCTTGGAGAGCTGTTTCAATGTTCCCTGCCAGGCAAAAGCAGACTGTCTCAGCTTTATCTTGTATTCTCTGATTGTTTGACTATAAGCCTATCACAGCTGTTTGGTGGGACTTGAGTCTGTAGCTGGAGCCTTCTGGTGTGTGTCGCAATGAACCCTCCAAAGGAAGGACCTTTGGAGGCAGTGGGAGACAGCACCCTGACTGTGGACTGAGCTGGAGAAGCTGATTTCACCTAGGCTGCATTTGCTCCCTTCATCAGCTCTGTAAAAATCCTCTAAGCAGTCTGGGATTTACTGAAGGTAGAACTTTCATAATACATTTCTTTCTCCATTCCCCACCCACCTGCCCTATACTTCTCCTACACTTTCAGTCTTTGACTCTATCACCTCATTTTTTACCTAATCTATAGGTACTGGTGGGTTAGGTACTGATGTTTTGGTTTTGTCTTAAACGGTATCTGAACTGATGGCATGTAAATCTGTCTCTTTTCTGATATCTTAAGGACAGGCCTTTGATACCATGTGTAATACTTGGATCCTCCTGGACATAGTTGGATTTGGACACTGCCCTTTGCTCCCTTGTCTCTGGGCTTTTCTTTCTGGCTAAAATCTCCAGCTGAATCTCTTCTGGCTGTTTTTGCTTTCCTGGAAGGTTACAGACCCCTTCTCTGGCCATAGTGGCAGCATCCCTGGGAGCACTGGAGATGGAGGAGTGGGTGCTCATCCCTCATGACTTGCTCAGTTGCAGCAAACTCTTCATTTGTCTGTTTGGTCCGCCTGTGCTGTGAGTGTAGGAAGCCATGTGGCTCTTCCCTGATGTAGGCAACCCTGCCCATCTCCTGTGACATTGCTGAAATACCAGTCTCTGCATCCTGCCAAGGAGCTTGGGTTTGGGGCATGGAGTGTGCTCGATAGTTCCGAAGCTCCTCTCTGTTCACTTCTCATTTTAGCAATCTAAAGATTCCTAATAGAATTAAAGAAAACTATCAAAGTAGTAATATTCCTAATAGCATCTATTATTTCTTCTCTTCTAAAAACCTCTCGTACTTTAGCTAAACTGTTACCCCACTTTTCACCACACTTTTAGCACATGAGCTCTTTCTGTTTTTAAGACAAACACTGCTACTTTTGTTTGAAGTCCCCTACCTCTTCTGCCCTCATGTGTGCCCAAGCCCTGCTCTGCGTGCACCCAGTGCGCTCCTGGAGGAGCTCATGGTGGAGTTTGGGATATTTCCCTGACAGGAGTAAATTACATGATCTCCTCAGACAATGTGATGAAGTCCATGCTGTCCTTTGGAGCTGATGCAGTTAAAAGCAAAACAAAAAGCAAAAACACATTTGGGAACATCTAGGAACCAGTGTCTCAGGTTTGTGGAGCACTGCTTGGAAAGCTGAAAACCAGCAACTCTAACTTGTGGGCAGCCAGGTGAGACCACATGAGCCAAGATGGGGCCAAGGTTTCACAGCAGCTGACTTTGACTATGTGGATGCCCCAGGTCAGAGTGAAAAATGCTCTTCTCCCTTATCTGAGGAGCCACGTGTGTGCCAAGAGACCTTTGTTCTGAGTATTTGGAGTAATGACGTTCAGCAGGGATAAAAGGGCATGTCCACACTGACTTGGTTCACACAGTGTTGTGCTCTCTGTCTCTCTTGCAGCTGCGTAAATGAGTATGGAAGATTATGATTTCCTCTTCAAAATTGTTTTAATCGGCAACGCCGGGGTGGGGAAGACCTGCTTAGTCCGTCGCTTCACTCAGGTAAGGTTGGCCACCTCTTGGATTGTGGAATGTTGGGATGGGGACAGCACTGGGATGGGAGCATGGAGCCTGTGGCTCTGCACTGAGGGCTCTGCCAGCATCACAGCTCCAAAGCACTTTGTTGTTCACACCCTTGGTGCATTCATCACATACTGGCACAAGCAGCACTTCTGTGTCTAATGCTGCACCTGGCCCTGTTCTGGAGTTTGTGTTGGAGAAACCTCATTCCAGTCACCTCTGAAAGCCACTGGGACAACTCCTCCTGTATTGCTGGTGTTCTGGACAGTCATAAGGACCCACCCATCTCCTGGTCTCTCCCCCAGTCTTTGCTGCACAAAGCTTTCCCTGTTATTTGTCATTAGTAGATAAATAATCTGGGTCCTGAGTTGTCAGTCCAGTGTATTTTTTGTGGCAGAATAACAGGGAAAGAACCATGCTTCTGTGATCCAGGGCAGGGGAAGGCTTTGCATGATGCTTCATAAAGCACAAGCTGTGGGGTTTTGGTTGCACTCTCCGCTAGGAATTGTCAGCAATTTTCTTCTTCACTGTTAATTTTAGTTTTAAAGCTATAGTGATTTTAGATGCTCTCCAAAAACATGTGGCAGCCGGTGGCAATAAAGCTAGTCAAACCCAAAAGGTTAACAGCAAAAATCTTTGGCCGCTTCGGCTGCTTGTTATTTGGCAGCACAGCTGCTGTAGGGGATGGATGTGCCCCAAAATCAACATGACTTGGTAGACCAGAATTCGAAAAGCTCTCGTTTCGTTTGCTGCTGCTCCTTTCTGATGGTGCTGCAGTCAAATACCACCAGCAGCACGCTGTCCCTTGCCATTGCTGTGGCACTGGTGATGGCTGGCTCCGTGCTTTGCTCCCGAAATGCTGTGCTGAGATGTGATCCCGTTGCTGAGAGCTGCCAGAAATGCCTATCGGTGCCATGGGGTGCTGTGGAGGGAAGACGGAAGGCTTAAGGTTGCAAATGCATCTCATCCCATACAGATGTTCACACATCTTTCAGTGCACTGGGAAGTAGGATGGAAGGTCCTCACTTACCCTTCCCCTGCCTCTTCCAATTGTACAAAAGGGCTTTCCACCTCTCTTTTTTCCTCCTTTTCTTTTCCTGTGTTCCTACCTCTGAAGTCAATGACTTGCTACACAACTAGGGATATATAGGGCAGGGAAAACACAATAAGGTTGAATTATGGTAACCTTCATGCTGGGGAAATGTCACACTCCAAATGTGATGGAAATAAGTGTCATGGGAAGGGGAAAACAGATGAATAGTTTTGAAGATGGAAAAAGGTGAGGATTGGTACCCAGTGAGAACTTTGTCTTGCTGTAGAATTAAGTTTAATCAAACTCTTGTTTTTTTCCAGGGGCTTTTCCCACCAGGGCAAGGAGCCACCATTGGGGTTGACTTTATGATTAAAACTGTGGAGATAAACGGTGAAAAAGTAAAGGTAGGAGCCTGATGATTTTAAGTGTAAATTCATGTGGCAGTACCATAGCTGAGGTTTCTTGCTGCAGCCCTTCCACTGCTGGAAGACACTCAAGGAAGTGCAGAGCTGTCTGGCATGGCTTGGGCAGTGCAGGGTCTAACATTCCATATGCCCCTCTCCACCATTACCATCAGGATTGTAGCAGTGAACCTACTGGAGGAGAGAAAATGGAACAGGGA
This sequence comes from Melanocharis versteri, assembly GCA_013397845.1. Taxonomy (NCBI): domain Eukaryota; kingdom Metazoa; phylum Chordata; class Aves; order Passeriformes; family Melanocharitidae; genus Melanocharis; species Melanocharis versteri. The sequence continues at coordinate 109,559 of VZTG01000089.1, forward strand.
GATCTTGCAAAATTCTTGTCCTTGCTTAGGAGACAGTAAGGTCATGCCTGGCTTGGGTTGAGGAAACCCAAAGAAGCATTTCAGTGCAGCCTCTGCTCGCTGTTTCTGGTAAGCAGAAATATGTTGCATTCCCACTGTGTTTGGGGAATGTGCTTGAGGAAAGTCTTCTCCTGTGAGCTCCCAAGATGGCCATTGGGAAGAGCAGGCTTCTGGACTTGTGTGGTTGTGCACAGCAAAGGCTCATCTTCCACTTCTGCCAAGTTACGGATTTGGGAGAAGCAGAGATGATAACAGTACTTGTGTTTCAGCCAACAGGTTGAACTGCAAAGGGCAAAGTTCTCCATATTTTTACTCTTTCACCCTGAAATAGGGTGGTTGCGACCAAGCCACTGCTGGGAAACTGTCCTTGTCCTGAGCTAACTCCCAAACCGAGCCTGAGCATCGCTTGGCAGAGACCTACTTTGCCTGGGCCAAAACACACTGGGGACCAATCTCATGCTTTAATGGGATCCATGGTTGGGTTCCAGAGTCCAGAAATGTTGGCTGCTACCACTTTGTTCATTAGTAGAAGTTTCACTTGAGCTGCTGTGATGTCTGAGATGAGAAGAGTATGGTTATTTGAGCCTCTAATATCAGGGTGTCCATGGCCCCTGAGATGCTCCTGGATTTACTCTGCCTGCATGAAGTTCAGGGGCATCAGAGTGCAAACCAGCAGTTTTCCCCTCGCTGCCTTTATCAAACCCAATAGTGAGCAAATGCGAGAGTGGCACCAGTGTGGCAGTGGCCGGGTGTGACATTGAGACCTGTTTTTAAGCTTGTGTAAGCGACGGGATGGAAACAATGGACTTGGGCAGATTTTCAGCCCTGGGGTTTTTTAACCTGTACCACAGCACCACAGAGGGTTTTTAAGAAGAAAATGGGGTGTTGTGTTGCTAAGTTTAGGACATATTTTAAGAGCCATGGTCATGTCAGCAGGCTGCCACTCTGCTGTGTGAGGAGCTTGCAAAGCTATGGGAAGTGGTGGTGCTTCGCCAGGAGACCTTCCCACCTGAGCAGGGGAAGGACAAGAGGTAGGAAATCCTTCAGCTGATAAAGACCAAGTTGATACTCGGCACGTGGCTGTGCAAGTGGGCCAGGGCAGCAGGCAAGGAAGCAGCGAGGATCACGTGTGGCCCCTGTGGTGCCAGTGCTCAGCTTGGTGGTTGCAGTGCTCATTAGCAAGGCTGGCCAAGACGTGAATGCTGCTTGTCCCAAGCTCCTCAAGCAGCAGAGATGTTTCTCTCAGCCAAAAGCAGCTCCAGTGAAGCAGCTCAGGGGATCTGAGCTGGTAAATGGCATAATCACTGCACTGGAGGTGGAATTCATTCTTTTCCCTTATATACATAGCTTAAACCAGCAGCCTCAAGATTGTCCTGGTCATTAGAGGGAGAAAAGCAATCCTGGGGGAGATGTATCCCAGCCACTTCAGACACCTCTCCTTTTCAAGCATCTGGTTTTCTGTCAAATGCTGCTGGAGCCTTAAGAACATCACTTGTATATGAGGTCTGGGGTTTGTACTGGTGAACTCACCCTGAGGATTTGTCTGTGTTTGAAGTGTTGCTCCTGTGATATAATCCTGTTTTAAGACGAATTTGGACTGAGAGTGCAAAGTTCTTAAGAGAGCATTGGAAGCAGTTATGCTAGTATGGGCTGTCTCAGGGGCAAGGGTGGTTCAGGGAAGCTCTACAAGCTAAATGAAAAGTCTCTGCTGCCCTGCAAATGTCTGATGAATGCACAAGTGTGCTCTCTGAATCACCTTGGGGCAGGATTGTGTGTCACAGAGTCTTAGCAAGTGCTAGCTGGTGTATCCGCTATATTTCACATGGCAAATACGGGGTTCTAAAGTCTCTCTCCTGCCCCCACCAGTGCAGTAAATTGGAGTTGCTGGAGCTCAGTTTCAGTGACCAAGCCTTGGTGGGAGCTCAGTATGATACATTTGGGCATTGGAATGGGCCTTCTGGAGTCTGGAAGGCAAACAGATTTCTTTCAGTGGTCTTATAGCTGAAACCCTTTGAGTAAGCAGTGCTTGTGAGAATAAACATTTAATGAGAGGGGAAAGCAGGAATGAGTCAGAGAACAGAGCTGCTCTGGCTGTTAGCTCATTTAGCAGTGCCCAAGCCATGACTATCTTGCCTCTGTGCTGGGCAGCCTCCCCTGCATGTCTGCTGGGAACCAGAATGAGGGAGCAGAGCTGTTTACCAAAAGAGTTTTCAGACTTGAAAATAAATTATGGATTTCTGGGGAAAAATACTTTCCAGGTTTCAAAATAGCATTATAAAGTCAGTGGAGAGGGACTTGCTAGTATGAAAGCTGTGTGCAAGCTTTTGCAGATATGAGCAGCTACCAAAGCTCACTGTCCAGTGAGCTGAGAGAGCACTGTGCAGTTGTGGGGGGATTTTGATCTGCCTGGCTTCTTCTAATAAACTCCAAAAATATGTGCAGCACTTGTACCAAGAGGGCCCACAAATTGAAGCAGAGCAGATAGCAGTTACCATGCTGGTCAAAGCTAAGCATCCTCAGTGCTGCAAGCAGAGGGCTGTGCTATAGGGACCAGTGATCTCACTGTACTGGGTGGTGAAAAGCTAAATGTGTGTGCAAATGTTGGGAGGGCGGGAAGCATCAGCTGACACCAAGAAAATAAACGTCTAGATTTTCTGCAGGCTGAGTCAGCCACCGTCCTTTGGTTATTCTGGGGGGGGAAAAAATTGTACAAATTAAATAGTTGCTGTGAAATATTTTATTTGACAGAAATGACCAGTGAGGGAGAGTGTGAGATGTGCATTTTGTGTGCAGGAAGAGTTTATCAGTGGCTGTTAGACTGAGGGCTCTTCCCTGCCTTCTGCACCCAGCTCACAGGTAGACTCATGTCTGCTCTCCCCAGCACAGTCTCTTCTGCTTTCAATGTCTGTTAGATTAAAGCAATGGAAGAGCATATTCACATCAATTTTTTATCAATTTAGAGATCTTCTCAATAAAGGCAGAACATATATAAGCTGGAGTTAGACAGTAGACAGTGATTAAATGTTTTTCCTGGGAAATAGCTGAGTAACAACAGAATTGTCTGTGTCTTTCCATCTTGCCAGAGTTTGGAGGCTGGTTTGTTTTAACAAGGACTCATTCATTTTCTGGTTTTCATGTGCAAGTGATTTCACTTATGGTTTTGTGTGTCACTTTACAGATACCAGGTTCAGCCATTTAAGTACAAATATGCCAAGAGATTAAAGCACAAAGGTGCCCAGGAGCTGTGAGCCAGCCATAATTAATTTCTCTGCAAAAAAAAAAGTGGCTTTTTTTTTTTTTCAAAACTATACCCCTCATCTAAAAGCTGCTACTGGGAGCTCTCATTTCAAACTAACATATTTATGATGAGTGGCTGGCATAGCTCAACTGTGGAACTGGGCAAGAATAAGGTTTTCTCTGTACAGGCTGCTGAATATATGGGAAAAAATCTCAAATACTTTACATTTTCTTCCCAAAGTACACAGGATTTTGGCTGGAAATCATCCTTCCACGTATTTAATTCCAGGGAGAGGTGCTTTAAAAAAACAAAAGCTGAAGCAGAGAGATAACTGTTTTATCTTGAAATTATGTTAATCATGGATGTTAGTTTCTTAGACTTCCTTTTTGAAGAATTGAGGTTTTGATGACCCACTGAAAACCATAGGATGGCCAAAATATAAAACCAGTATAAGTGTAGTTTGTATTGGGAAATGTATGTTGTCTCTGTGGACCCAGAGGGTTTGGCAAACATTCATGAGTTCTTTGGTGGTGATGAGACACAGGAAGAGGCTGTCCAGAGAAGCTGTGGATGCCCCGTCCCTGGAAGTGTTCAAGGTCAGGTTGGATGGGGCTTTGAGCAACCTGGTCTAATGGAAGGTGTCCATTCCAGGGGGTTGGAACTGGATGGTCCCTTCCGACACAAACCATTTTAGGATTCTGTGATGTAGTTAAGGACATGTTGGCAAGGCAGAAGTGAGCAGCTGGATGAAATGGCTGAAGTTGTAGAGAGGAAATGGGTTACAAGCCTTAGATAAGCCTTCGGCTGAGCTCCTTGTTCAATCCTATGCTTTCCATCCATCACTACATTGTCTCTGGATAACTAACCAGCTCTGTGAGCTAGAGGAGAGGCATTCTTATTCCTGCTTGGGCATGGAAGCTGCTGTTGTTGGACTTCAGGGATGGGAGAAATAACTTTCTCCCTCTAGCCCCTCCAGGCTGGCAGTTTTGCCCACTGCAGAGGGAGATGCTAGAAGTTGCATGGAAGCCGACAGACCTGCAGCTTCCAGGACTGTCGGCCGCAGTGCCAGCTGACTTTGTGCCTTGCATTTCAATCCACAAGTGCAGGAACAGAAACAAATAATGCTGGGGGAAGGGAAGCCAAAGGGAGAAGAGCTAAGTGCTTTCCCAGCATTGGTTTTACCCTGCAGGGGATTTTTTTTTTTTTTTTAGGTCAAAATGGCGCTGCTATTAAATAAAAAAAAATTAAATAACTTTTTTTTTTCACCTTTTACCACCCTTCCTTGTTGTGGCAACAGCTGCAGATCTGGGACACGGCGGGCCAGGAGCGGTTCCGGTCCATCACGCAGAGTTACTACCGCAGCGCCAACGCGCTGATCCTGACCTATGACATCACCTGCGAGGAGTCCTTCCGCTGCCTGCCCGAGTGGCTGCGCGAGATCGAGCAGTACGCCAGCAACAAGGTCATCACCGTGCTCGTGGGTGAGTGACAGCGGCCCCTCGCTGCCGGGGTGCGCCTGCCCCGAGCCCAGGGCTTGACCATTCCTTCTGCAAACAGCCCCAGCCTGCTGACAGGGCTGCTCGGGATGCCACGGCCACCTCTTGAAGCGTGCGCCTGTTTGGGTTCTAAGGCTATTGCACGCAGAGGGGGATGCTTCCCACCAGTTGGTCCCGTAAGGGACTGAAGTGTAGCTGGTGCAGCTACCACCGAGCTAAGAATAGAGCAGTTCCCCTTGTGACTCCAAGCTCAGATCTCTACAAATGAGCGAGGATCTGCTCGAGCTGGTGGTGTCTGCAGGTCGCTGTACCCCACAGGTGTGGGACAACCAGTCTTAGGTGGTCAGGATCTGGGAACCACATCAGGGCATGATGGTTGTGTGGATCACAGCATTCATAGGTGGGGCAGAGCTGGGAAACTGGATGTTCTTGCATGGATTTTAGGGATCTAAAAATAAATAACTGAATGTTATATTAATCTGTAGAGCTTCAACTCAAGGCAAAACAGACCTCAGGCCATCTGTCTGCTACAAGCAAGGGGAAGGTTATTTTGCCTACCAGTGCTTTTCCATGCTCTGCTTTCAGCATCTGATAGTTGGGACTTGGCTTTTAAAGGTCCAAGAATATATAAAGAACAGTGGAAAAATAACTTGGGGAAAGCTAAGAAGTTTCATGCTGCAGTGTCACCTTTAATAGTTTGCTATTTAAATGAAAAAATCTAGGTCATTGTAAGAGGTGTCTAAAAGTGTATTTTAAAGGAAAGAAAACTTTTGAGTTTTACATGCCCCAGTGCTACTTCAAGTGAGCTGTGGGGTTTATAGAGCTTCTATACAAGAAACTCATACTCCACAAGTATGGCCTGGGTACAAATGGTGCAGAAATAATTAATAAATGATAAACAAATATGCATTAATTTTTTCAGTGAACATTAAGTTAATTGCTAGCATCTACAGCAGAACATATAAAATCATATTTTAGTCATAACACACACTATGAAGATGGTGACACCCATAAATCACTCGTGTTGAGTGATAATCTGTTTAGAAGGGTAACTTCAGTGCATGCAGTGGGTCCAAGACTCTGCTTTATTGGGAAAGGAGATCTCGGATGAGGGGAAGGCAATGAGACAAGGCTTGCCAGTGGAAGCACCACCTTTTCTTCCCACAAGCTCTCACAAAATTGCTGGTAGGAGTGGGGCCAGGAGGGGTTTCCTCCTGAACCTGCTGTGTCTGTGAACAGAGCAGCCTGTTATTGCAGGTCCTGGTCTGTCACCTTCATTGTAAGATTAATTTATGGCAGAAACATCACGTTTGAAGTTAAGTGGCCAGCAAGAGTGTATAATCATATCAGATGCTTGCTTGAGGCTTTAATCAACTCTCTGCTAGACAGATATCTCTGAACCAAAGGGTTGGTTTCTCACCCCACCTCACTCTGCGAGTGCCCCCCAAGCCCACCCCTCGTCCAGCCTCCACAGCCAAATCCTATACTGGAATACTGAAATAGGGAACCTTCCTTCCATGCCTGGCTTTTTTAAAAGCTTGTAACAACATGATGAGTATCACATTTAGTGTCTCATATGCCATAATTGACATTTTAAGTGCTCCTCAGAGCAAGCACAGGAGAATTTTCAATAGATGTTAGTATGGAAATCCTTTAATGTTGGTTGATAGCAGCAAACAGATGCACTGGTGCTAAATTAAAGCGAACTGACTTGGATGTTCACAGGGCATATTTCATTAAATGTACTGATATTAAATGGACTTGAGTGTTTCAGGGAATCCATTATTTGGAGGGGAGAGCAAGCACTGGGAGTAACATATCCAAACCACTGTCCATACATATATCGAACCAAACTCTTATTTATCCTTTATAGACCTCAGTTTCTCTTGGTTTTGAAATCAAATTAACTCCTTTTCTAAAATATTTTATCAATGCAGGTAATAAGATTGATTTAGCTGATAAGAGGGAAGTCTCCCAGCAAAGAGCTGCAGAGTTTTCTGAAGCACAGGACATGTACTATCTGGAAACGTCCGCAAAAGAATCGGATAATGTGGAAAAACTCTTCCTGGACTTGGCCTGCCGGTTGATCAGCGAGGCACGACAGAACACCCTTGTGAACAATGTCTCATCCCCCTTACCAGGAGAGGGGAAAAGTATCAGCTACTTGACTTGCTGTAATTTTAATTAAAGAGCTGGCATGTGATTGCCCCTTCTGCCATGGGCCAAGTGGATTTTTTTTCCCCCCAATGCTGGGATTTATCTACTTGAAGGAATTCCTGCCAATCTGACCCATCTGGCTTACTCTGAGTCAGGTTACAGTCCTGGAAACATGGCAGGCTGATGGCTCCAGCTGCATGGCAATGTAGCAGAATACAACAGGGTTTAAATTTCATTTTTCTTGCAGTCTGTGGAGCAGGTCAGAAAAGGAAGAGTTGCACGAGTGCTTCATGTAATGCAGAACATGAGCTGTTTTGTTTCCTTCTGTAGGAAAGTAGACCAGCCTTTCTTGAAGATACTGAAGAGAGCAAAATCTCTCTTACAGAACAATGTGTTTGATCCTTTTTAAAGTAAAACAAAATAAGAAAAAAAACGCAACAATGAACACTGACTTTGGACTACACTGGCAATCTTCTGGGCTGTCAGCGAGCGAGCTCTTAGGACGTGTACATAACATCTGCCCCTGCATCTTCATGGAGGACTCTGGTGTTTGAAATAGTGTTATGTCTCTCATCTACAGGCACTTTCATGAACGTGGAAAAAACAAAAAAGTTACATATAGCAACATTTTCAAGATTGAAGAAGACATGGATACAGCTCAGTTGCTCCCTTTGGTGCTAGCAGTTCAGCAAATATTCCATAGGCCAAATGTAGTCTTACCACATTACTGTCTTCTGAATGTGTAACGTAGACTGGTTAGAAAAAAACACTAATAAGCACTGTTCATAAAAATAAAAAAATCTCATTACCTCTTTTTCTAGGCCTGAACATAGTGGGAAAGGACTGTGTGCTTCTTTGATATCCAACAAAGGATGAAAAGACTTTCCAGAAATAAAAATAAATAAATAAATTAACCATTCCTCCTCTAATTAGTCATGTCCTGATGTAAAAAGTTAGCCTTGGGAGAGATTATTGGCGGTCTAGGCAAAAGTGCACCAGCCATGACCAAAGTCTTGTGCGTGCATGGATGGCGTGTAGGGGTTCAAAGGAAGCACAGTCAGAACTGGCAGTCTGCAATGTGTCTGGCTGAAAAACAAGGCTTGTAGATACAGCTCTTGTTGAAAGGCAGGAGCACAAATTTGTAGAGGGTTTGTTTGATGGTAAGTGGAAACAGCAATGGGTTGCGAGTGGTGTCATTCTGTGTCTGCCCCATCCAGCTCTTCCCTTGTGGATGGAACTGCTCTCAAAGGTGCTCTTGAAGGTCTCTTCTTGGCATCCGGCCTCTCTGCTAGGGTAGCTTTTAGATTCAGGGCTGCGGAGTCATTTTATTTGTCTGATGCTTTGTACCCTTAATCCCAGACTCTGGTACATGTAACTGTTTAGGCAACTTCTTCCTACAGAACCCCTGAAGCAGAAGCACCCTGGAGTTTGTGATGTTACTCCACCTCTAGTTCTGTACAATGCATTGCAAATCTACACGTTGGCATGGAAGTAAAATCAGAAGATAGTGAATGCGCACATAAACGATTATATTTAGAAGTTTGAGTTCAGTTTAGCTAATCTGGATAAATCTCTCCTGGCGATTACATGGCTGTGATATGCTGCAATTTAGAGTTAATCAATTTAATATTATTTGGCTTTTACTGAAGATTATAACAGAGCTTTTGTATTGACATAAAAAGCTGCCAGTAAGTACTTCTTGAAAAAAATAGCAATTAAAGAAAAGAGGCATTTTGAAATGCTTTTTTTGTTTCCTGGAAAGATTTCTTTGGGCTGTATCATGTTGTGCCTTTGATATGTAACGGGGAGTTGACTCTGTGTCAGAGAGAGGGGGGATTTATTTGTCATATGGCCATTTTTAATATTTTCTTGCTATTTTTAGGTCATTTGTATGACTAGTGGTAAAAGGAAGATGTAGAAGTGGTGCTATGAAGCTTGTTTGTCATTTAGGTAACATTTAGCGAAGAGCTTCTGTAAGTGTGAGATGTTGGGGAACACGTCATCTGCTGCTCTGCTCTGGTCCTTTTCAGTCTCTGCTCATGTTGTAATCCGGAGGATTTGGAGATGTGTGGGACTTGGTGGCTTCTGCTGTGCTGGACCATGTGATACAGCCTGTGCTGAAGAGCAGTATCTTTGTTCTTGAGCATTCCCCAAATTGCCAAATGCAGCTTCATTTGAGCTTGTGAAGAGCACCCAACTCCAAGACAGCTGATTCTGCACAGCTCTTAGGTAGCTCTTCGGAGCTGGGCTCAGGGTGTTCCATGGCAGGTAATGCTCAAATTAAAAATCAATACCATGTGCATTTAATTTGTAATAGCTCTTACGCCCAGAAGCTGGACCTGTCAGCATATAATTGATAACAAATAGGGCAGGGCTCTTTGATCAGCTTAATCAAGGAGGAAAGAGACTGCCCAATAAAACACCCATGGGTTACTCAGCCTGGTTTCCAAAAAGATGAGAGCTGGGCAGGTACTCTTCATCCCTGCTGAGTAGCACTATAAATGCATTTTAAAGTGCTCCTTGCATCACTTGTGGAGCTGGAACATGACTGAACAAACTGAGCTGGTCAAATAGCAGAAACTGCTAACTTTATTTTCTTGGATATTTACTTTGAGATTTCTAGAAGCCTAAATCTTTTCCCAGTGCTTTCGTAATCTGTAGGTGATTTTGGAGACCAGCTGCCTACTAGCAACCTCAAAGCACTGGTTCTTTTTATTGCTAGTGAATCTTTGTGAAGGACTCCATCTCCAGACAGTGATGTGCTTTTCTGGTGGGGTGGAGTGCTGTGGTTGGGCTGATGTTCAAGTGAATTTCCTGACTTCTCCAGTCAAATTTGAACTGATTCCTTTCACTCTTTATTCTGTGTAGACTTAAAAAGTTGAAAGGAAACAATGGTGGCATGTGCAACGCTTTTTACAAGGTCATAAACCAAAGCTGTAGTTTGAGACTCACCTCTCTTTCTGCTCGTGTTGAAGAAGTGGCGTTTTATTGTAGTAACTCCTTTGCTGGAGTTACTTTTGTACACCTCTATCTCTGTAGTGCATACAGCCGAACTTTCCTTGTAGCACTGAGGGCTTATCTTCTCATCTACAGTCTGATCCACTGCTGAAGGCTTCCCAACTGGAAGAGGAACTTTATCAACTGCAGTCTTGAAAAATAAAAAAAAAATCCTAATTATGTGATAATCAGCTCTCCAACTAAACACCTTGCCAGATTTTTGAGAGAACTCTCAGTAAAAGCCTTGTGCTGCTTGCTGGATGCAGTATCCAAAACCCAGGCAGAATTGATATAATGGGGCCAAATTTGACTGGGAATGTTCTCTACTATCGTGAGAGCCAAGCTTTTTGTGTGGTTGCTGGATCTGAATGTGTTTTGAGGGTGATATATTCACAGCCATGGAGTAATCTTATTTCTGGCTGAATGTTAATTTTTGTAGTAGTCCTGTAATGAGACCCTTTCTTGACATTTTTAGCGCAATGATTATGTCCAAGCAGAAGCCAATACTGGATGATCAACAGCTGTTTGCTTAATCTAGCAAGCCTGTTTGCAGAGATTAGTAGAAGCATGTCTGAAAACTGGATGGTCTGAACTCTGATTTCCAGTGGGAGCCACTGATTCAGTCAGGCTGATGTCGAGTAAACCACCAAACATTCAGTGCTTCAGATCACTGGGTGTGAAGTACTCACCGTGAAATTTTGCATTGGGTGTTGACACTGAGAGTTTGCTGAGACAAGTCATGACTCCCTTCGGTCCATATTTGTGTTCCCCCATGAAAGTGCTAGGGGAAAAAAGCCCAAATAAAAAAAACCCCTTCAGGTCAAAGAAATAAGATGGAAAGAGTGAAATTATGAGCTCTGTAAAGAAGGGGTGTGCTGGGTGCCTCTTCCTACCTTGAACCCTGAAGTGTTGATTTGACCTCCAGGTAAGCTGTTTGAGTGTGCAGTCAGATATGTGTTTGTGCTGAATGCTAAATGGCTCTATGATCATTATTTAATGAAAACCACGCATGACAAACTGTCAGGCAAGATACTTTGTTCTTTGCTGTGGAACACATGAAACAGCCCTTAAAATCTGTCGGCCTGCTGGTGCAGTTTGTGGTTTTTTTGGAGATGGCTGTACTGGTAACAGTTGGCTCCTGCTAGTCTGGATTTAGCAGTTAATGGCTATCGAATTCCTTCAGCATCAGTAATAACAGCAGCAGACTGGGGCTGACACAGGAGACAGTGATTTGAAAAGAGGGAAAGTCGAAGTTAGTGATGCAGCAGCACGGTGGGTGCACCCGCATGGGACAACAGGCTTCCCAGAGCTTTTGCTGACAAGGGATGCAATTAGGGTCAAATCCACTGGGTTTTGCCTTGTTTGTTATCCCTAAGGACTGCTGTTTGTTCAGCTGCTTTTCCACTTGTCTTCTCTTTTCAGTATGAAGGACTGTCTGTAAATCAGGCTGAAATGTTGAGCTGGCATGATTCCTGCAGTCAGAGACTGAATACCATTGGAAGATAGGTGAAATTCTCCAGCTATTGAAATAGGCTGAGCAAACATGCAGGATATGCTGCCCTTTGGGAACCTGTGGTGCCATCGGGGTCAGATATGGCTGGAGACACTGTCACAGAAACCCTCTCCTGGCTGTGCAGAAGAATGAGTGCTACAGCCCTTTCTGCAAGGGAAAGATGACTCTCTGGAGTAGAAAATGCAAGTAAAGAGATGGCTCCATGTACTCAGGATTTTCACCATCCCATCCTCTTTTAAAATTGCATCTATGGATTTGATTTTGATTGCTCTGGGCTTTCATAAAGGTTTGCTTTGAAATTTAGTCTGAAATTCTGCATTCTTTTACTGTCAAAGCACTCAATATCCTTATGTGATTGGCTCCTACCAGCCTTATCAATAAAGTCCTTTCTGAGTTAATTCAGTTAGAAAAAGGTGTTTCTAGAGGATACTTCATGAATTCCCAGTGAGCAAGTATGGAAACTCTGTGTCCTTTTTTAAATGTCTCTGTACATAAGGGCTCACCAGAAAACCCTCTGGAGCCAAAGGAAATACTCTAATCAATTCTAGTAGTGAAAACCCTGCTAAATCAAAATCTTCTTCCTCTTTCTATATACTTTATCTCAGCAAATTTGGGGTTTGACATCACCCTTTTTCCTTGCATCAGTTCTATCCTGTTGTTGCTGTGGGTAATAATTTTTGTATCTGCTGTTCGCAAGCAGCAAAGGATCATCATTTTGAAGGACAGTCTTGTCTTATGATGATGTATGGTGGGGAAACAATAGCTCCATTTCTTATAAGCAAATAGTGCATCCTAAGCAGAGCAGCCTCAACTGGAACTGGTGATGTCTTTGAAATGCAATCATCCACTTGAGCTGTAGCTAAATGTACCATAAATGTTACTGATCTCACATCTGCCTCAGTTTAGGATTTATCTTGGCTGGGAAAGTAGGCAGCAGGGTAGTCATGCTGCCCATGATGCAGGGCTCCCAAAGCAGCACACTGCCTTGCTGTGACTTACCCCTCTATTCACCACCTCACTCACCTGACCCAAAGTCGCCTTTGCCGTACTGAACCATGTCCAGCTGGGATAGATCACCAGCTGTCATCACTCACAGATGACATCACAACCTTTCCCCTCACGTGAAGGAGCTGTAACTTAAACCAGAAGTAAAAACTAGGCCATGTGAGTCACAGGTGTTTGTTTCTTTCTGAGTGGGAGTCCCACACCCAGAAAAAAAGCCTCATCTCTGAAGCTTGCTCCTTCAGATACAGTCAATGAGATGACTGGGGGAAGATAACCCAGACAGAGCAGAAAATAAGATGCCAATGAGTGTAATTTAGGCTGTAAATGTTGTCAGTGAAAAATTAGACTGGTTTTAAGAGCACAGCCAGGGTCAACAGCTCAGCTTATCTGTCTGGATGAACAGGAGCTGAGTTTACAATACTCGGAGATAGTCTCTGTTTTCACATTAATAACTTGCAATTAGGACGTGGTGGGTGTTACCACATTTTTTGAACCAGTTATCCTTTTCCAGTAAGCTCAGAAGATAATTTTAGCTCTGGTTAGTGCTACAGTATTACTCAAAAACAGATGCCAGCTTCACATTTGCACCTTTGCTTTTTCCACTTCTGCATATCTTGGGATAACATTCTCAAGGACATGCACACTTGTGAGTACGCTGTGGTGGTGTCCCTGGTGAGCATTTTCTGAATGCCTGGCCCTCAGGCAAAAAATGACTTGGCCAAAACCTGTATCAGTCGTGGTTTTAGCTGTGCCCGGTTCCCTGGGGCAGAAGGGATGTTAAAAGTATTCATATGCTCTCATGGGCAGCAGTCAAGGGCTCTGGAGTGTCTGGTGTCACATGAGCGCAAACCTCGGCACTTGTCAAAGCTTGATTCCTCTAGTACCTCTCATCAATGAATCTGCTCTTCTCTAATTACTGCTCATGCCTCAAGCACTGTGGAGGGATGATCTGATTGCATGAACCACTGGATCTGACTCCTGCTTTAGTTAAAAAGAAGAGCACCAGAGGCTCATTTTTTGCATCACCTCGAGCTTCTTACTATGGACATAAAGTTAATAATTCAACAAGCCCCTTCCAGCCAGGACACCCTGCAAGGAACATTTCCCTTCTTACAGGACCAACAAAAGAGATTCAGACATTAAGAATTGATGGGAGTTTGGTGCAAATGAGTTGCTCTCTAGTGAGTAGGTGGGTGCTGCTCTCCATCCAGTGAGACTTGGGGCGGTGTGGAGGAGGAGCTGTCGCTGGAGGGGTGCTGTGAATGTCTCTGCGGGCCGGGGTTGCATCACTGGCACGGAGCTTTAGTAAATGTAGTGTCCTGCAGTGTCCCAGCAGCTGAGTCTTTACAGAAGGGCAAGCAGAGGAGAGGGAATGCCAGTTTTACATTTTAATAGAAGGGGAATAAAATACTTGGTCTATGGTGGGGAGAGCCGCTATGATTTCAGGCACTGCCATTGCCTCAGCTCTTGCAGACTGTTGGCAAGAAAGGGTTACCTCTCAGCCCCACACACAGCCGGCACTGAAGGGGGAAAACTAACTTCTGAAGCCAACATTTTAGTGGAGAAAAGGCCTTCTAATGAGAGTATGGAGCAAGACCAGCATTTGTTACAGTGCTGATTTGGAGTGACAAGTCTATCTCTGGATATTAGGGAAGTAGTTTAAAATATGCCATAGTTTTTAGCATAATAAGATGCACTGCAGATATGTCACATCCATTTTATTCTCCACAGCTGTTTACAAAAGGAAAAAAAAACAACAACAAAAAAACCCAAACCAAAACCCTGAGATTGGAGCAGCTGCAGTCACTCAGCTGTCAATATGGGACAAGGCTCTTTCTGCTCTTTTATTTCCACTTCACTCTGTTCTGCTGCACATATTTGGCTGTTCTGTGAATTTGCAGATCATGAGATTTTTTTTCAAACTGCCTTTGATCTATACAGAAAGACTCACCCAGTTCTCATTTGAATTCATTAATACTTTGAGTAGGCATTTTAATTTTATGTTTACTGGCTTGTTTCCCTTTGTAATGTTATCTAACTGACAAGTTTGTCGTGCTCTGCATTACCTTTAGACTTTTGAATCTAAAACATTTCCTCTTTCCTGAAAGCTATGATAATTTTTAGAGATGCTACAAAGGCATCTTCATTTCCTCAGGAGAAAACCTGAATTACCCTCAGCTTTGATTACTATCAAATCAACATTAAAGCACGTAATTTCTTTTACAGCATGAACAAAGTATGTTTTATACCATCAACTATAGTTTGAATTGTAGTTTAAAAATCTGCTTAAGCGCTAACAGCAGCATTTTGTTTGTGATTTCCATGCCAGGGAAGTCACAGCATTAAAGGAATTTTCTGTGTTGGAGTTTTTCCCACAAAGGTCTGCTGTCTTTTCTCCAACAATTGTGAATTTAGCACAATGTACAGAATTTTAGCAAGAACCCTGATTCCTAAACATGTGGCCAGAAGGATAAGGAGAGTGTGTGTTTTTTGTTGATCAAGCACAACCATTTCAGTGGAAAAAACGCACTACAGCTGGTCAGACCATTGATCTCCTTTCAGGAGTAGTGCTGTCTTTGGGGAGGGTATAGGTGTTAGCAAATCACCAAACTGTGAATCATTCACTGTCAGAAGCATTTGGCTTGTCTCTTCTTTAAGTTCTTGTGGTCAAGTGTGCTACAGTGGGCTTGAGAAAGGAATGTGTTTTGGATGACCAGGATGATGAATGTATGATGCTTCACGTTTATTTGTAATGTCCTTTTTATACTTAGAAATTGCTTACATGTGTATCTGTATGTAAATAAATGTTTAATCCTTTCCACTTGGTGTTTAAAGTGTTTGATTTGTTGGTTTTGTTTTTGTTTTTGTTTTTTTTTTTGGACTGCAAGATAAAGTTTCCTTAGGTATGAGGCATTCAATTGACATGTTTGACATTAGACCAGCAAAAGAATGGCTGCTAAGGATTTTCTGCTTGGGCCGAGCATACCAAGGCTCTCACAGCACTGAGACCTCACAAGAAGAGCAGATGTAGAGCTGCTGCCCATGGGAGCGATGTCCCTTTGCACTAGAGGAGGAAAAAAATATTCAAAGCAGGAGAAATTCTAGAGGTTTGAAATGCCAAAGAAATGCCGGCATCAGGCACTAGAGGGTGGCCTTTGACAGAGGCACCATCCACTCACTGACCTTGCAAACCTGTGGCAGGTTAAACTCTTGTCCTAGCAAGATGCTGGGTTTGTGCAGGATAAATGTTGGATGATGGTTGGATGCTTCTGTTGTCTTTTATTCTTTGACCTAGTCAATTTCTTTTTTTTTTAAATGCTATTCCTTCTGTTCAGCCTTCAACTTGCTGTTTTCATTCTCATTGAACTTCACTGGAGTTCCCCAATGACTCGCCTTCCTCAAGGCCTAGAACCCTTTTGGACATCTCCCATTTTAAGCCTTTTGTCTTTTGGTAAATAGATAAAGTTTGTGCTCTGACTCCTTCTGGGGATCAAGTTTCCTCCCCTGTGCTCCACCCCACATCAAAGATGACTCCTGCTAACGCTTACCCTGAGAAATGAGCTGTGAAGCTTGAAGACACCATGTGTCTTTTATTGCCTCTTCCACTGACCTTGAAGATCCTTCCTTGGTAAATGTCTGACATGAGGGCTGGGCCATCTGCTCTTCCTTCCCCAGGAAGCTGGCAATTTGAGTCAGTGAGAGAACAGAGAGGTATTTGGATAGGGAAAAGTCCCTGTATGCTTCTAGGTAGGAACGAGGCAAAGGGAGGGGAAGGAAACATCCTTCAGGTACTCAGACTGTTTGTGAAGTATTTAAAGAGGGGAGGGCTGGAGTGTGTCGCTTTTGGGGGTGAAAGCTGGAGAAAACAGACCAAGCTCTTCCTGGGGAAAGGTAAGGGGCAGGTGAAGAGTGGCAGCTCTTCCTTCCAAGGAGCATGTAACCAGTGGGATGTGCAACCTTCTTCCTGTTCAGCAGGTGTAGCAGCAAGGGTACAGCCTGTGCCAGGCTTTGCTGAGGGCGAAAGGAATGTGAGCACACAAAGGCTCCCTGCAAAAAGGGAACAAGCTGCCCAGGGGAAGAAACGCAGGGCTGACTGACTACAGGAGCAAAAGCAAGAGAGCTTTTTCTGCCTCTCTTCCATCCTCTCATGGTCAAAGTCTCCCTACCGAGCATGTGGGCAGCTCTGCCCAGAAGATGTCACCTTGCTGACAGGGGCCTGTCACACAACAGTACTTTTTGCTCTCAATCTGTGTGCAATCCTCTTGCACAAAGCACAGGAAATCTGAGTGCCCTGCTTTAATTTCAATGGTATGGCACAGACAGTCCTGCCTAATTTAAAATCTAGTCTTGATTTATGGATTTCTATGCATAGGGAATCAATCACAAACCCAGTATGCATTTTCAGGAGTTTTATTACCCTCAGAATTAAACATGCTGAGCTTTAGTCTTTTTGTACAAGCTTATAATTATAATCACATCAGCCTGCACCAAAGCTATCACTTACCATAGTATGTGAATGAATTGTCTGCTGAAAAAAATCACTCATGCTGGACCAAACATTTCATGTTAAGATGCTGTCAGGTCTATGATGTAGCAGCTCTGGCAGTGTTTCATAGCTAGCTGCATCAAGTCTCTGGTGTCTCACTTGGATCAGGTCTAACGCCTGGTGATAGAGTGGGTGTCTGTCCAGTTCATCACAAGGGAGTGCTTAAAGAGCCAATGATAACTGCAGTACCCTATTATGTGCTTGTAGTAGAAAAAAACTTGTTTCAAGTGTTATGATGTCTTAAAACCTTTTCTGTATTGCCTTCCCTATGCTCAGTGATTCGAGTATGAGTAATGCTGTCTTTCCCTTCGCTTCTCCTACATAAGCTATACATGCAGATTTATAATACCCAGGCAGGCAACATTTCTTATTCCTATCCCACTTGCCCCAAGGGTTCATCAAGTAGGATTTTATTTGCAATACATAAAATCTTTTCAATAGGCACAGCACCTGGTAAATGCAGGCACAAGCCCAGGCCTTTTCACTTGGCCTCATCCTGGAGCCCTGCCCTACTCTGACTGAAGCAGCCCTGGTGTGGTTTTCATGCACTGATTTGCTGGGCTAAAGCTCAGCTGGGCAACTCAGCAGCAGCTTGCAAAGCCCATACGACCTCTGCTCTTACCTCCCGTCCCTTTGGCTGTGCAGGAAGCCTTGCATAAGGAGCCCTGTGTCCTTCACAGCAGAGCCCTGCCGTGTTCTGCAGCAGTGCTCTCACCAGCACCGCGTTCAGCAAGCGACTCCATTCACAGGTTACCTCGGTCACAGAGCCACAGAATGCTTTTGGGTTGGAAGGGACTTTAAAGATCTTGTTCCAACCCCCCTGCCATGGGCAGGGACACCTTCTACCTGACCAGGTTGGCCAGAGCCCCATCAAACCTGGCCTTGAACGCTTCCACGGATGGAGCATCCACAGCTTCTCTGGGCAACCTGTGCCAGTGCCTCACCACCCTCACAGTGAAGAATTTTCTTCTGCGTATCTAACCTAAATTTCCCCTCTCTCAGTTTAAAAACATCATCAGCTTATCAATTAAACATTGTTAAAAATGGTGATGTCTAATTCTGCTCTTTTTCTGTCTCTTTGCTATAACAAGATGTTCCTTTTTCTTCTGTTTATGTCTAGGGTTCAGGGACTGCAGGGCTCTAGGCTTGGACCTGTCAGAAGAAATCTTGCACCTCTTTCCACTGCCATATGCTGTTGCAGCATCCTTAAGCACCAGGAAGAACTTTTGTGGAATGCTTGAGTATCTTGCTGGGGACAGCAAGAAGAGATGGTTTGCTGTTTAAGGTCTTTCAGCGACCTCCAGAGCTGTGCTCCATGTCCTTTCAATGTTGGGCAAGTCTTTGAACCTGTGCCTAGATTTCAACTGTAAATAAAGAGGGGAAAAAAATAATAACCAAACCAACCAATGCTGAGTTGGAAAAGCTTCTTTGTAGAGGGAATTTACCTGTGCAGACCTGCTGCATAACCACGGGTAACTTTTTCTTAGGTAGGCCTACAGGACTGCCTGCAGCCTCAGCACATCTGCACCCTTGAAAGGAGAGGCTGTACCTCATTTGTACCCTGCTCGGCCACAGGAGAAGCTTGTTTGACTCCAAATACTCCTCTCTCCCATCCCTCAAAGGGAAATGCATTTGATTAGAAGGTGCAGAACTTAGAACTCTTAGATTGAGAAACTAAAAAAGTTTACCTATATGTTCTGTGACGGTGATCCATGCTAAAAATCATGGATAAGGAACAAGGTGGTGAAACTAAATGCCCTTATTCCTGAAAAACTCTTCTGAACACAGAGGGAGGCTTAAGTAGGTGCTGTAGAAATTACACGAGGCCTCAAACACAGGAAGATAAAAACATCCACCTTGCAGCTGAGAAGGAACCAAGTAACCCTTCCCTGTCACCAGTCACACTGTAAATGGTTCATATTCATTTTATACCTCAAAAGAAAAAAAAAAGTCACAGCAAGTACTTTTAGGTCTGTTTCTGGTTCTACAAGTGTGGGGCATCCCCTCCACCCCTTGGGCCATACTGTGACCTTAAAAACACTCACTCACAACAAAATGTTAGCATTTTCAGGCTGCTCAGATCCTGCACCACCAGATTACCACATCCTTCTGCAGGACCTGACTTACAAGCTGACAAGGAGCAGATCCAAGATTTCTCTGTTCAATGATCCTAAATACAGCTGTTTTGGGTTGGGGGTACGGAAGACCCTAAAGCAAGGAGATGAAAGACACTGTCAGGAATCTGCCACTAGCAGTCTTCAACTTGAAAAAGCCTGTAGGAAAACTGGGAGCTGTTACCAAGCTCTCAGGATGGCCCCCTTCACCCAACTCAAGGCTGTCACAGGATCCCAAACGGGCTCAGTTACAAGGCACCATCAAATCTTCGATGAAAACTTGGCCTTTCTCCCCAGAGAGTCATCAGGCAAGAATCTGGAGTAGACATGGATTCCAGAGCTGCTCTTGTGATGAAAAGACAACAGTGAACATTAAAACACTTTACCTACTTGTACTTTATCAAGTGAGATCTACTCAATACTTGCACATTTACAAAAGTGTTTATTGCACATCCTAATTAATTATCAATAAAATATAGCAACTGCAAATTCTGATGTCCCTCATCTCTGTAGTACAAAGGTCTGAAAATAAACCTAACTCCTCTTAGCAAGACATATGCCAACAGGTGTATAACAATTTAACTTTTAAATAGCTCTTTTCTTCCACTGGCTCCTTCCTAAAAGTTAAAAAAAAATTTAAAATAACACAGCATAGAAATGTATCCTTCTTAGTATTTCGGCTTATTGGAAAAAGGGGTCCGTGCTTGGAAGAATAGCTCAGGAGACCAGACAGTTGGCCCTTCCAACATAACCCCTGAATAATTTCCACGTGATAGGTGATTCTTGCCTTCTGAAGGGGAACAAGTTTTCAGGACTGCATCATTTGAAAACGAGGTCTTGGTGACACCTGCAGATAAAGGAGTTGTTAGAATCTTGGCTCTATCTTCAGGGCTTATCTTCTCATTTTGGATGAGATTTTCATCATTTTCACTGTTCTTTCTGTTTTCAGAAAAAGGGTTCCTGCCAGTGTGCCCCCAGGTGGATTGTAAGTCAGCAGCCCAGCTAATTGGTTTTAAATTTAAAGATGCAGTTGGTTTCAGCCCTTTGTTTGAAGATGGAGGGATCCACTCCTCCAAGCTGGCAGGCAGTTGGCTGTTAAGGAACTGCTGTGAAGTGGAGCTACCACTTTCTTTGTCTTCCCTGTTCCTTGGCCTCCCACGTTTCACTAACTTGCTGGTAAGCTGCTGTAGCAGGGTGTTCTGAAAGGAAGACCTGGATCGCTTGCATTTGGAATGGATTTTAGTGGGATTTATAGGGGTGAAGATGGTGACAAAAGAGCTTCTTTCCCCAACAGGCCAGAGTTTCTGCAGAGGTTTTGTCATAGGAGTTGACTGTGAATAAGGAACAAAGTCCTGAGCACAAACTGAACTGCATTCTGAATCACAGAAAGAGTAAGTGACAGGTGTACTGTGCTTGCTGAAAGCATGAGGGGACCTGTGTAGGGACGAGCTCAGGTTTGAACTGTTACAAGGAACACCTCCAGGAGAAAGCACTGATTCAGCTATGACCTCCTCTGTCAAAGTATCTTCCTGCATTAAAGAATTACATGATTTATTTAAGAATTCCACAGGTTTTGCTACCTCTCTTACACTTGCATCAAAGAGATCAGCAGAAGCATTGTAGCTGCCTTCAGGGAAGATGTTGTTCCACTGCAGCTCTTTCCTACTAACACTTTTGAAGGTGTTATCTGACAGTTCTGTCAATGGTTTTAATTCTCTTTTATATATCCTTCTTGCATTATCAGGAGGTGGTGGATCAGAGACCCAGGCCCCTGTGAGTGTAAGATCTGTTTTCTGCCTTGGTGTAGAACAGTTTTCTTTATCTTCACAACCAGCTAAACAGCTTTCATATGCAGAATGCACACACGTGGCCGTCTTGCTCTTTTTTAAACAGGAGGTTTCTCCATGCAGCCTGATAAAAGAGCAAGATGAATTTGCAGGGTCACTATTTGTTTCTTTGGACTGCACACATCTGCTCTGAGAAACAGAAGGCTCTGGTGTAACTGGCAAGGATGCTCCACCTTCCTTGAGGGTTGAAGATAAATCACTAGGGGAAGACTCACATTGTGACACATCACTTGGAAGTTCTGCCTTTGACTGAAGACAAGCAAACACTGTGTTCTCCAAACTATCGTCCTCTGCTGGTGGCAAGAGCCTCCCTGAGGCACTGGCTGCAGGCAAATCACCTGGGGCTTGCCTGGGACACGATTCCTTAAGATTTACACCCAACCTGCTACTTTCAAGATGGACACGTTTGCCTGCATCAAGGCTGGGTGATGTTACAACACTCCTGCCATCCTCTATTCTGGCTAACAATTCATTTAGGCTTTCTGAGAATGGGAGCTCTTCCCAAAGCATAGAGTCCGTCTGAGGCACTCCAGCTACATTTACGTGATTAGGAGCTGAGGCATCTCTCTTGCAAACAAGGGAGTTGTGGGATTTTTCTGGGTAACAATGATTTCTACTATTAGTTTTTGGGTAATTGTTTTTTACCTCAGATTCCAAGGGACGTTGTAACAACTTGGAACTGTTTCGATGTGAACGTTTGGTGTTTGAAGAGGAAACTCTCTCCAATTTATCAGTTGCAGGGATACCATCAGTGTGATTAAGCTGTGAGCTTGATTCATTATCCTTCTCTTTATCCCGTTCCTTCACAGAAGAGACGAGAAACTGTGAGTCCCAAAGAGTCTGATTGTTGAGGCTTACACTGCCCAATTCTGCAGAGACAGGCCTCTCCTCTTGTTCATGCTGTTCAGTCACCAGCTTTCCCACTTCCAGAGTGGGAAAGTCTTCCGCTGTTACCCAAGCAACAGATGAAGTCAGACTGAAGGATTGCTGCCAGCACCCTAAAAAACTTTCCCTGGCACTAGACTGAACAAAACAGGAGCTCCTGCTCAGGCTAGACAAGCTGCTGAGCTCACTGAGAGGTTCATCTACGGGAGTTGATGATGCATCAGGTAAATATGAGCTGTTATTACAGCTCCTGAATTTTGCTGACTGCAAGAGACGATCTAAGTAGCTGATAACAGTAAAGCCAGTAACAGCAGCATTTGGCAGGAAGATCTGGCAAGCTACAAGAGTTTTCGTACTTCTATTAATTCTGGAACACTTCTGCAAGATGCTGCTGGCAGCAGAATACCCTCCATCTTCCCTTGCACAGACCTGGGTGGGGGGAAAAGGAAACAAAAAACCAACCAATTTAGAGAAAAAAAAAAATCAACACATGTCTTTTAAGTCAGGCGAAAATTTAGGTCTCACTTTTTGTCAGGATCTGCAGGGAAGAGAATACAAAACAGTCTGTCACACAAGGCAGTCCCTGGGAAATAAGCCCTGGCAAGGGCTATAAAGGGCATCACAGTGAGAGGTTCTTTGCTTGTTGCAATTACAGAGTTTTGGAGCTGGAAAAACAACCAAGAACTCTGAGAAAGGACTTCACAGAAAACGTCTTCCTCCCTTTAGGGCACTGGATGCTTCCGGGCTTCCTCCAGTGCGAATGGCTGGGAGCCTAAGGCCAGTGCTTTTCTTCTATCCAGGAGGCACTGGGCAGCACTTGAAACAAAGCACTCTGGTACCAGATACTTGACTTGGCAGCTCAGCTACCAAAGCCAGCATGGTACTTTCTGTGCACTACCTCTGTGACAGGGAAATAAGCTACAACCTTTATCTGCTCAGATTTTTTTAGAGAGCAGTGTTTCAAAGGAGCTCCAACTGCAATTCTTTATAAAACCTGCTTCTCTCTACACAGAAATTACAGGTGAAAAATGACATTAAACGAAGAGGGAATTAGCCAATATTTTAAGAAGTGGATAAACCCTTTCTCATCTACCCCTCAAGGTCTGGCAAAGCCAGAGAGGCCAAAAAGCAGACATATTTATCTCCAACAACCCTGCTCCTCCCTGAGTCTGTGCAAGGGTTGGGGCTGAAGGCTGTTAGCCAAGGACGACATCCTTCTAGGTAAGTCTTTAAAAAAAGTATATTGTGCTGATTCTGGGTATTATCTGGGACAGTTCAACTGTATACACAGCTGAACACAACTATACAGAAATGTCTACAGCCAAGGGCTGAACAGCCTTCGAATGTGCGTTCAGCCCTTGTGTGTGCAGGAACAGCCACAAGGCTGGTGATATCTAGGATTAGTTATGTTTGTCAAGGCATCAGGCCCACGGACCTGGTCAAGGGTTCCAGGTAAGTAAAGTTAATCCGCTAAGTCCTCCAACTTGCATTACGTAAGATGCTGTACATCAGGAAAAATCTCAGTTCCGATACAAACCTCATTGTACCTGTGGGAGAGGCAAAACACCTGCCAGGTAGGATTTAGTTCACAGATTTCATAATATGAATGACTCACATAAGCACCACTTGAAGGGAACCTTGAAGACTGTTTCTATAGAAATACTGCTAAGATCTAATATTTCAAAGTGTGTTAAACACATGAAAGAGCCACCAATGCAGATGTTCAACAGCTGTACTTTAAAGACACTTTGAAAATGCTCTTAAATCCAGAAATATTAAAATGCTACAAGGGGATGTGCTTCACCTTACATTTCAGACTGGAAAGGAGACTACACAGCATTGGAAAGGTAGGGCAGTGCTTGGAAAGAGAGTCTGTTTCTTGCTCCAAACGTACATGATTTTTTCACAGACTCCAAGCTGTTACTGATATGCACAGGAACTGGCATTGCTCAGGCTCTCCAAAAAGCACCCTGACAAGCTGTTAAGCTGACTACTGCCATTCAAGATGATTTTTGGATGTGACTCATTTAAAAAAAAAAATCACAGGAGTCTTGGGGAAAAGAAGCAGAATCCTTCTCACATCCTACCCTTAAATTTTCTCAAGTTCCCAAAAGATGTTGTACATGAAGCTTTGATAACTCAGTCTATACCCCTAACTGGCTACAAAAACTCACTAAAAGACCAAAACATGGATTAAAAATTACCTTCACTCCAAATATAAACCTTTTTCCGATGAAACAGGTTTCCACTGCTTGAACTAACGCCCTTGTAGATGACTCTGTGTTTGTTTCTCCTGACAGCTGATTCAAGTCTTGAATATACCTTGAATAAAAACATACAGAAATATTGGACCAACAGAGGAAGCCTCACATAGCATTTTAGCTGTAGTGTAGTGCTAATTACTACACATGGTAAGGAAAAGATTTTGTGGTAGCTTCAACTAAACATAGACTGAAAACAGGAAAACCATGAACCTATAAATTCAATTCTTTAGTTCGCCTAATTTGTTAGTGAGATAAAGTAAACAAAACAACCACTCTGAACAGGTTTAATACACACACGACTTTCAAGTGTTCCCCGCGTGGTTGTGATTCTTCTGCCAACCCAGTGACTGTACAACGCTGTCAATATGCTGCTATTCCTTACACATCCTTCCTGCCCAGCCTTTACAGCACAGTAGTATCTATGTAAGACATGGAAATAACTGCTTTTCATGGCTGACAGCAGTACAGCAGTGTAGGGCAGACTGCCTGTCACGAGCATGTTATTAATGCTGCTAATATGGCATTACAAACGATCCATCTTTGAGCCAGTGATAACACAAGGCATTGGAAAATAACAGACTAGAGAAAGAAGCAAGGAATCTATACGAATATCCTATCCTGGCAGTTTCACATTTCAGAAAATCTGAAGCCTATAATGTGGGTAGTCAGGCTCTGAGGACTAACACACTTTCTTAGAAATCCCTTCTTTCTTCAGGAAAATTTGGTCACATTGACAAATAGTCACAAGGTGCATTCAAACTGTCAAAAAAGAAAACCCAGAGGCTCTATCTGGAAAAGCCAACTTAATTAAACAAAGGAAATTCAATCATCTCAAAAAAAGGGAAAGGTCACGAGGAAGAAGCCAAAACAACCAAACAGTGAAGCTCACTTAACAGGTGCTGCCTTCAATAGGTAAGTGGAGGATTTCTTCTACTAGCTAGAAGTAATCCATCTCAAAACATCAAGATTTCAGGAGGAAACAAACTTCAGCACTTTCTCAAGGTGGTGGGTACCAAGGAAATGCTGGAAGGGAGCACTTCAGCAGTTACTTCCCACTCATCTTCCTACCATCTAGGCTCATGACAGCTTTTTTAGGCTGAATAAATAGCAGCAGTTGTATGGTCAGACAATCTATTCCTTACCTCTGCAGATTTTCTGCGGTGACCCCAAAGAATGGATCTAAGCAACTTCCAAAAACAGTGATGTCAAACAAATCATTGGTGTCAGCAATCTTTAGGGACAATCTATATCTGTAGCTTGCATCTTTAGCTTCACCTGTGCAGCCACATTTTAGACAGTTGAACCTGACAAAAGACAGTAAAAGGACAAAAAAGACTGAATACATGAACTTCTGTTAATCACTGCTGAGGTAAGAATTTATCTGCAGCCATAAATATTACTACTATAATGTATCAAATATTCCATAAAAAACGGTAATTTTTTTTCTTATTCTTTGCTCCTTGAGGCATTAATCTTACCAAAGGCTCAGAGCAAGATGAGTGTATTATGACAGAATGCCTCTGGCTTCTTTTACCAATTTATTAAATGCTAGCCTGTTGTGAAATTGAAGGGACAGTGGGCTTTGAGAAGACTGTTTGGGTGCAATTTTGAATTCCCTGTGCTCATTTTTTTCACATTTCATTCTCGTTTGGGATTTTTCTTCCTGCAGCTTGAGTTTAAATACCTAGGTTTAAAAAAATAATCAGACAACAGCACTGTTATCTTGTACTTCAGCATTTGAAACAACAGATATCCTTGTTTTACAAAGTCAGCTCCTTCCATTTAGTGCTGACAGTCATTGATTTACTGTTCTTCTGTGTGTCAGAGATTTCACCCACCACTGCAATTAAAAAGGAAAGCTCATCCATTTCTGGACATGCACTCAGTGAAGAGTCATGCAGGACTACCAGGTGCGCTGCACACGTAGAATGAGGTGAAAAAATATAAAATTAGGATTTGATCTGGAGGGGCTGGATTTTCACCACTTTGTTTTGTGTTCCGCTAACAGAGATCCCCAAGTTAATGGAAATCAGTAAAAGATCTCCAAAACAGGACGTACCTCCTGGAATCCAATATCAGCCTAGAAAAGCAGTTTTGACAGGCAGGATAGATGAAGCAGGAATTCTGGATGGAAATCACAGAGGCAGCCAAGAGTCCCTGCACACTATTCATGTGCTCACAGCATCACCTGAAATGAGTAAGTTGAAATGGTCAAAGAGTTCTCATTTTATGAGATGTTAATACTAACTGCTTTCAGCTGGGTTATTTTAACATTTTGAACAGCAGTCTTCAGGAAATGATGATCTGTTTGAAAAGAGAAATTCTATTAATTAATGCTCTAAAAAGAAAAGAAAAGGATGAAGTTATGTAACATGAAGGAAGTGTTCATGGCATTTGCACACCATTGCACAGAGATCATGCAAATTCTCACTTGCATTTAGGGAATCTTTATTAGAATCATCCTTGGGCACAGCCCTGCTGCAAATTGCTTTCTAATTATTTTCCTTAATTTACAGTGGAGTCACAACGTGCGGTTAAAAACTGCAATGATTCTGCACTTGTAATTCTGCAAATGCTTCAACACCAATGACTTGGAAAGGATACTCAGAAAATCTTGAAAAAGGCTCACAGTAACAATTATGTTTGCTCTGATATCATGCCTTCAGTTCTTTGAGCTAAAGGGGCAGCTCCAGGTGTTTACCACTGATTTCAACAGAGGCTGTACGGATTTGACAAATAAATGATGAACTAAACATTTTGATAAACAGGAATTAATTTATTTTTATTCAGTATTACTTTCCTGCAGATTTATTTTGGCTTTATTGTACTATACTGCCCAAAACATCAAGTTTTAGGAAACTTCCCCTATTTCAGACAGACAACTTTTTTCTCAGCAGATGTTAGAAACATGTAGACAGCAGTCATAGAACCCTGGAATGGTTTGGGTTGGAAGGGACCTTAAACATCATCCAGTTGCAGCCCCAATGCCATGGGCAGGGACACCTTCCACTAGACCAAGTTGCTTGGAGCCTCATCCAATACCTCAAATCACAGAGTTCCAACCCGAATGACCAAAATGTTCTCTACAGCTGAATTAAATGACTTCTTTAAAAATCCGTATTTATAAAAGCTCTTTTATCACAGCCGTAGCTAACTATAAATCTCTCTTTGATATAAACTGCAGAATGAACTCAGAATAGGAAGGGAATTCCATATCTTCATCCCAAAACTCTCTCGGAGAGGCAAAAGACCAAAGAGATAGAGGAGACTCAAGTATGGCTTTTACAGGTTAAACCCCTCCACATTCAATAATCAACAATGATGTTTTGTTCGTATCTTGCCACCAGAAAGTTAAACTTTCATGCTATTCCTTTGCCATTTGGGACACCTTTCTTAGCATTCTGGTAAAAACAAGATCTGTGACACTGAGTACTAGAAAAACGTGAGTGACTAAACTCATTACTCTGAGTAAATCAGATGTAAGAAAAAAAAATCCTAATATTCCCTACATCTGGGAAACAGAGGTAGGAAAAGGGAAAAGCTTTAAAAAAACCATTTCTTCAGAACACACATATTAACAGAGACTCATTTGACTCAGTATATTGAATGGTGCATGTCTTCAACTCTTGCCAAAAGGGAACTATTTTGTTTTAGTTACAGTAAAAAGTACATGGAAAACATATCAACATACAGAAAAGGTGTAATAAAACGAAGTCTGATTTTTTTATTGCCCAAAAGGGTGGGCTTGGAGAAACTAGCAAGTGCTTCATACTCCCATCTGTTTTCAACTCAGCACTCCAGAAATAAAGTTTACATAGTTTTTGTTATCTGCACTTTTAAAAGAAATTTAAAAATACACAAAAAACCCAAAACACCCCCAGAAAACAGAGAACACTGCAAGTATTCAATTGAAATAAAGGAGATAAACCACAGCATGCAAGTGCTCACACAAGTTCTGGGAAGAGCAAACAGACCCAAGATCTACATCTCTATTTCCCTTTGGAAGAAATACAGAACTCACTAACTGGACGCAGACTGAAAGAGGACACCACGAATAGATCTGTTTCACTTGAACTTTTTGTAATTAACAAAACAACCCAAACCTCAGCTCCCGGCCGGGGAACCCCACAGCCCTGAAGGCGCTCCTGCCGCGCTCGCTGCCTTCCAGCAGCCCGGCTCCCAGCGCGGCTCCTGTCGGTGCCTGGTGCCCTCTGGTGATGCCGCTGCCTCGCTCTCTCCCTACGGAAAACCAAAGCCCGAGTCGTTAACGCATCTCACACCCCCGTTTTCAGCCCTGAGCCTCCCGAGGCCGACAGCGAGCGGCCGGTCCGGTCCGGTCCGGTCCGCCTCACCCGGGCGCGGGGGGCGCTCGGGCCGGTCCGGGGGAGCAGCGGGGGCTCGACCGCTCGGGCGGTCTCTGCGCTGAGGGCAGAGCGGAAGGGCGGAAGTGCCGCTGCTGAGGGCCGCGACGGGGGCGGGACGAGGCGGTGCTCAGCCAATCGCAACGCACTCCGGAGGGAGAGCGGCCCCGCTCGCCCAATCACAAAGCGAGAACGTCGGCCGCGCCCCCGCACGGCACGGAGCGGCGGCACGGGCGGGTCACGTGCGTCGGGCAGCCAATCGCTGCCCCCCGCGGCGGGCCGCGTGACCGAAACACCTATGGAAGCCGCCTC